>CM040827.1:37426921-37431921 GCA_022828995.1 Vimba vimba | reverse complement strand
AAGTCTTTTTAAAATTAAGGAATCCTACTGCAAGACCCTATAACTAGCTCAGCAAATTCTCAGAATTGCAGGGCAAATTCACAGATGAGCAGGACCTCGTAGCGCAACAGTAGCGCTTCTGACTCCAGATCAGAAGGTTGCGTGTTCAAATCATGTCGAGGTCAAACAATCTCTAATTTGACAATAAGTCTTTTTAAAATTAAGGAATCCTACTGCAAGACCCTATAACTAGCTCAGCAAATTCTCAGAATTGCAGGGCAAATTCACAGATGTGCAGGACCTAAGGCACATGCGTCGCGTCTGAACGCGTTGTTGTCTTTGGAGCTCTATCGATTTGATTTATAATTCTTGATTTTTCCCTTTAAACTCACTTACAACGAACATTTTCTACTTTTCCTCACTGAGAAGCACTACTGCTCAAACCTCATAGTTACAACGCGGACTGTTGAGCAGACGCGTCTCAAGCCTATTAGTGATCCAACGCTGCATACTCTTATAGGTTACGTCCGTGGATCACGGCTGAACGCGTCTTCTCCACACTCAACAAACATGGCGAATATATCAGATGTAAGTAGTCTACCTCTTGGTGCAGGTGAAGATACATTTGAGCTGCACGCGTTGCAGTCTGAGCTGGAAGCTGTTGAGAAACAGATCCACGACCTTTTAGTGAGACAAGCCGAGCTGATAGACCGGCGGTTAGGTCTTGAAACATCACGCGCCGATGCACACAAATCAGTAATTAACGTTACTAACCCTACTCCGTGCGTTACTCAGCATCGGTCCCGAGCCCGAGCGCCGAGGTCGCGATCAGCCATTGTCTCGTTCACTCCGGCTCCAACACGCCACCACGAAGCCTGGATGGTTCCGCAGTGGAAGACGCGAGTCAGGTCTAGACCAAGACTCTCTCCGCCCCTCCCGGTTTTCGAGTTATCCACACAAAACCGCTTCTCCCCACTTCGCGAAACCGAACGCGATGCTGTGATCATCGGCGATTCCATCGTTCGGCACGTACACGCTACGTTAGGTAAAAGTAAGGTGCTTAGTCACTGCTTTCCTGGTGCTCGTGTTTCTGAAATTGCTGCTCGCGTACCCGAGATTCTGAACGATGACGAGCGCGTCAGAACTGTGGTCTTGCACGCGGGAGGGGCCGACATCAGGCTGCGCCAGACAGAGGTTCTGAAGAAAGACTTCAGGAATCTGATCGATACGGTACGCAGCACATCGCCTGAAACAACGATCATAGTGTCAGGACCACTTACCACGTACCGACTAGGACATGAAAAGTTTAGTAGACTATTCGCGCTAAATGAATGGTTAATGTCATGGTGCAATGAGCAGAAACTGCTCTTTGTAAATAATTGGAATCTGTTTTGGGAGCGTCCTAGGCTTTACCGTGCTGATGGCTTACACCCAAGCAGATTCGGAGTGGATCTTCTGTCGGATAACATCTCCAAAATGTTAAATACCATTAAATGACTAGTAACCAAAAGTCCAAATCATAGTCTCTCCTGCACCAATTTAAATGATATAAATACTAGTGTAGAACATTGCATAGAAACTGTGTCTATTCCTCGTTTAGTGAGATCAAATAATAATTCTACTGCAGGATCTAGGAAAAATCTAATTGTTATTAAAACAGAAAATGTTGCTATTAGTAAACAAAAACAATTTTTAAAGCTAGGTCTTCTAAACATTAGATCACTCACACCTAAGGCAGTTATTGTAAATGAAATAGTCACAGATAATAGCTTCGATGTACTTTGCCTTACTGAAACTTGGCTTAAACCAAATGATTATTTCGGTCTAAATGAGTCTACTCCAGCAGGATACTCCTATAAGCACGAACCCCGTCTGATTGGTCGTGGCGGCGGTGTTGCAGCGGTCTATAGAGATATTCTCAATGTTACTAAGAAAACGGGTTATAAGTTTATTTCGTTTGAAGTACTTGTACTAAATGTTACGCTCTTAGATGTTAGAAAAAAATCCATATTATCTCTAGCCTTGGCTACCGTATATAGACCGCCTGGGCCACACGCTGATTTCCTAAAAGAGTTTGCAGATTTTCTCTCAGATCTATTGGTCAATGTAGATAAAGCATTAATTGTTGGAGATTTTAACATACACGTAGATAATTCAAATGATGCGTTAGGAGCTGCGTTTATAGATTTATTAAATTCCTTTGGGGTCAAGCAAAACGTCACCGGACCAACTCATCGTCTTAATCACACACTCGATTTAATTATATCATATGGAACCGATCCAACCGATATAGATATCATTCCACAAAGTGATGATGTCACTGACCATTACTTGGTAACTTGCATATTACGTACTGCTGTAATATGTCATGCGGCGCCGCGTTATCGACCAGGCAGAACAATCCTTCCATCCACCATAGATAATTTCTCAAATTGCTTATCTAATCTGTCTCAGCTGCTGCCTGAACCCAAACAAACAGATGAACTAGAAGAACTAACTAGCACTATGAGCACCATTCTCTCTAGAACATTGGATGTTGTTGCACCCGTTAAATTAAAAAAAGTCAGAGGGAAAATTAAAGCACCATGGTACAATAATACTACGCATGTTCTAAAGAGAGAAACCCGTAATTTAGAGCGTAAATGGAAACAAACTAATTTAGAGGTCTTTAGAATCGCGTGGAAAGACAGTATGTCACGTTATAAAAAGGCCCTAAAAGCGGCCAGGGCTGAGCACCTCCGTAAACTAATAGAAAACAACCAAAACAATCCTAGGTTTTTATTTAACACCGTGGCTAGACTAACAAATAAACAGACATCACCCGAACAAAATATCCCGTTACAGTTTAGTAGTAATGATTTCATGAACTTCTTCACTGAGAAAATAGAAAACATCAGAACCACAATTTTAAACGTTCAATCCTCAATCGCGCCTTATAATTCAGCCTCAATTATCACCCCGCAAGAACAATTACAGTGCTTTACAACTATAGAACAAAAAGAGTTAAATAAACTTATCACTTCATCTAAAACAACAACATGTTTATTAGATCCTATACCAACTAAACTACTGAAGGAAGTGTTACCTGTAGTGGAAGAGCCTCTCCTCAATATTATTAACTCGTCTTTATCTTTAGGTCATGTTCCAAGAACATTTAAACTGGCAGTTATAAAACCTCTCATTAAGAAACCACAATTAGATCATAATAATCCAGCAAATTATAGACCCATTTCAAATCTACCTTTTATGTCTAAAATACTAGAAAAAGTTGTGTCCGCTCAACTGGGCTCTTTCTTGCAAGAAAATGATATCTATGAAAAGTTTCAGTCAGGATTCAGACCGCATCATAGCACTGAAACTGCGCTCGTTAAAATCACAAATGATTTACTCTTAGCTTCTGACCAAGGCTGCATCTCAATACTAGTTTTACTCGATCTAAGTGCTGCGTTCGATACTATAGATCACACAATACTCTTAGATCGACTACAAAATTATACTGGTGTTCAAGGACAAGCATTAAGCTGGTTTAGATCATACTTATCTGACCGCTACCATTTTGTCTATTTAAATGGAGAAAAATCGATCATAACTCCAGTAAACTATGGAGTGCCGCAGGGATCTGTGTTAGGCCCTCTATTATTCTCAATATATATGATGCCACTTGGAAATATTATAAGGAAACATGGAATTAGTTTCCATTGTTATGCTGATGACACTCAAATATATATTTCATCACGGCCGGATGAAAACGCTAAATTATCCAAATTGACAGAGTGTGTTAAAGATATAAAAGATTGGATGACGCGTAATTTTCTTTTATTAAATCCAGACAAGACAGAGGTAATACTTATCGGTTCAAAAAAACGCCCACAGAACCTCTCACAATACAACTTTGACATCGTAGGATGTCCTGTTACTTTATCCTCTACAGTAAAAGACCTGGGTGTTATACTCGATTGTAACCTGTCTTTTGAAAATCATATTTCGTATGTTACAAAAACAGCCTTTTTCCACCTTAGAAACATTGCTAAGCTACGTAATATGCTATCAGTTTCTGATGCAGAAAAGTTAGTTCATGCATTCATGACCTCGAGACTAGATTACTGTAATGCTTTATTAGCCGGTTGTCCTGCATCCTCTATAAACAAGCTACAGTTAGTACAAAATGCAGCTGCTAGAGAACGGTAGCGCGTCTGACTCCAGATCAGAAGGTTGCATGTTCAAATCACGTCGAGGTCAAACAATCCCTAATTTGACCATAAGTCTTTTTAAAATTAAGGAATCCTACTGCAAGACCCTATAACTAGCTCAGCAAATTCTCAGAATTGCAGGGCAAAATCCCAGATGTGCATGACCTCGTGGCGCAACGGTAGCGCGTCTGACTCCAGATCAGAAGGTTGCGTGTTCAAATCACGTCGAGGTCAAACAATCCCTCATTTGACCATAAGTCTTTTTAAAATTAAGGAATCCTACTGCAAGACCCTATAACTAGCTCAGCAAATTCTCAGAATTGCAGGGCAAATTCACAGATGTTCATGACCTCGTGGCGCAACGGTAGCGCATCTGACTCCAGATCAGAAGGTTGCGTGTTCAAATCACGTCGAGGTCAAACAATCCTAATTTGACAGTAAGTCTTTTTAAAATTAAGGAATCCTACTGCAATACCCTATAACTAGCTCAGCAAATTCTCAGAATTGCAGGGCAAAATCCCAGATGTGCATGACCTCGTGGCGCAACGGTAGCGCGTCTGACTCCAGATCAGAAGGTTGCGTGTTCAAATCACGTCGCGGTCAAACAATCCCTAATTTGACCATAAGTCTTTTTAAAATTAAGGAATCCTACTGCAAGACCCTATAACTAGCTCAGCAAATTCTTAGAATTGCAGGGCAAAATCCCAGATCTGCATGACCTCGTGGCGCAGCGGTAGCGCGTCTGACTCCAAATCAGAAGGTTGCGTGTTCAAATCACGTCGAGGTCAAACAATCCCTAATTTGACAATAAGTCTTTTTAAAATTAAGGAA
>CM040827.1:37294421-37421921 GCA_022828995.1 Vimba vimba | reverse complement strand
CTGTAATTATGAGACTCTGTTGGAGATCACAATCTCTGTTGTTATCAAACCGCTGATGGATTTGGTTCAACAGATGGTCTCAGCAGGGTTTCACTCATCAACACATTTGCCCCACTGCACCTCAAATCCATTAGCTTACATGTTTGTGCCATTCACTCTTTAGGCAATTATGATTTTATAGCTTTCCCTTGAAGCTTTTCTCTGTTGAAACAGAATAAGGAATGCTGTATGAAACAAACATTTGTACTGTATCTGGTCTATGATAACATCATAAACCTCAAGAGGGTGTCCAAAAGTGTGGCCTAGAGAACATGGCATGTCGGAGAATAAGACTACTGATTGCATATTCATTATTTTGGAAAATTCTACTATTTATGCAATAAAATGAGCAACCTCTTAATTGCAGCCAATATCAGCAACGTTATTGAGAGTGTGATATTGATGTTATAAACTCACTTGTTATATAACACTTCAGTAAAAAAAGATGGTATGTAACTTAGATTTTCGACACAATACTTCCCAGATTTTCCCAGTACTTCTCCAAGCAACAAACAGTAGCGGCGTCATGTTCCTGAATGAATCAGAATTTTTGCACGAATCGGCTGAGTGAACAATTCAATGACTCTCTCATAAATCCGAAATTGCATACTTCCCTACTATATAGTAGGTGAAAAACTGTTTGTAAAAAAATAGTTACGCCAGTCACTCCCTGCATCTGAAATTGCATACTTTCCTTCAGACACATGGCGCCATTGACTGGCGAAAATCTGGTGTTGCAAGCAGTTGTCCATGAGGGGCTGCCACTTTTACTTTCGTATTGTGTTTATTTACTTTAAATGTTAAATGTTTGCCGGTTATCGCCTCCTTCTTCCCTGAATTACTAACCTCGTTACATCTGGAAAGCACAAACAAGCTGATATAAACAGTGAAAAGTCCCAGTGCTGTTGAAATATCGGCACTTGGAATGCTGTTCGACCAATCAGATCGGTTCAAAACTGATGTATCATGAATATTTAGTAGCCTTTCCTACTCTTGTTCTTTCTTTCTCTATATGTATATATTTAATATCATTGTTGCCCTGACCTTTGCACAGGAATATTATACATCCTATGCCTAGTGAGAGGAAGCATATATTTCCCTTCCCTGCAGGTTGGAGAACACAAGCTCCCTGTATCTGGGATAAATGTTCCAACAAAGGCAATCATTGAGCTCAGCTTCACCACTAAGTAGTCAAATAAATCAGGTGTTCCCTTTGCCAACCTAAATCCCACTGCAATCTCAAAACCTTATGTTCAAATATCATAATTTAATCCCAGCACCCTTGAAGTGTCAATTATGTAAGTAGGTGACTAACATTCAGACACTAGTTTTGGTTGGTATGTCCTGAATGCCAACACTCAGATAAAGACACATATCAACTGTGAGATTTCAGTTTTGGTTGACTTCGACTGATCATGTGTGGGTTTATTTAGACTGAAGAGTAAAATTCACATGAAATTTTCATAGATATCTCACATTTTATACTGATGTCATCATTCCTACAAATAGCTTAGTCATTACTAATGCAGAAGTCATCCAGCCGTCTGAAAGCAAAGTCAAAACACAAATGATGTAACTCACGCAATGATGTAACTTCCTCTGTATATAAACACTGATGAATGAGACAAAATCTCATCACTTACATCAAAACTGCATGAATAATTCAATTCATTATTAACATTTGTTCTTAATTATCAAGTTATTTATTCAAAATTAATATAATTATGTAATTTATACAACAATCCTGTCTTATACGTTTCTACATTCTACAGATAATTTAAAGGGTTAAATATCCACATGCTGTAATTGAATTAAAGTCAGAATTACGCTGACCTGAGACTCACCTGGCAAAGAATACTGCGGATGTACTTCCCACAGGCCATGAATCCCGAATGATCGAAGTAGTCCATGATCTGGTAGAAGCGCTGGGAAATTTGGTTATCCCTGTCTAAGTCACAGCATCCAAATTTGGCATATTCCTTGCAGAAGAGCAAGGGCTCAGGAGGCTGGAATGGAGGCTTGTAGTCCAGGCACTGCGGGTGGGCATTTCCCAGCGGAGAGATCAGGATCAGGAGCACCAGGAGACTCAAGCATTGAGCTCTCCACACTGTCATTCCTCTCATTGCACAGGCGAAAACTCACACGTGTCTGCGTACAAAGGTGGCTTGTGCTGAGTTTGAGAAACACCAATGGTGTGGTGGAGTTTCTCCGTCAGTTAGCGGTTGCCAGCGGTCTGTATCCCGCAAACATGTGCAAATGCACACACACACAAACACACACACATGGACAGCTGGAATACTGCTACACAAGGCCCACTCATTCAACAGCCATGCTACACACACATACACATCTTTACAAACACACACTTCTCTATTCCCTCCCTCTTTCCACCCTGTCTCCTCCTCTGCCTTTCCCTCTTTTCCCTCGCTTTCTCTCATTCTTCGGCAGATGCATTCCTTCTTCTTGCGGCTGGCCTGAACGCTTACAGCCTCCCTCCCCCGAATGAACCCATGCCTCTTTCTCTTTCAAAGCATGGTAGTCCTTTCATTTCGCTAAGTAATTGTCCTATAAATCCGGTGCATGTGACTCTTTGATTGGCTGTGTGAATCTTCAACCAAGCTTCTCAACCTCTCATGTTACATTTTGTGTTAAAAGACATTTTTAGAACGATGCAACATCGCTTTCTGTGTGTTCATAGGGTTCATGAGGTTTGTATCTACAGCATTCGGGTCTCCAGCCTTCTGATTTTACGGCTCTTTTGCAAACACACTGTCTGATTTGATTTTGCATCCTAACAGAAACTGCTACTCACTGACCCAGTGACCTATTTGGAATAGCTTTCATAAACTTGTAGTGAACTTCAAATCTTTGAAGTGTATTTAAAAAAAAAAAAAACCTGTGCTTGAAGATAATATAAAATAATTGAAGAAAGTCCACTTAAGTGTATTTAAGTGTAAAGACTTTCTTAGTACACTTAAGTACACTTTAAAGAAGTGCACTTTGTAATAAGGAAGTTTTGAAATGCTTGTCAGTACATTTGCCAGTACATAGCCTACATAATAGAATAAATATAAATCTACATATAAAGAAGTCTTACATAATTGGGTCAAAAAAGCATATGATGTCTTAAAATACTGTATAATAGGCAGCTTGGTATGAAACAGAGGCCATGTTCGGCGGCTCTGTTGAAAACTTCTGCACAGATTTTCTCTCTGCCTGCACTAAATATATATATGTTACCCAGATGAAATGTGAATGTGTCTCTCATCTGTTTTTGATTCCCATGTGAGACAGCCATGAGGAGCATCTGTTCTCTCACGTATAGCACAGATCAAGAGCTCGAGGTTCCTTCACTGCATAAGCAGTGGTTACATAAATCACAAAATGACCGTTGACGGCTGTATTCTGGTGTAGGATAAATGTTAGTTTAATCGTGATTTTTTCTTTTCTGTTGGTGGTTTTGTATGATTCTTTATCTGACTGACAGTGGAAAAACTAGACCTTGAAGTTAATCTGTCACATCCTTGAAAAGTCCAGAAATTACTCTTTTTGTTTCAGTTCAAATTATATGACGCCTTGTTTTTAGCTGTTGATGTTCAGTCTGAGAATTTTGGCACGGTAAACCCAGTTTCTTGTTTCATATTATCAGATTGCTCTGAATATGATATTAGATTTGTCTTTTGGAAATTAAAGTAAGCATTGCATGCTTACACCCTTAAAAGTAAGGGATCAAAAAGTGTTTTTTTGTTTTTTTTTTGTAATATTGCATAGAAGAACCATTTTTGGTTCCCCAAAGAACCTTCCAGTGAAAAGAACCATTTTTTCTACAACATTTTAATAATCTAAATAATATTTTCTACTATAAAGAACCTTTTGTGGAGTGGAAAGATTCCATAAAGGTTCATCATTGAACCATTGATGCCAATACATTTTTAAGAGTATATGTAACTAATAAAATAGAAGACTATATCATTTTAATCCTGTTGTTCCAGTTGCTTTGAATGTCTTTGCCAATGAATGTCTGCCAAGGACTTAATAATCTTGGATTCTTGCTTGAAGAGCATAACAAAGTTTTGATCCATATCTCACTGTGTCTGTGAGAGGCAAAAGAGCATTCGTGGAAGGAAGTCCAGTAAACTGAACCTGGTGATTCAGCGCCACACCATGTGGAGTCCTTCTGGGAAACTACGTCTTATGGGTAACTTAATCACTGCTGTCAATGTGACCTACACTCCCTAACACAGCAGATAGAGAAGATGAACGTGGCAGTGGTGTGTTTTGGCCAACACTTAAAGAGCAGCATTTCAAAGAATGACTTCCTGAATAATAGGACTTTTAAGAGCTGCTCAGCTTCGCATTTGTGTCCTTATATCTGGAGTATGTTCATTGTCTGGTCATGAAAAGCTTTTTTTTAAACTAGTTTCAAATGGGTTTGCTCTTTGAAGCCACTCCTGTGATGTTATGCCAGCATTCACTTTCTGTAAGCTACTTAAGACAGGCCTAGAGTAATAAAAATCACATACATATTTTAATGCACAAACAATGCCACAACATAACATTAAATTAAAACAGAGGTAAGACACACCCAGATTTAGATTGGCCAAGCAGCACGTTTGCTGCCCTAAACGGAAATTCACTTCTTGTCTTTGCAAAACACGTACACTTGAATTAGCGCCAAATATTAGTCGTTACTTATCTGACACAAAACTTGCGGTAACATACGAATCTGTTTAATCTTCTTGAGAAAACAATTTCAGAGTCAGTCAGAATAAAATCAAATGTAACAATTTATTATCCCAGGTAAATGTATCATGCCAATTTCATAATCAGTTCAAAGATAATAAATACAAAACATCAAATGCTCTGGAATAAAGAGAGAAGATGTGAACTTGACATTATTAAATACATGATGTGGAGTGCCTGCACACACTCAGCATCACGGGTTAATCTGAGTTACAAATCGCCATGAGCCTTCTTCAGCATCTCCCTAAATACTCAGACCAAGGCAGAAACCTCTTTTCAGATGTAAACATGAGTTCACAGTGGGAATTTGCATTAATCACCGTCCCAGACTTACTGGGGACAAAAGATGATTTACATGGGGGCACACCCACAGCTGTTAACAAGATATCTTGAAACTCTCCACACCTTATTACCTTTCTGGTTTACTTCTGTGGGAATGAGACCTTTGTACCAGTCGCACTGAGACATTTCAAATGATACCAAACATGTATAATACTGTATGATAATTGTTCATATTAAACCATATAGATGTTTGGGTGAATTCAGGCAGGGATGGGTGAAGGGAATGATGTGTAAATTGGGAGGTGATCAACTCAAGTGTGATCGTGTCTTGAATGGGGATGGTAATATAGCAAGAGATTTCAAATGTTAATTTCCTTTGTTTTCTCAGAGAGTAGCCCTCTCTTCCAGTTCTTCCAGTTTCTCCAGTCTTTCACTACACTATTGACAATATACAACTTTTTTTGTATGCGAAATGTCACTAATGTAATCGCACCTTAAATGTTCCAGTCTGTGGGCTGCATGAACTTGAACGTTATCATAGAGATTAAAAGGCCCTGTAGAATGAGACAGACCAACTGTTGAGTCACTCTCTATGTTATGACGAGAAGTTCAGATGGTCCTTGAGGATGGTGAATAAACAAAATATAGTGCATAATAAAAGGCTGGAGATAAAAGGGTTTTGAGGTCATGATGACACAAAGGCAATGAGTGTAGAATGGAAAAGAATCCAGCTGTTGGTTCAAGTAAGTTCTGTACTCAGATCGTTCCAAACATTCTAAAAATAATCTTTATGATTTTTTTTCAAAGAATGAATGAAAACTCAATTAATGACAGTACAAAAAATAAATCCAAACTTTTTATGATTTTTTTTTTTTGGGGGGGGGGGGGATTCACAGATAAAACACATTTAAATAGAAATAAGTGGGTAAATAATCTCCTTCTACCCATCAATAACAGGTTAAATTGTTATGAAAATTCAGATAAAGATAGTAATCCTCACAATAATCCTCAATCACGTTCAAATTAGAATTGGCTTCCGGCTCTATATTTAGTAGCCGTGTGGAAAGACAGATTCTGTGATTACACAACTCTGTAATTAGAGACAGCAGAAATGACTGTAGTTTAATGGCACTGCACACAATCAGAGAAGATTGCATCCTTCCGTTGATCCGTTACCAGATGACCGGGTCTGGTCCAGCATTTTACTCAAACTGTCATGGGTAAATTAGAAGACAAATTTGAGAGGACAATGTGGTTTGGCTGCTCACAGCACGGTCCAGTTAATCCCTGCTGACAAAACCATTGTAGTTTCTTCTGGGGCAAATGGAAATGGCTCGCTTTTCTTAGATCTTCTTTGGAGGGCAATGAATGCATCTATGTGTGAGAGGGAAGAAGAATGTGTGACACAGAGATTAAGCGTTGCATAACTGAATGCTTCTTATCAGTGATCTCTGGCTTGTTTGTAGTGCGCAATTACGATTTTGTGGCCATTATATGCAGAGACAGCGATTTTGTAGCAGATGGTCAAGCTTCCCAGAACAGCCAGACCCGGACACAGACAGGTCACTCCAGGTCAAAGGTGCAGTAAACACAGCACAGTATGCACTTGTTCCCAACGAACACTAGACTACTCAGTGTGTTTCAAATGTATAGAAAAACATCATCACTTAAGAGTATTTAGACACTTGATACAAATAAAACTGGTTCTTGTAGATACTGTAAAAAAAAGACAAAAGCAGTCTTGATAAAACTTCCTTAAATCTTTTTTTTTTAAGCTTTTACTACAGGTTCAAAAAATAAAAATGACAAATAAATAAGCTTTTTTGGTGGTGTCCAATATTAAATGGGAAAAAAAGTACTGTACTGTGAGTATAACTTATTATACAAACATTGGAAGAAAATACATGGAGGAATCCATTCTTTTTACACATTTTGTATGTACAGTATAGACAATGATACTTGCATAAAAATAACAGCAGAGGAGAGATATTTGCCAACATGCTAGTATCACTCACATCGAAACACTGGATTCAGAAGTGGCTGGATTCATAAAAGGAAATCACATTTGTCACTTTATCGTCATACAAACAAAAATGGCATGGATTAAAAGGGTACAATTATCAAGGTTTTTAAAGTGTGCATCATGTGCTATAATAATGCGCTATAATAATACTATAATATAGTTAAGGTAAACTAATGATAGAGGAGGTGACAGTTCAGATCACTTTGAATCCAGGTAAAGTGAGACACATTCTGACACTTCATGGCTGTTGTTTATAAGGTGACAGAAGTAATTTTCAATAAGTTTTTTTAGTAATTTATATAAAGATAGATGAGCTCAACTGTCCCCCGTTTTCCATGTTCTTCTCACACATTTAACAGTGCAATCTGTGATGACTTTAACTGGATTTTTGCGTGTGAAACAATGCTGTATTGTTGTGCTGGCATCAGGTATATGACAAAGATCGTCTGGTGTTACACATTCATTCACACATTTCAATACCAATAAGGAGGAATGAATATGCAATGTGTGAACAGCTGATGTTCGAATGAAAATCATAATGAAACTCTTCTACTGACCAGCATAAATAAAGTGCATCTTCTCCATTCATATACAATTTCATTTACTATGCATTTATTTTTTATTAACGTCTAAATGCATATAAAAAAAAAAATCAACTATTAGATGCATATTATTATTAAAACTATATTTTGTGTCAATGACAGTCCTAAAAAAAAAATATAAAGTTGTCTTTTTCTAAATTGGTTGTTTACTCACTTTGGAAGAGATTCTCAATCAAACTGTCTCCAACACATGCAAATAACTCAAAAGTAATGCTTAACCCACATATGCATATTGTTATCCACCTGTAAAACAAACAAGCAAAAAAAACAAAAACAAAAAAAACATTTACAGATATTCAGAGCATGTTGAAATTATGTATCTGCTTTGTTTCCCCAACAGGAATTCACTTGATCATCAAACAAGCTCCTTCACTTCTGAGTGTCTTTAAAGCAGGTTCCCATTGTGCCGTTGCATCAAAGTGTCTCAAAGCATCTTATTATTGTGAGAATATGCTTTAATACAAGCAACCTTTAGGCTGCAACATGTTCCTTTCAATCTGAAAGACAAGAGGAGACGTGTTAAAGGGTCAGGAGAGACCACAGACATCTCCTTACAAACACAGCCTCGGATATATGATGCATAATAATAGTGTCAAGATGTTTTGAATCATGGGCAAAAATCTGTGGATATCTTTTCTTTATTGCAGAATGGATTCAAGGCCAGTTCAATGGTTCAAAGCAAAAATGCAAGAAATCATTTTCATGGTCATTATCACAAATTACAGACACATGACTGTACATTATCTCGCTTGTTACACAGCTACATATCAATGGACATGAAATTGAATGGAACTTATTTTTTAAAACTAGCAAATGGCACCAATTATTATTACACAATTATTCAAATATACACTATTGGTCAAAAGTTTGGAATTTCAAAATTTTTGAAAGCTATTGTTCTCACAAAGGCTGCATTTATTTAATCAGAAATACAGTTCAAACAGTAATATTGTGAAATATTATTTCGATTTAAAACAGCTGTTCTCTGTGTGAATATATAATAAACTGTAATTTATTCCTGCGATCAAAGCTGAATTTTCAGTGTCACATGATCCTTCAGAAATCATTCTAATATGATGATTTGATGCTCAAGCAGTGTTGCCAGATTGGGTGGGTTCCCGCACAATTGGGCGGTTTTGAATTTGATTGTGCGGGTAAAAATGGGTTTGGGCGGGTGGACAAAATTTGGGCTGGTTTGGGGTCAGTTCGGCGGTTTTCAAACATCTACATTTTAAAGTCTAATTGATTAAAAAACTAAACTAAAGTGTGCATGTAGTCCATAAAATCATTCATCATGACATTACTGTACACACACGTCCATGCAGAGTCAGCTGGCTTTGGTGTTGACGTCATCGACGAGCACGCACTTTTAGCCAATCAGTGATCAGCAGGCAGATGCGATTGAGCGCGATAAGTTGTAGCTGTATATTCAAGTGATTGCTAATGCCAAAGTGATAGGCTATAGCCTACTAAACAAGATTTATCTACACAGTAAAGAGTAAGATAGTGAGCAACTCTAAAAACGTACACCTGGTGGGAGATAGATGGTGAATATAACTCTGAGGAGAGCACAGTTGAATGACTTGAAATGAAATATAGGACGTGAAATATTTCCATGGTCATGTGCACACTAGCCTAACCTTACCAGACATTGGCAACTTTTACACCGTCCAGATTGCACTATACTCGACCCTGACAGAGCTGAAAAAGGTTTGAATCAACGATGAATGAGTTTGATTGCTAAATTCTGCGTTATGTTCTGCAATGTGTACTTCCGAGGGTTAAAGTAATCGGTTCATTTATTGATTGCCGTTTTGACAGTGTCCATCTGGACATTTTAGTCATATGGGCTAATTCTCCTTAATTATTGCCCTGTTTTGATCTGTTTTCCTGGAATTTTATTTTTTATTTTATTTTATCATTGTTATTTTGTTTTAAGGAGATTTGAGATTTAAGGACAAATTGTGCTTATATCAACCTTAATGACATGGTAATGAATTTATATCATATTGGCGGCAGTAAAATTTTGGGCGTTTTTTTCTTGTAGTGGGCGGGTTTTGGTGAGCTTTTGGGCTGGAAATCACCGTCCCAATCTGGCAACACTGTGCTCAAGAAACATTTATGATTATTATCGATGTTGAAAACAGTTGTGCTGCTTCATATTTTTGTGGAACCAAATCAGCATATTACATTGATCACAGGAATAAATGACATTTTAAAATAAAATATATATTAAAATATATAATATATTTTATATAAAAAATAAATCATATAAAATAAAAATATATTAAAATTGAAAACAGTTATTTTAAATGATAATAACATTTCACAATTTTACTGTTTTTACTGTACGATTCAAATAAATGCATCCTCGGCGAGCAGAAGAGGCTTCTTTCAAAAACATTTTAAAACATCTTAATTATTTTAAACTTTTTACCAGTAGTGTACAGTGTAGAAATCATTATGCGTAATTATGTGATGCAATTGACCAGTCAGAATCCCAGCAAACTGTGTATTAATGTTGCATATCTTTAGAAGATTATAATCCTTAAAAAAAGAAATCCCTAAAAAAAAAAAGAAGTTCCTTTCCTTTTCCCTTAATCCTCCCTTGTCTGGCTTATGCTACTCTGAACAATGCCTGAACTTCGTATTTTGAGCACTTCTTGCATTGTTTTTGCCTCTTCACGATGACTCGCTTAATTTAGTCCTAATTTGTAAGTCGCTTTGGACAAAAGCGTCTGCTAAATGACTAAATGTAAATGTAAATCCATTCCCCATCCATCCTTTGGTCTGTACATGAATGTAACATGTTCTGCACGTGATCCTCACGCTGTGAGTCCAAGCCGCACTTGATGTCTCTGAAAGCAGAATCCGTCTGGTTCTGCCTGAGGTCAATGCAGAAGAGCCGGCTGTAAATGAAGCTTAAAATTGACTATAGCGAATTTAAAGAAAACTCACCTCCAAAATGAGACCGATCATTCCCACTGTGTCCACACCGGAGCGCACGGATGGGCAGCATTATGTTCCCTAAGGCACATTGCGGTGTAGTTGAGTGTGTGATGGACGCCTGCGTCTCCATTGACCCCGGGTTCAAGCACACTAATGGTGTTTAGGCTGTGCCACATTTCTGAGATCAAACTATGGCCAGAAAAACACCACAGCCCTGTTCCCAAACTCCTGAAGGAAAACACAGGCAGAGGGTTTCAACCCTTCAGCCGGCTTCACCGCAGAGCAAAGCGGAGCGATGGATATCTGTAAAGATTTATAGACTGGCTTCAACACAGAACTTCAATGCTTTTTTAAAGACGTCTCTTCTGCTCACCAAAACTGCATTGATTTGATCAGTAAAAACAGTAATATTGTGAAATATTCAAATTTCAAATATCTGTTTTCTAAGTGAATATACTGTAAAATATAATTTATTCCAGTGATTAAAGCTGAATTTTCAGCATCATTACTAATTACAGCATCATTCTAATATTTACATTTAATCATTTAGCAAACAGTTATGAATATGCTGATGCTCAAGAAACATTTATTATTATGATCAATGTTGAAAACAGTTGTGCTGCTTCATATTTCGGTGGAAACTGATTTTCTTTGATGAATAGAAAGTAAAAATATTGTTTAACATTAAATGTCTTTACTGTCACTTTTTGATACATGTCTACATATAAAGACAATATTGTGCAATAAAGGGTTAGGACTGTCAGAGAACACTATCTATATCATCTCTGAATTAAAGCCCTGAAATGAGCTCACCCATAACTTCGACTCGGGTGAAATAACACAGAGCGACGGCATGCTAAACCTCTGAACCTGAACCTCCTCCAACACAGTTTGATTAATTGTGCTGGAACAAAAGTCTCAGTTCAGAGATCCAGCAGACCATTAGTAACTGTGTGACCAGAATAAAGACTTCTGGGAGTTGAAAAATGAGCTCTGATTGAATTAATGAGGTGGCATATCTGTATCTGTAACTCATAGAAGATGAGATTCAGCATCATTCATGCACTTATATTATCTTACACATTCTCACACACTAAACTATGAACTCGGATTGAAGCTGGCAGGGCTAATGTTTTTACCAAAAGAGACTGCATTAAAACAATCAAATAAGTGGGTTTGAGTGGCTCTGCGCAGGGAATCGGTTGGTATTATAGTAGGATAGAAACTCGAAGAAAATTTACAGACGATTGAAATGTGATGTTTTGTTGTTGAAACACTTATCCTATCCAAGCTTAACGTGCAGAGACTATCAATAAGCCATTTTCTGAAAAATGGCAAACACTGATTTCTATGCCACTTTCAACCAGAGTCTAAAGGGACGTTTTCACGACAATGATGTACTAAATACGGAAAGGTTTTCCGTTTGTGTTTCTGACAGGTTTCACGTGTACGATCACATTGCTCACATCAGTCCTAGATTGCCTAACTGTGGGCCAAAAGAGTGCTGACTCCATTGGTAGAGGTAGAAATAAAGAGGAATGGGCAAAATGACAAAAGCAGTGTGAACTAATGCCAGTTAATGCATAGACTCGTCTGACAACCACCATCTGTCTAATTTAGCATGCACCGACCCTCAGAAACATGCACACGTATTCGAGTCCCATCCATGCGTGTCCCAGGGATTTACTTTATCATGTTGATCAACAACTGGACAGTTGACAGATGTTACGCAATGCTGGCTTATATAACCAAGCAAACTGTAGCCGACCTATTTTATGAATAAAACTAACAAAACAAATCTATTGAAGAATAAGTGCTGTCATTAATTTAAAATAAAAATAAAATAAAAAAGATCATTCAGCTGCCTTAAAGTTCGCTCAAATGCATCTTTGGAGAAAGGAGACAGAAGGTTGTTGCTTGCATACTAAATACTGTGCTAAGGTGCAAACGGGTGACGGATAAGGAGTTCAGGATGTGTTCTTGAACACTACTGGGTCTAAAAGGCACAGGCGCACACCACTGCTACCACCACAATGTTGGAAACGGTTGCAATGACAGCCACCCACAGCCAGATGGTGTCGGTGGAGTACTTGGCCTCCTTTACCGGCTCGGCTGGTTTGGCGTTGAGGTTAGAGGTGGAAGTCTGAAGGGAAGCGTTGCCATTATGTGGAGTATCCATTAAGGCCCCGCTGACGGCTGGAAAATGCTGTGAGAAAAGGGAGAAAACATGGAGCATGCAGTTATTCTCAGTCCTAAAGTCAACATGACATGCTAAAATGACCCCGTTTAATTTTTTTAGGGCTTCTATCGTGCTGTTTTCCATGTTTAGAATTTCTTTAGTGTGTAATGTTGCTGTTTGAGCATGAAAAAGCTCTGCAAAGTCCCTTCAGCGGGAGTTCTTCTCTATATCAGTGTCAGTGTTTCTGAACTCCCTGAAACGCCTCCATTGTAGTCTTGTGTTTCTTCCGGGAACAAACGTCACAATATCCCTCATTTGAATAATTCATACGCAGAATAAAGGGACGGTTATGGTAAGGGGCGGGACATTTCCCCAAACACACTCGGAGTGCTTGACCAATCACAACACACTGATCTTCATAGAGACAGGAACTAAACAGAGCATTACTGACAGACTGGGAAGAGAGGAGCCGCAACAATGGAGAATATGAGGAAAACAAGGTGGGCATAATGGGCATAATGGGGCCCGTTCCTGGTGCATGATTTAATGGTGAATGTTAAGTAAAAATTTTTTTAAAATAATTCACAATCCAATCAGATTCCAATAAATAAAATAAAGTCCTACTCTCAAAGTAATAAATTAAAATAAGCCAGATAATGGAAATAAAATTGTTGGCAAACAGCATTTTATACAGACTTTAATAGTTATGAAGTGTCTTGGATAGCATTAACAAAAACTTGTTCCTGCTATGACCTGTTTGATAGTCAAGGTTACTTGTATAATTCTTTACACAATACATGTTGTTTCAATGCAGAAAAGCATGATTTTAATGTTTTTAAAATTATCATGTTTTATAGTCTAATTAGTAGATTACAATTGGGTGATAATATAGTTTGCATTCTACGATGTCAAAAGCAATCAAGCAGTTGAGATTTGCTATATATCGCTCCTCACATAGTCTGTATGTTTGCAAATAAAGTGAATACATACTTATATATCTAACTTTATATAGAGAGCTGTGCAATAATATAATTACATTTTAGGATTTACTATAGAGTTTATATTGCTTTCTGTGAGTATACTGTATGTAAAAAGTTGGATGAAATATATATCCAACATTTATATAGAGCGCTGTGCAATAATATGGTTTACAATTTGGTATGATATAAACAATCACATAGCCGAGATTTGCTGTATAGTATATATTGCTTTACTCACGTATGTATGCAGGTAATGTAGGCTACAGTTGTATTCGCAGTTATTCAACCCCCATTGCAAATCAGGTTTATTGGCAAAATGTACAGAATTTCAGCTGTTTGCAATGAACATATCAAACAGAAATAATTGAAATGGCTCAACACAACAAATGTTTCAAGTGGTTTCCTGCTGTAGTCAATGACTTCTGCAGTCTCAAAATGATTCAACCCCTTCACGACAAGCATGTTTAGCACTTTGTAGAACAGCCTTTTGCTGTTATGAGCTGCTGCAAACGAGTTGTGTAACCAGACACAAGCTTCTGCCAGCGTTTCCGAGGAATCTTGGCCCGTTCCTCATGTGCAATGGCCTCCAGTTCAGTGATATCCTTGGGTTTGCGTGCTGCAATGTCCTCCTTCAAATCCCACCAGAGATTTTCTAAGGGTTTCAAGTCAGGTGACTGAGATGGCCACTGTACTCTTCCAGGACGACTTCTGCAACCAGGCCTTGGTGGGATTTGAGGTATGCTTGGCACCATTGTCCTGTTGGAAGGTCCAATGACACCCAAGCTTCAGCTTCCTCACTGATGGCATGATGTTTTCTCCTAGGATTTCCTGATACTTCAATGAATCCATTTAGTTTTCCACACGCTACAGGTTTCCAGTGCCAGAGGACGTAAAGCAGCCGCAGAGCATCCCCGAGCCCCATCAAGCTGTTCTTTTCAGCATATGCTTCATTCTTCTTCCTCCAGACATACCACTGATCCAGAGGGCCGAAAAGTTCCAGTTTTGTTTCATCGCTCCACAGAACAAAATCCCCAAACTTCTGTGGCTTATTTACATGATTTTGAGCACTTTTCTTGAGCTTTTGGGTCAGTAGTGGTGTATGTCTTGGAGTTTAGTACGTGCCTTACTGTGCAAGCTGAAACCTCAGTGCCTGTTGCCACCAAGTCTTGCTGCAAGTCTTTTGCAGTCACTCAAGGGTTTCTCTGAACCTGCCTTCTCAGAAATCTGGTTGCTGCTGTTGGTAGCTTCCTTTTTCTGCCCCGT
Source organism: Vimba vimba (assembly GCA_022828995.1). Taxonomy (NCBI): domain Eukaryota; kingdom Metazoa; phylum Chordata; class Actinopteri; order Cypriniformes; family Leuciscidae; genus Vimba; species Vimba vimba. Next base: position 37,406,861 of record CM040827.1, on the reverse strand, counting down.
CCAGGTAGTGAAACCACTGTTCCTTTAACTTTGAACATGCAAACTATGCTTCTAACTGTGTCTCTATGAACACTGCATCCTGTTCCTTGTTTGTGAAGGGCAATAATGTCTTCTTTTAACCTTTTGGACCATTCTTTTGACTTTGACTAACATTCTTTTGACTACTTTTGACTTTCCGATATTTCATGTGTTCTAGCTCAAGCACACCTGGTGCAACTAATGAAGCCCTAGAATAGTTACATCAGGTGTGCTTGAGACAACACCTGTATTTCAGATGTGTGGTGTTGTGAGGGATTTTATTCAGGGGGTTGAATAATTTTGAGACTGCAGAAGTCACTAAAATTTGCATTTTCAGTTGAATTTGGGGAAACCACTTGAAACATTTGTTGTGTTGAGCCATTTCAATTACTCTTGTTGGATTTGTTCATTGGAAACAGCTGAAAGTCTGTACATTTTTCCAATAAACCTATTTTGCAACTTTATGTGCTATCTTTCATTTTTAACTTTAAATGTATTGCATGCCGTTAACATTACGCATTTTGAGATTTGCTTTATAGTACATGCGCTTCACGTGACTGTCCTGTGATAGTAGCATCTGGTTTAAAAAAGCATCTCTATTTATCATGCAATTTTCTGATTGCTCCCATCTGGCGTATGATGTCACCAGTCGGGAGGTGTACAGGTGCATTCTGGGTAGTGACGATCATTATGTTCTGTTGCTCTTCATCACCTCATTGCTGCTCTAGCTCCATTCATCAGATCCAGACTCACTCATCGCTCTTGTTCTGACCTGATAGCAGCTGTTTGAAGGTTGGAGAAGAACTCACACAGTTAGTGTGAAAGTTAATCTGCTGCGTTGTGGATAAAAGCATGAGCGAACATGTAGAATCCCTCTTACTCTTAATTCAAATTAATGATGTGTCACTGTGAAACTAATTACAAGTGATATATAGTTTTCTCTCATTATCTTATTAAGATTACTGAATACGCTTCATTACTGCTACTCAAGTTTTGATCTGATTTAATTAATAGCCAAAGATATTCAAAGTTCGAATCAAGTCAGTAGAATATTCCAGCTAACAGGGAGCATTGGCAAAGTTATGAACAAACGTTCTTCCAATAACGTTAACAGAACATTCGTTCAAAGTCATCTGGTATTTAATGATATTCTCGAAATGTTAGCACAAAAACATTTATGCATCATTTGCTTTCCTGAAAAGTTTTAGTTGGATGTTCATCATTTTTTTTAAACGTCATACTTGTTAATTTTGAATGTTCTTTAAAAATGTTACCATACTGTTTTTCAAAATGATCAAATGGAAAGTACCCTTAAAGGTACACTGTGTAGTTTAAGTATTTTATTAGCTAAAATCAATTTCTTTATTCATAAATATGTCCTCATTGGTGTAAAATGACCTCTGCCAATGATCCGACTTATCCTTGTAAGCGAAGAATTTCTTATCTTTATTTACATTGGACGGGTAAGTCCAAGGAGACTTCCATGTCGTTCCACCATTTTGAAAAACTATAATAGCAGAGAGGGACAAAAAGCACTAGCCTACCTCAACGCGTTTCTGAATTCAAAAAACGAGGGTAAATATCGGGAATATCCCAGGTGGAAAGAGCTAATGAAAGAGAAAGACTTTGAAAGGGACGCTGAAGTTGCCTGCTTTCTTCTCGACAGGTAAGTCAATGATACGGTGTAAATTACAAGCTTTGTTTCATTGCTTGGTTGTGTAATTCATTATATAGGCAGCATAACAGTAGAACATGTACAGTTAAACTCGATGAAGTGCTATTGGAAGACATGCTGTCATAGCTTCTTGGGACATAACGGCTACCGTAGTTGCAACACGCGAGGCCCTAGAGAGCACTATTCGTTTGGATGCAAAATACAATTTCACCACTAGATGGGAGAAAAACCTACACAGTGTACCTGTAACATTCATATAACCAATAAAAAACTTTTATAAATCTTTTTTTTTTAATCTGAGGTTTTGTGTTTGCTACAACTAAAGGATGTCAGCAGTGTTAAGCAGTGATGTCCTCTAATGAGGCGTCTTCGCATGTATCCATGCTTTAGTTTAGCAGAGACAGACATATATCTGCATGCTCATAAAGTAAGAACAGCCATGCTTTAAGCCTCTGTCATATAAACTCTGTGTCATGCTTCACAAATATACTGGCTGCCCTGTGAGTTCACCAGCGGAAATACACATGTCATTAACCCACAGCTCTCACAGCAAAGCCATAAAAAAAAATATAGGATTTGAACCATTCAGTGCGTTATTGTAAGCCTCTGGAGTTTACAGTAAAGATCTAAACCAAATCAAAAATGCTGGGTGCAATCCAGAAACATAAGTTTAAATTAAATATGATTAAAAAGAATATATATATATATATATATATATATTTTTTTTTTTTTTATTTATTAACTCAACAAAGGTTATAAAGTTCTGAAATCAAAGACAATTCTGTTTATAGGCAACAGCTAATGCTCAAACTCACAGGAAAAGGACCACAATCAACTGATGATAGTAATTTATGACCGATTTTTGCACAGTTTGCTTTAAAATCATCATGCGTCTCTTAATATGTATATTTTTAATAAATAATCAGGCCTTTTTAAATGAGATTGGTTGCCTTCCAAAGTTCCTTGTTTTTGACCTCGTCGCAGGACTCAAGCTGAGGAAGCTTTCCAGTGAAATGACTTCATTATTTCCAGCCCACTGCAAACCAAACTGAAGATGCACGAAGCAAAACATATAAAGTAAAATAGCCAACATTTGTGCGAAGCACTAGGTAAAATGACATTATAATCAAATGAGGTGAACCAACTGAACATTTTGCTCCTGAAGTCATGTGCATAATCAGGCGTCCCGCTGCCACATGTCGGCACATTTGGATATTAAAAGGTCAACAGGCACATGTGACCCACGCTCATGTTCACTAATGTGTGCTGTCTTGACCAATGCTGACCTCACTTACAAGTATGAGCTCTAATAGAAATAATATATATTTTAAAAAATAAGATCATAAACAAATTTGTTCTAGCGTTCCCATTTAGTTATAGAAACATTATTTCTGAACACTCTCCAAAACGTCCAGTTTTTAAACGTTTAAAAAATGTTAAGAAAACACAATTTTTATCATTCTGCAAACATTACAGGAATGTTTTTGAATATTCTCTAAACATTCAAAAACACATATTAACATTTGAAAAATTCTAAAAAAAAAAAAAAATATTCCACGAACGATGTATAGATAACGTTTTGAGAACATTATTAAAGACCAGAAAACTTTTAACAAACGTTCTATTAATGTTACTGGATGAACGTTTGAACATAACTTCCCAGTTAGCTGGGAATCTCAAAAGTTATGAAAGTAAATAAATAATAAAATGTTAATTTGGGAACATGCTACTTAAATCTGAATCCGTTTTTTACAGCTGCTATGATAATAAATTTACCTGGATAAAACAACTTAATCACAATTTGACCATCAAACCACGTTTTCCATTCAGCTTTAAATCACACATCAAGACACTGATGGACAAACACAGGAAGGTCATGGGATCGACTGTGCAAATATACAATTCATGAACCTGTTCCTATCAGAGCAATTTAGGCAGTATAATATGTTAGATGGATGGAAAGATTGAGAGGCACGATGAAGAAAAGACAATTAGATGTTCAATGATGTAGAAGGGGAAGAAGAAGAGAAAACTGAATGAGTACCTCTAGCTTTCTGCTCCAGAGATGACTGACGGATAAATGTCTTTATAGCAGTCACATCACTCACACTTCACCCGGATTCACGTGTGTGTGTGTGTGTGTGTGTGTGTGTGTGTGTGTGTGTGTGTGTGTGTTAGAGAGAGAGAGAGAGAGAGAGTAATCTTCCTGAGGAGGATTAGAGTCGGTCTGAAATGATCTGCTTCTACTCTCTCAGCAAATCAGACAATTCATATATTATTCAGATACTGGCAATTCCAAATATTGCAAATATTTCTGCTGCTGTTCATCACTCCATCAGTGTCCGAGAACATTCAAGCGCTTGGATGTGATCAGTAATGCATACAAATGTGTGTGTTTCAATCTAAACGTAAAGCCTTTGGGTCTTTAGCATGCAAACCATGAAGGATCACGGATAATGATGGAGAACATCTGGCCATGATCAGCACTGACCTCCCTTATCTCTTAAAACTCAGATTTACATGTAACATTTTTCTATGAAATCAGTGTTTATTTTAGTATTTATAATATATAGTGTTTGTTATTATTTAGAATTAGCTTCTTTTTTTTTCAAGTTAATTTTAGTTTAAGTTTTAGTCATTTTCTTTAAAACTTCCTTCAAATTTTGTATCAGTTTTTGCTTTTTTTGTTGTTGTTTTTTTTATATTTAGCTCTGATTGATATATATTTAAGATTATTTCACTTATTTACAAAGGCAACATTTTTAATTCCCGTTTGAGTTTTTTAAGGTTAAGTTTTTCCATCTTAACCTTTTACACAACGATTTACTAAAAATGGAAAAGTTTTCCCAATGACTGGGTTGTCAAAATGATCCCTGTTCACGCAGATCCGCGAAAACTATAAAAATTATTTTTTATTTTTCATTTTTCTGCAACCCTTTATCTGTTTATTAACTCAGATCTCCTGAGAAGCTCATCAAATGTCATCCATCTTTCTATGGCACAACCAGAGTATTTCCATTAAGACCACAATGCACTCAGAGTGCAAGAGGGAATGAGCAAAACATGAAAAATCAATCCGTCTTCAGCTGTTCTGACATTCGCATTACAGAAAATATTAGCCTTAAGTAAATCATGCAGATCTTGTGCTGCCCAGACATTTGACTGGTGCACAACATCATTAAACTCTAGATAATTCACCCAAAAATGCTAATTCTGTCATCATTTATGTTCTTAAGACATACAGGTTTGTGAGGACATGAAAATGAGTAATAGCATCGTGAAATCAAATGCGTTGTTCTCACACTTTCCTCTTTTATGTCTGTGACAACTGTTGAGTAGGAAACTCTCACTTTCAGTAACATTTCTTTTCAGTTTCAAACAGCTGTTCTTACACACATTCCACAGCTTCTGAAGAAACTCTTGTGATATAGCTAAAGATATTTACTTTTATGGATTCAGCAGACAATTCATAGTTTTCAGTCACGTGACCAGCGTGGCGCAAAACGTCCACAGAACTGCAGCACAGGTTTGTTTTAAGCCGTTCATATTTAAATCACCTATTAAAAGAAGAAAAACACAAATATCTGAACAAAATGCAAGTTTTGGGCACTTGTGATCCATTCAAGTTCAAGTGTTACTCTTGTGGCGTAAGTCGATACGTACAGCCGTCTGCCGGAAACTAGTTATTATAGTCGATAAAGTTTTAAATATGGATATTTTTCTTACACGAACGCATCACTTCACTACAGAAGGCCTTTATTAACCCTTGAAGAGCCGTGGAGGACTTTAATCATGAATAGATGCACTTTGATGGACTTCCAAAGACATACAGCCGTTCACTCTCATTATAAATCTTGGAAGAGCCAGGACATTTTTTAATATAACTCTGATTGTATTCGTCTGAAAGGAGAATGTCATATACACCTAGGATGGCTTGAGGATGAGTAAATCATGGGCTAATTTTCATTTTTGGGTGAATGATCTCTTTAATGCGTTAAATCGGCAGCCCTGATAGGTGTAGGGCCTCCTTTTGTGGCCAATACAGCGGGGCGCCGCTAGCAATTTTGGGCCCAATGAAAGAATATGAGGTTGGGAAAGAATGAAATCAATCTCTGGGGGCCCCAAAAAAAGGCCCATAGAATCATCCTAACTTCCCCCCCTTAGCGGCGCCCCTGTTTGAGCCATTCCTCATCCAGAACAGTAGCTAGATCACTATATGATGCTGGTGGAGGAAAATGTTTTCTGACTTGCTCCTCCAAAATACCCCATAGTGGCTCAGTAATGTTCAGGGCTGCGTTTCCCAAAACCTTCTTAACTCTACGTCGTTCTTAAGTTACACCTTAAAGGGTTAGTTCACCCAAAAATGAAAATTATGTCATTAATGATTCACCCTCATGTCGTTCCAAGCCCGTAAGACCTTCGTTCATCTTCGGAACACAGTTTAAGATATTTTAGATTTAGTCCGAGAGCTTTCTGTTCCTCCAATGAAAGTCAATGACTTTCTGTTCCTCTGTTGGAGGAACAGAAAGTCAGCTTTCTGTTCCTCCAACAGAAAGGCAATACAGACATCATCAAAGTAGTCCATGTGACATCAGTGGCTCGATCTTAAGTTTGTCAAGCGACGAGAATACTTTTTGTGCGCAAAAAGTAAACAAAAATAACGACTTTATTCCACTATTCATTTCCTTCTCTCTGGTCTCGAGCTATTTCACGTAGTGTAACTGCGTAGCGCGTCTGTGTTGTACGTCGTGTGTTTAATACACAGACAGTGTTCAATTAGGCGAATTCAAGTGTTTTCATGCAAAGAATAAAATTGTCATTACACTGATTGTTGTTAGATTTTAATTAAATTATCCAAAGGTACATCAGCTGGCAAACCATTAAAGGCTTGATAGTCTATTTAAAGGGAATGATTGTGGTGGGGAGTTTGCTCAAACTATGGCTGTGATACAGCGAATAGTTGTGCTAAAAGACGGTGCCGTCCGCGGAGCGTTTTCAAAGGCCAGTGGAAGCATACGCTACTGTCAGTTAAGTCCTATATAATGTCAGTGTTTTTTCTCACCCAACCCACGTAAAAATCCCTGGCCAAATTACCTACTGTTTTTTTTGACACACAGGTCGTGTGGTAGCCTAATTTAAATGCCGTCTGAATCCACATCTCTGAGTTTACAAGAAGAGATTCAAAATTCACCTTTTAAATCCTTTTTGATCACTGCCGAGCACCATACGCAAGATGTACAGTTTTATTACTGAAATGCTGGAAAGTGTTTACAAGAACTTCATCGCAGCTCCACCTCAGCGAACAAAAATGGGAAAGAGAAGAAAGCACGTAAAAATTTGAAATGGTTATTTTGGCAGCAATATATGATACAATTTTAAAATATGTAGGCTAGGCTATTATAGTTTGAATTATTTTTTATATCCTAATAAATGCAATTTCAACTATTTCTGAAGTGCTTCTTTTATAAAGAACACCGCTTTCTCACATAATCAGCCCCTGCACGAGAGAATAGTTGGTTCTCGAGCCGTCGATATCAACCAATTCAGCAGCATCGCCACGGACAGCACCGGGTAACGTCGCACGTAAGAAGGAATATCTTAGGCAGCTTCCTAAGGTAAAGGTATGGTTCGGGGAACACGCCTAGAAATGGTATACCTTTAGTTAAGTTATACCTTAAGAGTCTTCGTAGTGCACTAAGAGACAACGTTATCGGGAAACGCAGCCCAAATCTGGTGACTGTGCAGGTCATGGGAGATCTTCAACTTCACTTCCATGTTCATCTAACCATTCTGTCACATTATCATTGTGCATTATCATGCTGATACACGGCAACACCTTCAGGGTACTATGTTTGAACCATTAGAAGCACATGATCCACCAGAATGGTTGGGTGGTCCTTGGCAGTTCATCAAGCACAGTCAGGAATGCCATGATATTGAAGCCCAAACCATCACTGATCCGCCCCGTGCTTCACTCTGGACACAACAGTCTTTGGCGTTTCTCCACACTGTGACTCCCACAGATGTGAGAAAGACAGTGAAGGTGGACTCATCAGAGAACAAGGTTTCACATTGTCCACAGTCCAAGATAGGCACCTCTTGGCACCAATGAAACCAACATTTGGCATTGGCACGAGTGACCAAAGGTTTGGCTACAGCAGCCCAACCATGAATACTGACTTGATTTTGGTGGAAACTGAAGAGTCGAGGTGCAAATTTAAAGGTGACATATTATCCTTTTCACAAGATGTAATATAAATCTATGGTGTCCCCAGAATGTGTCTATGAAATTTCAGCTCAAAATACCCTCCAGATCATTTATTATAGCTTGTCAAATTTGGCCTTTTTAGGGTGTGAGCAAAAACACGCCATTTTTGTGTGTGTCCCTTTAAATGCAAATGAGCCGCTGCTCCGCCTCCGTTCAGAAGAGGCCGATCCTTTACATGTGCTTCAGATACTCCAGCAATAACAAAACATGTGAATTTCAGTCAAATTTCAGAAATAACAGTAGTGAGTGCAGCCTTACAGAGAGACTCAAGAAGAGGTTGCAACTTTTAGACGCACCTGGACGTTTCTGAATGGTTAGTGGATACATTTATGTAGTTGTTGTGGAGTTACATTGATTCAGTACATGCTTAAAGAGCAACTTGCAGGTTAAATTTATAACTGAATTAATACTTGATACTGTCTGAAGAGGTTTTTTAAAAACACATATGTAGAAATTACTAATGAAATCTAATTGGTTGTAGAGATTTTGATGAAAATGTGCTAGGCTCTGGAATACGCCTTTCCCCCTATAGCAACGCGTCATATGACGTAAGCCGAGGTAAATATGAGCTCGCGTTCAGCCAGCGCTCTCATTGTGGGTGTAGTAGTTAGAGCAGTAGTGAGCGACAGAGAAAGTTTTAGATCGAGTTTTAGAGAAGCCATAATGGTAAATTATTGTGTTTGTGCTGGTTGCACAAAATCCAGCCTGTCAGGACATCGTGTCCATCATTTCCCTTCTAGGAAAAACAAGGCTTTTCGTTCTTGGGTGCGTTTTGTTCGGGTTCTCCCGCCGGATGTAGGCGCGAGCACAACATCAACTGGCAAACGCAATGTAAGCGGAACGAAACTGAGCTACTCGTTATTGTGTTTGTGTGGACCGTTTATCAGTTTGGACCAGTGCAGCGCGAGCCTGATCAAGCAACACCGTAACTGCGAGATCCAGTAAATAAAGCATTTGAATTCGCCACTGAAGTAATAACATCGCTGCGAGATCTAGTGAGAAATATTCACATTTCTCCGTTATTAACGGATCAAACAGCGCTGACGTGGAAACCAGGAATAAACATTGTGCAATGAATGAACGAACTATCCAGTGTCCACAGATCAGCAACATTCACCATGGCTTTACTGTAGTAACACTAACTGCAACCATGGAAGTTTGGCATTTTCCACTAGGCCCAGTATGCATCCACCTCCCTGCAACACTGACTTTCCTCAGCTGTAAACATTGCCTCGCATTTCCCACACAAGCACCTATGGAACAAAAAATGTAGCAGGAATAAATATCTCTCTGTCTCTCGATGAGAAACCGCTAAGTTATATCACGTAAGGTTAGTCTGGGCGGATATTAATGAGCATGACAAACGCCTGACCAAAGCTTAGTTTCTGTTATTGTAAGTTCCAATATGTTCTGTCTAACATTGATCCTGGCCTGTCCCTGCTCTCTTGGCAGCCTAGCAGGCTCATAATTGTATGGCTGTGGTCCGTCAACAATTTCCTCAGCGTCCGAAATGTCATTGCGATCCACTTTTCCCTGTTGTTTGAATCGACCGCTCTCCCTCGTGCTACGTCACGACTCTCGCCCGTCACGCCCATTTTCAGATGCGGAAGTAAAATGTTCTCACAAAAACGACTCCAGAAGCCACTGTAGCGTATTTATAATTTTTTTTTTAAGAAAATCTAGTTCCTACATTATTTTTCTATACATTGACTTGTTGGGTCTTCTAACCTGCAAGTTGCTCTTTAACTTTTACACAAGTTGCCACACAGTTCCCTGAGGTCTTTATAAGACAGCTGTGACATGTTCTGGTCAATAGTGTTCAGTGCTCGTCTCTGCTCAACCACAGAACAGTTTCATGCTTTGCTGGATCTTCTGCCATTGCATTAGAACTGGTCTCTGTTGTTGCTTGCGAAACCAAATGTCGTGCCGTGGGTGTAAACGTGCAGATTAAGGGCCGGTAATATTATAATAAGATCCTCTTCCAATGAGCAAAATCTGATCTGCTTTTTTTTGGCATGCTTGCAGAGAAAGACTCACCAAAACAAAGTTGCTGGGTTTCACTTTTCACGTTTTCAGGGTTGGTAGATGCAACGGGAACCCGATTATAGCACTTAAACATGGAAAAAGTCAGATTTTCATGATATGCCTTTAAATCTCTTACTGATGGAATGTAAAATCAGTGAAGATTGACCACCAGGCCGCGCATTAGGGTGGTCCTTATTTTTAAAGTCTCCAATTGTCATGCTCTTAACCCTTCAAATTGTTCCTTTATATAAGAAAATACAGCATGCCAATTTTTATGGCAGTAACATAATAATTACTGGTAGCTCAATAGCTTTAAACTTTCTGAGATTTTGATGATTTTCGTAAAAACAGATCATTTGAATTGGTATTGTACCTGGCTAGTAAAATTCCAAAAAAATCTCCATAAAAGCATCTAATGCACCATATATTCCTAAATATGTATTTTAGATACATATTTTAGATACATATCTCAGTTTACTTATTGTAGAAACTAAATCCAAATTAATCCATCCATGACCCGGTTTAGCAGATTTACCTTTCCTGGTGGAATCAATACATATGTCTATTGATGATCACCTTGGTTATTTTTTTGGGTTTAGAGCACTTTTTTTTGGTTTAAAAAATTACATTAGGATCTATCCAGACTGCAAAAAGTCAACACTGGCTGCTGAGCATCAGAAATGAGGGATTGTTGAAAACCTTGTGCTTTTTTTGAGATTGTTGTCATTGTTGTCATGTCAGTGTTGCTCTGATTTCAATAAAATGTAGTTCATTTGCAGTAACTTTTAATATTACTTGCATATCACAATAACACCGCACAGCTTAACATAGGCAATCTTCCACATGATTGAGCTACCTCTAAATATCATTTTTTTGTCAACATTTTTGCATATTTCTAATTTTGAAGTTAAAAGGAACAGTTTAAGAGGTTAAGACACTAACATTTTGCAAAAAAAAAAAAGTGATAAGGACTTGATAAGGACCACCCTACCGCTCATATATAGGCATGAATCCTCCAGTTTTGTAATTCTAATTGAGCTATGACACACACATACTGTGTAAGCATACTATAAAAAGCATAGTATGGTAATGAAACCTCAGTACATATAATACTACTCAGCGACATGTATTAGCATTATCGTCTTTGCTTGAAGTTTGCAGCCTCCTCACCTGTGCAGAATGAATCACCTGTCAGACTAAACCCTTCCTACACACACTCCGTCTCATCTCTCACTGCGTGATGCTAGTGTGTGTTCTTACTGTCATTTCATCTCAGCGCTTGCTTAAGAAACTCTGAAGTGCCTTTCATGTAAACTTGAAGGAATGTGGCTTCTAAAGGGCTGAGTGGTGTTCGAGGCCTTGAACCGTACACTAAATACAGGTTGAGAACCTATAACTTCACTTTTGATTCACACATACACAAGAAACGCCTAACCTCACATTACCTAGCCTACTTACTGAGATTGTTGACTGTCGACTCGAAGCTGTGAACAGCCCATAAAAAAATAAATAAGTAACCTAAATGGTCATGAAATATTAATATGAGTTGAAATTATTTATTACAGTATGTTTAGAGTTTTGAAAAACAGTCAGTTTAACAGGTCAGCGTCATTATACAAAAATATCTGACCAATCAGAATCAAGCGCTTCTGACAGTCGTTATTTTTATAGAGTGTCACCAATGCTTCACACACACCGGCTAACAAAAAATATGTCCTAAGAAACATTATTTATTAATGTTCCGTTTTTACAAACATTAAGGGAAGCTTCCATTTATCATTCTTCAAACATATTGGGAACATTACTTTTGAACGTTCTCCGAAACATTTAAAAAACAGAACTGTTTTTTTTTTAGTTATGCTAATTTTTTTGTGCTAATGTTCTGAGAACATTATTAAAGACCAGATAACTTTGAACGAACGTTCTATTAACGTTACTGGAAAAGCGTTTGTTCGTAACCTTGCTAGATCTGAGAACGTTCTCTGTTAGCAGCAACTGTTTTAGAAATCTGAGCTCTAAATCACAATTAAACAGCTTAAATGAGGACACATGGCTGTCCATGGTCACGTATTTCCATCAGGACTGTATGAGTTTTGGAACAGATGTGACCGTTGGCCAATTCTAATTAACATTTAAACACTTGATAATAAAGTGCCCAAAGAAAAGCAGGATGATTAATCAGCTTCATCCCCAGATGCTTCACTATGACTCTCACTTTTCAGGTGTTATTTATTATTAGCAGGGTTCGACATTAACACCCGTCAATTCGCCAAATGCGTTTGAACTTTATATACCTTTTTCAATTGTAGTCTTTTAAAAAGTCCTCTGAAATAATAAACTAAGTGCAATGTAGTGTTGTGAAAAATGTCATTTTTCCGATACATATTGATACTGAAATATCTGAAATGCTTCCAATACATTTCCCGCAGAATAGATATACGACAGCAGCTGCTCTCTCTCTCTCTCTCTCTCTCTCATCTCTCAGAGAGAGAGTTATACCCGCCTCTCCTCACACACTCGTTTCATTTGCTCCGGATGAATATTGTTGCTGTTACAGGGCATGAATTTCTGCAGGGGATTGCACATATTGCACATAATTGTACTCATTCCCGCAGATGTTGAGCTCACACTCAAAGTGCACACAAATAAAGCTGGTTTTCGCTGCTTACTGGACGATTAATCGCAATGAAACCGCACGCGATTTGGCAAAGGCTGCGATATTTTATGTGCAGCTTGTCAGTGCGGCGGCTGATCGGTAGTAAACGCTGCTCCCTCACACACACACACATCATATCCCTCTGAACACCAGAGGGCGTCTCACACACACACACACACACACACACACACACACACACACACACACACACACACACACACACACACACACACACACACACACACACATCCACACACACACACATCATATCCCTCTGAACACCAGAGGGCGTCTCACACACACACACACACACATCCACACACACACACACACATCATATCCCTCTGAACACCAGAGGGCGTCTCACACACACACACACACACACACACACATCATATCCATCTGAACACCAGAGGGTGTCTCACACACCCACACACACACATCATATCCATCTGAACTAGTGGTCGACCGATATTGGTTTTTTGATGGCCGATGCCGATGCCGATATCTTTTTTTAATCAATATTTAATAAATTATAAATAAATTATAAAACAAATCTTTAAAATAAACATGCTTTTATACTTTAGATGGCAACTTCTTGAATCTGCAATCCTATTACAGTATTTTTCACAAAGTAATTGTTTAGAAATATATGAATATGTGAATAAAAAGAAGGTAAACACTGTAACGGCACTCAGTAATCTGGTAATTTCGTGCTGGTTATCATATTTTTTCAAATAAAGACAAGGTAACGCTAATTTTACATATAGCACAGTGAAATCGATATGAATATGACACAGTTGGCAACTGGTTATATATCAGCATATTTTAAAATGAAGGATTTCAAGTGTTTCGATCGCGTCTCCTGAGGCTGATCTTCTGTTCGCATTCACTCACTTCGCACGGACCGACCGTCACTCGCTGACAGTAATGCACACTTCACAAGATATCACCGCTGGATTCGATTAAATCTGCAAGGTTTGTGAAATTAAATGTTTATTAGATATTCAGAGATTTGTTTAAATGACGTAGATGCGCATTTGCTGAATGTTGACGGCAAATGAGAAAGTATTTTAGCCTGATTGTTTGCCTTTTCTGTTACAAATAATATAAAAGCAAACGCTTTACTTTACTTACTTCGCATACCATTTACTTTCTTTGTTTGCCAGTTCTGTCTAACAAAGTATTAGATATGACTGACAGAGATCGTAAATTAATGAAGACGGAGAATGTGAGTGAGCGCTGTGTGATCTGAGGAGCTGCCGTTGCCGTTCTCTTCTGGCGCTGGTGTTCTCAGCGCCGCCCGTCAAAATAAAAGTCAGGAGCGCCGTCAAAATAAAAGTCCCGCTTCCAACACATCGGCCAATCAGAAAAACTTATCGGCCGATGCCGATATTTCAAAAATTCCAAATATCGGTCGAAATATCGGCCTTGGCGATATATCGGTCGACCACTAATCTGAACACCAGAGGGCGTCTCACGCACACACACACACACACATCATATCCATCTGAACACCAGAGGGCGTCTCACACACACCTGCCAAATATGCCCCACTGCAGAAGTACAATGACAAACATAATTCCAGGAAATCCCCATGGGCATCATCGCTGTGGCTGAATAAACAGAAGTAGGGCTGTAATCTCCCAGTCGATTAGTCGATTATTGGTCGATACGTTCTGATTCGACCAAAATTCTGATTGGTCGATTTTTTGCCGCGTTCATTTCATCAGTTTTGCTGCGTTCATTTCATCAGGTGGAAAGCACTAATTGCTAATGGGGGTGTTTTCAGATCACCCCTGTTTCACAGGTAACAGTCTGTCTTCAGAACACCCCCCTTGTTTTCACTTCTTTTGGATTAGCCCAACCCACTGGAGAAGAGAGACAGATTGAAGAAAGTAGGCTACTAGAAGTTTTGCTGAATATTATTATTTTATTATAGTGGACGTGCCTTTTGTGTTTAAGAGTAAAAGCTTTAAGTTAATAGTCTATTCGTGTCTCAGCCGCGAAGCTGAGCTCCTGTGTTCTGCCTCGCTCTGTGCGAGCTGCAGAGCGGCTGAAATGATAGTGTCTGTCAGTTATTATAATAAATATGACAAAAACAATTGTCTAAATTATGTTGCATATTCCTCAAAAGTTCTTGTGATATCACTAGTTGACAACATAGTACTATTTTCGGAAACCATAGGCTCTGATATTGCGCAGGTGCACGTGATGCAACGCTACAGAGCCGACAGACTCGTGTCAGACTAATTTCAGTGCAAAATAATTAGGTCAAAAACGATTTAATATACTGCAAATAGCCTACTAGTTTTTTATGTTTATTTATAATTAATTTAGGTGGACAACAAGGCTACCAAGGACTGATACAGTAATTCATTTAACGTTTTTTTTTCCTAACGTCATTTTTAGTCGAAAATTTCTGGACTTCATTCGACCAAGATTTTCTTTGGTTAATGACATCCCTAAACAGAAGATTGAAACGCTTTGATTAAACACGACTAATAAACACACGACTGCCTTATTCTGTGTAAGTACATCATCTCACAGAAGGAGGAGCTCAACTGTCGTTATGAAGTGAGTTCGGAGTAAAAGCATGTTATTAAATGTTGTCTTTTGTTGGACAAGAGGCTCATAAATGCCTCTCATGTTTGTAAAGATGTTTGACGTGCGTTGCTTTTTCAAATACATGTTATAAGCGACTCAAACTCGCAGTGCTTTCAGAGTGAGCAGCGTTTAGCCGTACATCAATGACGAGCTGCACATAAAAAAATAATCGCAGCATTGGTGATTTCATAATCGCGATAAGACAACTCGATTTAAGTGCGATTTCATTCAAATTGCGATTAATCGTGCAGCCCTGAAGACAAATGCACACAAAATAACGTCAAAATGCTGGTTTAGCCAAGTATTCACGTAAACACAGTCAGTCATGTTTTAAGCGAACAGAAACAGTTGAGAAAGAAAACACATGCTGCCAAATTATGAGATGATATTAAAAATATCTATATGGCTGTTTTTCCACATGGTATCAATGTCAAAATTGTGGCCAGTGAAAAGGCATGAGTGGCTCGTAACTTTGGAAAACCACAAGCCAAAGTGGCTGGTGAGCAAAAAAAGTTAATGTCAAGCACTGATTATTATGAATAGGTCAGAAATTATTTCAAATTATTTTTCAATTTAAAATAAATTAACTGAAACTATTTAAATGAATGAATGGAAGGCATAATAACAATCTTATTCTATTACATACAGGACTGTACTGAAACGCTTCAGATTATTATTTAAAAGATCATTTTTTAAAGGTAATTTATCATATATATTTTTTTATTTTGGCTTGATTATTATTATTTTTTTATCTATTTTAAATGGTTACTCAGACAGGGCTTAGATTAAAACAGGATTAAGCCTTAGTTAAATCAAGACATTTGAGTAGGTTTAATAATCGTGCATTAGAAAAAAAAAAAAAAAACATTACTGATGTGCATCTTGAGACAGAACATTGTAAGTGACATATTTTAAGATATTACATCAGTGCAAGTTGCGTTCAGTTAAAACAGCTCAGACTTGCATTTTAGTCTGGGACTAGCTTAAGCTTTTCCTGTGAAACCAGAGGTTTGTCTATAAATGTTTCCTTTTAACTTTCTTTTGAAGAATATAGTTAAAACACTCGGAACACCAGCAACCAAAAGTTAGCCTCTACAGTGAAAATCAGATTGATGAGAGAGACAGTCAAGCAGTGTCGCACCACGCTATTCCACAGCAATCTGTGAGTCAACTAATTACCATTAATTATACATATAACAACATTTTATTACCAAACCGAGGTAGGTAATCCTACCTGTGCTGCCATCAGAGATAACTCCATTCCCTTCTTCTCTGCAGATGTGATGTTGTTGTGTTGAGCTGAACTGAACTCTCTCATCCTCGCGCCCGTCGCTGTTGTGCGCGCGTAACTGTGCTCGGCTCGGCGCGCTTCTGCTGACGAATTCAGCTGCAGGCATGCACGTGCACGCAACCCTTAAAGAATTATGTATGCAACTTTTTTTTTAGTCTTTTACAGTCAAACACACTGACACTTGAACTGCCTACTACCTATTAACTATTAGTCTGTAAACAATATTCCTTTTTTTAATTTTGAATTATCGTTACAGCACAAAGGGCTAAATCTGACTAACTATAAGGTTTGGAGACAAAAGTCCAATCACACAAATATCTGTTTGCGGTGAGGCTGATATCTAATCAATAACCGATGAAACCAAACTATTGCGCAGTTAACCTATTATGAAACACCAATGAGAACACCCTGAAATCTTAAAATAGCCTTGATAAATATTGACCCAATTAGGTTTAATCTATCCAAACACTATAACACAACTATAACACAACACTCGTCAATTTATTAAATCAACAGAATCACGATATATGAGGGAAGATGCGTTTACTTTTACATTTTAACATATTTATATCTAAATATGATTTAGATATAAATATTTAGATATACATTTAATATATTTAGATATAAATGTAGAAGTTTAGCATGTCCAGAATGATGATGCATCAGCCGATGTGTTATTAGTAAATTAATAGAAAAAATTGCTAATTTAGAGGATATAGAACAAAATGTAAAATTATTCCAAGAGGCCAGATGTCTGAAATGTACATCTTATTCATGGAAATACGGCATAATAACCCCATTAATTACAATACTTTTTACATATAATAACAAACATTACACTTGGTGCCTTCTGTGCCAATTCTGAGTGGCTCATCTTACCCCAAAGGGTTCTAATTGTATTTTCTAATTTTTTACTTCAAAATAAAAACTATAACTTTTACTCCACAAATCTAAAAACATGAATGTGTCCACAAACCCCTCATTAACAAAAAAGACACAAAAAACTTAGATATTCAACATAATACAATGTCAGATCTCTTTTTTCCAGAGACACAAAATTAGATCAGCAAAACTATTTCCACTGACTAAATCTCACAAATGTTAATATTCAGATGAAATGACTCTTCATCGGTTTTCAGAATCAGGTTGAATGATGCACTAGTGGGGTTTTTTTTATTTATTTTTTTATGATTTTTAACTGATTGCTTGCTTGAATTACATCTTATTTGGCTAAAAGCTCTTTCTGGAAGCAAGCAAATGCGTCATCTGACACATTCAACCAATGCAATGACGAGTAATGAGAGGAGCTTTTATGCAACACCCTCGGCTATTGCGCATGTATAGCCATAGACCTATATTTTTACATCATGTGCTTCTGAATTATGGACATTACTATGTAAACTGATTTAAACAAACAAACAAAACATTATTTAACACTAAACTTGATTTAAACAAAAGGTGGCTTGATATACCAGATGTTAATGCATGAAACTCCTGAATAATTTGTGTGCAAACAGTTAGAACAGTTAATCAAATAATTATAAGTAATATAATAAAAAAGCAATAATGATAATAATATGTTTAAGAATGACTGTTCAAACAGTCCCGGTTTCACCGCATCAAGATTCATCGTCCAAGATGACATTTCTACTGAATTATTCACTTTCTGAATGTTCTCGCTTCCTCTTTAAGGGCCAGAACATCATATTACGAAATCTTTCAAATTATTAAAAACATAACATTACCAGAGATATTCAGAACTCTCTGTCAGGCAGTATTGAGTCCTTGCACTGTGATAAAAAGTGCTTTTTAAAACATATGGCACAGAAAAATAGAAATACTCCAATATCGAGAATACCATTCTGAAAAATGATTAAGTACATAGGATGTGCATTGATGCTTTTATTTAATAAAATAAAGCTTCTTCTGTTCAAGAAGGAATGATCAGTCTCTTTGATGCAATCTGTCATTCACTGACGTCATGTTGCTCCCAGCCTGAAATCACTTAAAACTGTTAGATATTATTAACCTTCTGGCTGAAGCTATTTTTGAACATTTGCTTTATTAAGTGATAACAAAAGCTGAGGATCTGCTTGAGGCTGATGAGAGCAGATGCATCACGTGCATCATAAAGCCATGATGAGTGTTGAAATGCAGTGAAGAGAGAAAGACTCACATGTCCAAGCACAGGAAAAGCTGAACACAAACTTTACACTTTTGTCACCCTTTATTAGTCTGCTTAATGCACAATATGTAAGATGTTTGGATATAAATATCCAAAAACCAGTAATTTTTGTTACTGTTATATATTTTGTACATTATCCAAAATGTTTCCAATAAGGTTTAAGTCTAGATAAATCAGATATTTTAACCTGTGTCAATGTGTCTCCTGTCAATGACGTCATATCCGCGTTACCCTCGATTTCTGGTTTCAAGACACTTTAGGCCCTGTCCCAAATGGCACACTCCGGACTTGTGGACTTCCTCAGAGTCCACACTTTGGTGACGTCATGTAGTGCAGATCTATAGGGCCCTTAGCGCGAGTCCACGAGGGCGCATTAAGAGGTATTTTTGGGACAGACTCGATCGTCACGCCGGAAATAACGGTCTGGTTGGAGAAATCACATTTTTGTGTTCAGTTTCAGATGAATTTACAGGTTTCAATATTCATACTACGTTTACATATGACTCAGTAAAGCCCTGACGTTCGGTTCTATTTATTTAATGAATCATAATGCGATCGTATTATTCAACACGCTATTATTAAGTTTGAGATATCAACCACTGGTCGATGACCATAATGTTTGTATAAACTGTAGGTAACAACTGGTAAAATGTACATCTAGGTCATAAAAAAACGTAATATTTTCTTCTCAGCCATGTCAACAATTGTCCGTGAGCGAAATCTCCTCCCATCTGTTGTCTGATTGGCCTTTCGCAAGGATTCCTGGGTAGTTAAAGTGTGTGGAGCCTGCATCTATGCGGGCTTCGTGGAAGACTGCTTCAAGGGTACGTAGGGGGCGCTGCTGAGCACACTTCAGAGCGTTAAAATGCTGAATGGGACGGCCTACGGACTCGTAGACTCAGCTATGGAATGCCAAAGCTGACTTAATTATAAATAAATAAATAAATACATAAATAAATATACAAAGAAATGTAAAAAAAATAAATAAATGTGTGACAAAATACAATTATACATAAATAAGGAAATACAAGTATAAATACTCATTTATTTGTACTTTTTTACGTTTCTTTGTATATTTATTTATGCATTTATTTATGTATTTTTGCTTTTTTACATTTCTTCGTATATTTATTTATGTATTTATTTATTTATAATTAAGTCAGCTTTGGCATTCCATACTCAGCGAGCACACGCAATTTAAGTCCACGAGATCGAAAGTGCACATGAAGTGCGCCATTTGGGACAGGGCCTGGTTTACGGCCTGGTTTCACAGACAACGTTTAGATTAAGCCATATTGGGCCTTTGTTCAACTAGGACATTTAATTAGCTTTTATAAATGTGCCTAAGAAAAAAAAAACATTACAGGTGTACAAAACAATTGCACTGATATATTTTAAGATATGCTTTCCGTTAAACCAGCTCAAACATGCATTTTAGTCTGGGACTAGGCCTAAGCCTTGTCTGTAAAACCAGGGGTTTGTGTTTTATTGTTAGCAACTGTTAGGATCAACAGAAAACTAAGCTCAACACGGTTAGTCCCTTGTTTTATTAGTTTACTGCAAGTAACCTGTTTGAACCACACCTCAGAGACAATGCTATTTTGTTCAGAAAGAGCTTTATTTATAGTAACAGTAATATGGCATTTACCATACAATATATTTTAAAATCAACTGCATGCCATCCAGCGATCCAGCTTTTATTAATATGATATTCTAATGTCAATCTAGCTTATGGATATGTGCAACAAGTGTCTCATAGTAGCCACCGAGCGAGCGCCAAGTAACATTATATCATAACTTTCAACACACTTAAATGTATATTTTAGGATAATTGTTTTGATCAATTACAACAGCGCTGAGTTACCTCACAATTTTAATTGGTCAGATAAAGTGAACTGTATGAGTAGTAATTCAGCACTTGCGGCTATTTCATTAGAATGAAATAAAATAATGTGAATTAAAGTGATCAAACGTAACTGTAACAAAGTTCAAGTTCAGGGAAGAAGGAGGCGGACGTTAAACATAACTTTAATCGTTAAATAAACATCAACACCAAAACGAAAGGAGCGGCTCTGTCCGACAGCGGCATATAAACATAATAAGCCCCGTCCTGCTTCATTCCACTGTAACGTTAATAAAGCTTTAATACATTAGCTCAGTGGTCGTCACTATTTTTTTCATGAGAGCCGCACTGATAGGACAAAGTCAGTAGGAGAGACATTTTTACCACAAAGTATAAAAAGTTACATCCAGTCATAAATACCATGTCTGCTTATCAATCTGTCACCCCTGAACAGTCAATATGCAATGCAATAAATACAAAAGGGCATTCTTTATGATTTACCAGTCAAATTTGTAACTGAGACAAGATGATTTCCCTTAATGAAAAAAAAAAAAGGATTTCCAGAATATATTCATCACAGAATGACCTTAAGTTATTTTTTTCTACATTAACCCATCATGTATCTAACCATCCGCTGGAAAGACCGGCATAACTGGCATCTCCGCAGAGACTGGATATGTTTACATGCACAACTTTTGTTTCAATCAGACTGAATTCATTCCACTTGATGAATCTGAATGTATTGTAGTTTACATGAACGCTAAACATCGTGTGATACATGATCAGGTTGATGTGCGCGTTTATAAGTCTAAAGATTCAAATCGGAATAGATTTTTTGACATGCGCACACTGCACAAACATACAAAGCTTCCCGCTGTTGTCGCTTATTCTCCTACATTGGTTCTTTATTTGTTTTAAACAGCAGACTTAATATTTATCCAATTCTGGTCATAATTTGGAGACTATGAACATATGAACCGTTGTGCTGTGCAGTTTGTATTTATCCCGCAGTAAAAATGCCCAAAACCAGTCGCCTGTGGATGAGAATCTGAAACAAGGACTGGTGAGCCGCTGTCCTGCTTCACTTCACAGATGCTGAGTGAAAGGAGAACTGATGAATGACAGGACACTCATTTATGTGACACTTTATTCATCAGGAGAACAGCTCGTTCAGCGCGTCATACGTCGTCCTTTCAGTTTCGGTTTTCAGTCGATCAAGTGTTTACATGTTCTCTCGATAAACCACCCCTTTCAATCCGATCGAAATTATTTGTAATAGAGCTGACACTTTGAGTTTGTAATGGGTTATGTTATAGCCCTACTTGTTTTTAATGTTTTTATGAAATATCTGTAGTGACTGCATGATCATTTCACTGTATTTTTTACCGCCACGCGAGCAACAAATTAAAGCGCAATGAGTAACACTGCATTAGCTCATCCATTAACATGATTTCTGCTTCAGTCACATCTCATTGCTTTCCATCAGCTGTGGAGGTGAAGACAACAACTCCCATGATTCCACGCTCGCTCACAGACGCCTGTTATTGTTTTGAATAAGCGACCTCTAGTGGCCAAACTTACACACTGTGCCTTTAAGCACTAGATGGCTGTACGTCTATACATGTCTGAACTAATGCATGGATAAATAGTATTCAAATTCAATAATATACAATAAAACACACTCTACATTATATAATGTAACAGTTGGCAATAGATTTCTTTTGTTAAGGACAGAATTAAGCCACACTTGTGTCTCCATGCTCACTTCCGCCTGTATTGTCTCACAGTGCGGGTCGCCTGAGCTGTTCTTCACCTTCACAGCGTTCATTCAGATGTTATCCAGTTTTAATCTCACGCTCAGAGGTTCTGGTTTTGAACATGACAGCGACGGCTTCAGGCGCCGGTGTGTGTTTTGATCCCGCATGAGAAGACCAACTCTAGTGTGTGCATGTGTGTGTGACAGAGATAAATGCACTTGTAACCTCGCTGGTTCAGGTCATTGCAGGACTTCTTCTGACAGCAATCCTACTTGCCTGACAGCTCCATCGATATGTCTGTCACAAGAAAAAACCCTGCTTACAAAAATATGTTCTAAAAAGGTTTTGCTAATGTTTCAATTAAGTTATCCTAATGTAATTTTTTTAATGTTTTTAAAAAATGATTGGTTACAAGACCTTTAAAGGCCCTCTAATCAATAATTGTATTCCTTAAAACTCATTTCTGATCACCAAAATTACATATTTAAACGTTTTTTTCTTGAAAAAAAATGTCTTCATGCTTAAAATATCTTGAATGTAACTCTACACTCTTGCCTCATAGAGTATACGCAGTTCTATGAATATGCAAATGAGCCCCGCCTCCACTCACTCACTCAGCTCAGAGATCCACTGGTTGACGATCACACGTTGATCTGATTGGTTACAAGGTAGTTTGTGACGTCAGAAACACTAGCGATTTCTAGAGTTGGGGTACTCGATATACATATACATATATACAGTATATAAATAAAACTAAAATAATAACTTTTTTAAAACAAAAATGAAACATCACTGAACTTACTTAAGCTGGACTGACACTATTTTCTTCTGGAAACAAACTTTTTTGCATTATTATCTGTAAAGCAGCTTTGAAACAATCTGTATTGTAAAAAGCGCTATATATAAATATATAAATAATATGACTTGACTTGAAATGGTTTGTCTTAAATCATATTAAAAACAACACATAGACATATAAACAACATTAAACACTTGATTTTCACCACAGGGAACATTCCATGTGATTATTTTCCAAACATTATTAGAACGTTACTTTTGAATGTTCTCTAAAGTTATGAAACAATTGGTAACATTTATGGCCCTATTTTACCGATCTAAGCTCATGGTCTAAAGCACACAGTGCAAGTGCACTCAGGCCGCGTACGAATCCACTTTTGCTAGTTTAACGAGAGGGAAAATGGTCGGCGGTCCCGGCTCATAGTCTAAAAGGGTTGTCCCTATTCTCTTATAATGGGTGTGTTTTGGGTGTAACGTGAACAAAACCAATCAGAGTCCCATCTCCCATTCCCTTTAAAAGCCAGCTGCGCTTGCGCCATGCCGTATTCGCTATTTACATGCCGGAATTTGCAAGCGGAAAAGCGGAAAAACTGAACGTTCTCCAGAGCACAAACGGATCTACTCGTGTGTGAAGTTAAAGACCATCTACGGGACAAGCTGGATTTCACCATATCTTTATGTATACTATAATAATCTTATACATTGTAATCCTTTTATTTGTAATATTTGGCATGTGTGTGTGCTGCTGGGTGTCCCTGTGTGTGTAATAAGCAGAGTGTGTGCTGAGCAGAGTGTACGCGCGTTGTGGACCCGCCTTTAGGCGCACATTACTAACGCGCTCTTTAAATAACAAAAAGAAATACTACGCCACAGTTGACCAATGGCTCAGTCTATTTCAGTTCCTCAAAATAGCAACGGTCCAACAATGCACCAGAACACACACCTCGTTCTCAGACCAGCCGCTCATGGGAGCACAGATGGGCGCAAATGCATTTGATATTTAAACAACGTGGCGCAGGACGTGAAAATGAAAACTGCATCAGGCTGAAACTCTCAAAACACACTTGCGCCGCGCCTGGCACTGCATTGCACCCGGTGTATGATAGGGCCCTAAAGATGTTAGACAAACTTTCCATGATCAATGTATAAATAATGTACGTTTGTTCATAACTTTGAGAGAACCATGCTAGAATGAGTTCTGAGAATGTTAAAGGCAGCTAGGCAAAAAAAAAAAATAATTATACTGACTGAAAGTCACTTCACATCCTGTTAGCAATCACTAATTTAAGTGGTCTAAATGTATATGTAAGCAGGACCATAAAATGTTCATCCAATCATGCATTTGGTCCGTCTCGTGATGCTTTTGTTTGCTCCCTGCTGTTCATGTGTTTTGAAGGAGGCGTGGCTTTGAAGACGCTCTGAGGGGAGGGAGGGATCTTATGCTTTCAAAGCTAGCTCGCTATTGCTAGCCTCTCAGAAAATTGCCTACCCTGCCTTTAATTCCAGAGAGAAAACTTAAACTTTGTGCATGTATCACAGCAGTGAGAACTATACAGTTTCAAAAGTGCAAGAGCAACTCAGGTAAGCTAGTCAACTGACCCAGATTAGCATCCATCATCATGTGACATGGCGCCCGCGCGAGACTGCTGAAGAGGTCATCATGTTGGGTTTGATAATGCTCTGTGTCCTGCTGTGCCTCCTGTCGGTAGTGTGATGTAATGAGCCCTGAAGAAAGAAAGGATTCACAGGCAAACACACTTGCTCCACTTTAGTTTCTGTTGCATCCCACTACACACATTACAACTTCACTCAAAGACCTTTAAACAACACTTTTCAATACACTTACGCTATTTTATTTCATTTGACAACAACAGTGTCCAAATGCATAGGCTATGAACTTCACAGGAGAATTCTGTCCTTTTTATGAAACATCAAGACCGTTTCCACCCCAGTGAGCAGCTTCACTTGAATTCAAAACTTTTCAACTAGCAAGCAGAGGTTTTAACGCTGCCTTCATCTGCAATCTGAAATGTCTTACTTCCCACTTCGTGAGTCGTGATTACAAGTTCGTCATATTCAAGTGCTTTATTGTCGGAAAGAACAGAAATCATGGAGGACACCAGGTTCATTCTTGCCTAGTTTTGGGAAAATATTATTAAAAATATTATTAAAGCCAGAATGTATGTAATACAAAACATTCACTGCGCTATCTACAGTATAGGCTAGCTGACCATACAGGCTATTTTCTACGGTGGCCGAGAGAGCTCAACGCGCTGCAACTGAAGAAAACACATGCAAATAGAAAAACACCTGCAAATTAAGAAAACATCTTCATCAGTTTCACAACACATGTGTGCTCCAAATACTCACAACACAACCAAATACAGAAGCGCGCTGCAAAAGTTCACAACACAAACAAATACAGAAACGCGCTGCAAATAGGACAGAACACAACGGAAATGTTTCCGGGGAACCCAATAAGTGACGGACCCGGCTGGGACGTGCTTACAGCTGTCTACTTTTATTATTATTACTATTATTTTTTTTTTGCAAAACATACAGAGATGACACGTTTATGACATACAACTTTGTATACAATATACAAAATGTATTTACAATATGTTCAATGTCATAAGAATACTAAAAAGAACAATGAGCTGAAGACTAAAATAAATAAATAAAAAAAGAGAGAGAAAAAGAACATGAGGGAAAGACATTAATCTATACATCAGTTACATTGTACACATTTTGTCATGTTATGTTAAAATAAGTTTCATAAGAAATGTTAGAATGCAGCTAGGGTCCAAATATGAGACGGCAAGTTTTAAAGTTGAGACACTCACACACAGATATAACACATATTTTAAAAACTTTGTTGTATAAAATGTATATTTATTTGCAACAGTTATGTTAACAGCATTAATACTATATTTCTGGTAAGAACAGCTATTCAGCTGATAGACACGCGCTGCGTTGTCATGGGAACATCCCAGGTGAAAATAATGAGGAAATTACGTTGTCTTTCGTTGCTCCCTTCATCAACATGGCACACAAGTGCCCCGCTCCCTCCAAAGTGCCCAATTCAAGGGCTCTGCCGTCTGCCCTTTTAAGAGAGTAGGGCATAGGTAATAAGCACCATAGATATCATATAAAGGCTAGATGTCTTAAGGCGGAGTCACTTCCGGCATCACCGGCGGCCATCTTACCACAGGGCTCTGTGAATTAAGGTGAGTGAGCAGCACGCACACAAATCCTCTTATCTCGCTGAAATCTGGACGGATTTACAAACGGTTTGGTTTCTTACAAACGTTATTAACGTGGCTATAATTCTGAATGCTTAAACATTTTGAACATAATTATTCATATGTATGCAGTATAATAGCTACATCTCTGACGTTTATAACAAACCAAACCGTTTGAAAATCGGTAGAAAATTGAGCAAGTTATGGTTATTTAAAAGTACATGCACCATGTTATGAGTGAGCGAGCACCCTGTCGTAAGATGGCCGCCGTGTGCGGATGTCGAGCTCTATTGGCCAGCAGCGCAGACGAGACATCTAGCCTTTATATGATATCTATGATAAGCACGTCCCAATCGTCCGTCCGTCACTTATTGGGTTCCCCGGAAACATTTCCGTTGTGTTCTGTCCTATTTGCAGCGCGTTTCTGTATTTGTTTGTGTTGTGAACTTTTGCAGCGCGTTTCTGTATTTGGTTGTGTTGTGAGTATTTGGAGCACACATGTGTTGTGAAACTGATGAAGATGTTTTCTTAATTTGCGGGTGTTTTTTCTATTTGCATGTGTTTTCTTCAGTTGCAGCGCGTTGAGCTCTCTCGGCCACCGTAATTTTCACTGTACAATACGCTTAAATGATTATTCATATAGGCCTATATATGTAAATAAATAGGCCTGTACATTACTTTCATTAGTTGTGATAAAAACTAATAAAGATTAGCAGTCACAGCAGCAATCTTTCTCCCCTCCGCCATGTTTAAAGTTTGTGTCCCTCCCATCTCGGGAACTTGGGTATCAAAATTATTCCCGGGCTTCCCAGTGGACTTGAGAGGGCTACTTGTTCAATGCTTAACCACGAAATTCCTATTTACCTATGATAATTCCGAAAGCACGTGAAGGCAGCATTAGACCCGCAAACAATGACAGCAGAACAGAAAACTTTTTTTTTTTTTTTTTCGTTTTGATCTCAAACACGGTATGTTTAATTGCATAAAAAAGACTTGATTTCTCGGCCCTCAGCCCTCTCGAAAACATTAAAGCATTATGCAGTGCTCTGGATTCACCACTAGAGTGCTCAGTTTCACATTAAATGAATGCATGGAAGAGGTGAGTAGAGTTCCCAACACTGCGACTCTCGTTTCTCTTCTCAGGAAACATTATACAGTCGTAACCTGAGAGGTTTTTTTTTTTTTAAATTACCAAACAATACAAATGTTTTATACAGCGGAAACAGATGACAGAAGAAATCAGAAATTTGGGGCAGAACTAGTTTGTCTCAACCAAGAGGTCAAGTCATGTGTGTGTGTGTGTGTGTGTGTGTGTGTGTGTGTGTGTGTGTTTGGGGAACATTTAGAAATAGCTCACATTTCCTTTTAAAACATAGGCCTAACATGTATATTCAAACATAAAAATCTTGATTATATCTCACTTTCGGCTGCTCCCATAAAAAAGGTTTTAGAAATGAAATAAACTTTAACTTAGATAAAATAAAATATAATAAGGCTTAAACTTACAATTTTCAACCTAGTTGCCAATGCCAATACATTTCTAATTTCTAATTAACTTTTCATTAACTAAAAAAATAATAAAACCATATAGATATTTAAACGCATCTAAATTATTAAAACTTTACCTAAAATTAAAAGGGAAAATAAACATAAAAAAGTAATTCAAAATATTAATAAAAACTATTCTAAAATAACACCACTTTTTTTTTCTTTTTTTTATAGCTGGGTGCCCTCTGATCAAACATAGCCTATATACAATATTTTAATTGCAAAAGTACAATACAAGTTTTACATTTCCTGTGCAAATCCCTATACATTTCTAGCTCAGCTTTTTACACTTTCCAAGGACACACAACATGCAGTTCATAACAAAACCAGCAGATGGCGCAAGAACACTGTTGGTATGTCCTATGCTTTTTTCCACACACACACACTCACTCACTCACACACAAATTTTTGTTATACTTCCTGTTTCTTGTCTACCAACTTTGTAGTCCATTGTAGTTTTCCCTGTTGATTATCCCTGATTGTTCCTAGGTGTGTCTTGTTAGCTTGTTAGCCTCTGTGTATATTAGCCCTTGTGTTTCCCATGTTCACAGTCGTTGAGTGTTTGAGGACGGTTGGTGTTCCTGATTCCTGTGTTTAATCCAGTTCCTGTTCCAGTTTCTCCATTTAATAAACAAACCCCTCTTTATTTAGATCCGTTTCTTCTCTTCTATCTCTTCTGCTGGATTACACTGGATATCTGTTACAGTCAATTGAACAAACCAATACAATCCATGCTGTGATCGGGGGTTAATTGTCTCAAATTATTCCTGTGCACAAAGAAATCAATTAGTCAGTGACTGTACAGATCTCCTCATGATACCGATCATTATAAATCAACACACTTCTGCGGTCACACACACACAGTGCTGTTTTCATCTCCTTATGACTCCTTATTCACTTCACTTTCCCATGTCTTATCTCATCATGTCAGTCAAAATGTAATTGCACCGACCCTGAAAGACTGCCTCTGAACAGTAGCGCTGTGAGGCGTAATTGCGGTTAGCTCAATTTCAGGATGTTTTAGTTTGTTTGGAGAGCCTGAGGTAAAGAAAGCACAGCTTGCTTGGCTAGCGTGAACTGACAGCCATTTTCTATGGCCTACATGCTTTCTCGGAGGGAGATGGACACACACACACACACACACACACACACACTATGAGGGGAAACTTAGTCCTCAGGCTCAACGCACTCACTCTCCATTCACATTTTTCACAGCGTGACATCAGAGAGCTCATTCATTATAGCTCACATTCAATCAGCCTGAGCGCTTTAAAGTGAAAAATGATCAGCTTTGAAATCACCGTTAATGTGAAAACACCGTGTGCCGGGCTGGAGAGTTTGGGAGCAGGTCAGCGTTAGCATTTCCAACAGACGAGAAGAAAATTCATGATTTGGTACTAAATCATAATAAAAATCTTAATTATAACACAAAAAGTCAAAATTAAGACATGCTAAAATTAAATTATGAGATGAAACGTCATTGACATGAAGTCATAATTGACTTTTTATGACAAAATTTTCACTTTTAAAGAAATTGTCTATTTTATAACAACTTGGTCTGTCATAGTTTTGACTTTTTATCTCATAGCTTGTCATAAAAAGTCAAAATAATGACATATAACTTCTTTTTTTTTTCTTCAAGTTTGACTATAATTTTGACTTTTTATCTCATTATTATGACTATCTCATAATAATCTCTTTTTTATGTCAGTTTTGACTTTTTTAATCTCGTAATTATTATATAATGTCACAAAACTTTTTTTAATCTCATAACTATGCCTTAGTGAGTCTTAGTCAAAATGTTAACATATGTCATAATTATAAAAGTTTTACCTCATAATTATGATTTTTCTGATGTGACGGAAATGGGCTCCCGTAACAACTAAATGATTCAGGCTTGATGAATAATGTCATATCGGTCTTCCGTTTTTAGTGTCCCGTTGAAAACCACTTAGTCATTTTCAGTCCTACCAGATTAAAAATTGATCGCATAAGGTACGTTAAAGTATTTCACTTTTTATGAACTTGTACAGAGCTTATGTATATGTATGTATTAGTATGTATACATGATATATATCATATCATGAAGAGAAAGTCATGTACACCATGGGTCGATAAAAAAAATCAGGATGATACAAATGTCTTGATATCATGATGAAGAAAAATGTCTTATTAACAGAATACATTCTTGAAAATAAATTTACTTTAGGCTTAATCTTCCTCATTAGTTTGGCATAGTCTTTTTTATTTATTAGAACAATTGTTTCACTGCTTATTAACATTTGAAAAACTGCAACCAACATGCAAAAACAAAAAAATCATAAAAAGGTTCCTCATGACTAAGTCAAGGTCAGTAAATCTCTTAAAACATTCGATCATTTGGCCTTTAAGACAAGGTTAGTTCAGGTTGTACATTATAAAAAGTTATTAAAAAAAACATAATATTTATTTAAAAAAAAAAAAAATTGCCTAGAAAAATATTGAAAGCTATTTTGAACTTGATTAAGATGTGTACACTGAAAGGAAAATATTACTTTTTACATGATGTTTACAAAGACAACATTCACTATAAAACTTTACTTTACACTGAAAGCCAAACGCAAACTTTACAGGTGTCATACTGTACATGGTTATCAGCCTGCTACTGTACGCTCTGGGCAAAAGATGCTCGCACTGGGTTTGCCGTTTCAGTGCCTTGCATTTCAGCCTGTGAATATTTCATCAGCCTCTTTTCTAAAAATAAAAGACGGTGAATAAAAAAAAAAAAAAAATTTGATGGAATTGGGCTTGACTCCGCCTCCTCCTCATGAGTCGCCGCCGTTCTCTTATTCAGACATATGTTATGACTCTGTCTTCTCTGTGTCAGCTTTATCTGTCCTTCTCTCCATTCCTCCCACATTCTCCCTCGCTACATACTTAGGTTTCTGACTCACATGTCTTGGACAGGCTGCTTTTGATGCGGAAAAAGTCTCCCTGGAGGCAGTTGCTAAGCAACTGGCTACTGTTGGATTATGGGTTAAGTCAGAAGCAAAGAAAAACAGAGATGATGTGCATGTGTGTGAATGTGTGTGAGGCTGAGTCAGGCCACCACAACATGTCTCTATCATCGCATACCCCAAACACACTCCGGAACGGAAGCTACAAATCTCCCCTTTTCTCTTGTTTGATGACAATGTGTAAATAATATTGACCTTTAAAATGTCTCACCGTGACATATATGAAAGTTTTTAAGGCAAAGGACAAAAAATCACCTGAAGGATCTCACCACAAACTTAATGTGTATTCATATGTGCAGCGTGGAAATGAGTTCATACAGGCATTACATGTGAAATTATACAGTTACAGTGCTTTATAGGAAAAATCTAGGAATATTTTTGGTTGAAACCATATGGAAATATATGAAATATTAATATATGTAAGTAGTATAAAAGTAAGAACATATACATATAAATTGGAACAATTCCATGTATTCACATATGCATTTCCCATATATTATACATGTTTATGTATGTGTAACCCATATTTTGTGTCCTATATGAAATATTCTAAATATAAATGCACATATATGTACATATATTACATTTCCGTATGGGTATTTCGCTCTGAAATCACATTCAAGTGTCATATATTTCTTTGTTCTGTGTGCATGAGTGATTTTGTAGCCACTGATGAATGAATGAACTCAGTCTGTTACTGTCTTTCGCTCTGGGAGCTTCCATGTGGACCGAGGGATGAGGAGGAGGAGAGAGGGAGGATACAGAGAGAGCAACACAGAGGAGACCAGGAGCGCGGGAGGAGGGAAAGTAACTGATGGAGAGAAAGCAAGAGAGAGAGAGAGAGAGAGAGAGAGATGGAGTGAGCGGCTCTGAGAAACACTGAGAGCTCGGGAGGGAGGGAAGATGCCAGACAAAAATATGAAAAATACCTGAACGCAATTAAAAACGGGACTGAAAAGCTGCCGAGCGAGTCTGAAACAGGAGACGGATTTTTAAACTTCTTCCGGATGTTGATTGTGGATACTGTGATTCCCTTGGATGTTTTGTCAGATGGGATTTCAATATTTAAAGCTGGAGAAAAATGGTGCTCTCTCCTCCCAACGTCCTTTCTGCTCTCTTCTGAAACATGGCTTTTTGCCCTCTGACCTTTGAACTTGTCCTTTCCATCTGTTCTTCAATTTACTTGATTTACTTTCCAGTTGAAAGAGGACAGGTCTTCCATTCTCGGACCAGGACATCCAGCTAGCCGTTGCGATACAGAGGACATCTCTGTAACTCTTTGAGACTCATTTATCTGAGAGATTTTGACAGTTCAACTTGGAATAGGAAGTTGCATTGTGTTCTCTTGGATGTGGACAATCAAGACAAGCTGGACAACACTTCCATCGCAAACATGACGGACGCCGTCGCCAGACGAGGACAGCGGGACCGTCAAACTCACTTGCAGTGAAAGATTAATGAACCTAGGCATGTTTCTTGTTCTCTCTCTCTTCGCAGCACAAATAACACCACCGTCAACCAGACTCATCTCTCAGCACAAGCAAGAAAGCTTGTCACAACTGGATCTTTGAGCTTCTGGAAACAATCTGAGCTTGAGTCTGAACACTGAGGGACTGTTTAAGAACCAGAGGGAGGGATCGTGAGTGACAGAACTGGACCAGGCGGGAGAAAGGAGAAAGGAGAAAGGATCAGGACCAGGACCAGGACCAGGACCAGGACCAGGACCAGGACTAAGACCAGGACCGGGACCAGGACCAGGATCAGGATCAGGATCAGGACCAGGATCAGGGCTGAGTGGGGTTTCCACAAGTTCTTTCCTTCCTGCAGGCATGGATGCAACACCGGAATAAAAAACAGGACGGGAAGTTTCTGCTTTCCCACTGGTACAATGTGTGGTGAGTAATGAGTTCAAAAAGAGATTTCAGGATTTTAAAGGGGATAGTTTGTGCAAGAATGAAAATAATATCATATCGTTCCAAACCGTTCCAACTTAAAGTCCCCCTGTAGTCAATATTATATCCCTTAAAACTCATCTTTGATCACCAAAATTACACTCGGTTGTTATGGGCGTGCCGCATTGAAGACTTGGAAGTAAACGCCCACTGCTATGATTGGATAACTGTTTTGCATATTATAATGAGTTTCATGTAACGATTGAATCTGTGGGCGGGGCTAAACAGGCAGTGTTGAAGTAGGCGTTGATCTTCTTCTGCGGAGGCGGGGTTTGATACCCTTTGACCTCATAGATCCCCACTTTGAAAAACCTGTCGTTTGCTGTGCCTGGTGACAATAAAAGCTTTTATTGGACGAACAAGGAAGTTTTCAGTTCTGAAACTTACAGGATATTCTTATAGTATGATGACCTCTAAAAAGTCAAAAGCTCAAGGATAATTTGATTTCTCAGTTCATCACCCCTTTAAATCTGTTTCCACAGAATGAGAACTGTATTATAGGATGTAGTGTTTCTTTAAAAATGACATGTTGCACTGCTTCTTGCTTTACTTATGAATGTGCTTTACTATGAATGTGCTTGCAATCATGGACATGATTTTTTTTTTGTCTACACCTCATATCTGTAGCTCCAGAATAGAAGTTAAAAGGGTTAGTTCACAGAAAAATGAAAATTCTGTCATTAATTACTCACCCTCATGTCGTATTAACCCGTAAGACTTTCATTCATCTTCAGAACACAAATGAAGATATTTCTGATGAAATCTGAGAGCTTTCTGTCCCTCCACTGACAGTCTACGCAACTACCACTTTCAAGCCCCAGAAAGGTTGTAAAGACATCATTAAAGTAATCCTTAAAGTGAGAAAAGACATCATTAAAGACATCATTAAAGTAATCCATGTGACTCCAGTGGCTGTATCTCTATATTATGAAGTGACGCGAATGCTTTGGTTGTGCAAAAGCAAAATAATTGACCACTTTATTTAGAAAATATTCATCTCAGACGCATGTTCACACTACGTCTGTTCCCGCATCAACACAACATGCATGCGTCGTAAACGCATGTCGTAAATTCATGTTTTGCACAAACTAAGCACTCGCGTCGCTTCATAAAATTGAGGTTAACCACTGAAGTCACATGGATTACTTTAATGATGTCTTTAATGATGTCTTTTCTCGCTTTAAGGATTACTTTAATGATGTCTTTACTTTCTGGGGCTTGAATGTGGTAGTTGCGTAGACGGTCAATGAAGAGACAGAAAGCTCTCAGATTTCACTAAAAAGATCTTCATTTGTGTTCTGAAGATGAACAAATGTCTTTGGGTTTTGGAATGACACGAGGGTGAAGTAATTAATGACGAAATTTAAATTTTTGGGTGAATTAATCCTTTACACTGGTTCATTATTTGAATGATTCCATAATGATTTTTTACATTTTAAGCAAAACTGTGATGTGGATTACCCTGGAAATCCAGAGTTATCACGAGAGCACAAGTTTAATTTGCTCAGCGAGTGACTCTGGCGTCGAGTAATGATGCTCATTAAATATGCCCTTGTATCCGAGCTGCACCAATCACATCGGATTATCTGATATAGGCGGGCCAGAGGCGAGATGACGACAGCGCTGTGACGTCGAAGTCATTAGTAAACATTGCAAGATGGCGATGGATGAACACCAGTTGTTTGAAACGGCTTTGGCCGCTACAATGAACGAGTTAGACTTGGCTTTTTATCTAAAAGAGGAACAGAAGACGGCGCTCGAATCGTTCCTTTGCAAGAAGGGCGTTTTTTGCTGTTTTGCCGACCGGATACGGCAAGAGTCTAATCTACCAGTTAGCTCCGCTGGTAGCTAAGGTATGGGGCTTGTTGTGATTGGTCGTAGTGTTATCCAATTGCATGCAGTGAGATCTTCAAACGCATGCTTGGTGCCGCCCCTCGAGCTGGCCGATTTTCATTAGTCGATGCCAGACCATTAATCTTTCAGGTTTAGGTCTGGATTTCCAGGCTAGATGTGGATTGTGAAGGATGTTGAATGATCATAACTATTAAATTGGCGGTTCTGTTAGACGTAGCATGACCCAAATATCAGTTCTGTAAAACTGTGGCCTAAACCTGTATCTAACACAGATTTTACTGTCCATGGACAGATTTATGACATCTTTATGAGAGTCTCTGATCATTGAGTCTCTGCTCTTCTCGAGTGATTGTGTGAAGTTATTGACGCCTGTAAATATTAGAATTATAATTAGAAAATCTGCCTTTTTCCCGTGTAACATGCAAACATGTGGATCTCACAGTTTGTCTTCTCAAAGTCTCTTTTTAAAACTATCCACTACCGTTCAGAAATACACAATGATAGACACTGTTACTGTTATAAAACATAAATACATTTTTGAACTTCATTACACTGTGTAAAAAGGTTTCAGAATTGTTCAGTAATTTTTCAAATTCTTTCTTTTTGACTTTATTTCCTGGTCCATGAACAAAAATCATCAACCTATAGGTTTTAAGATCTGTTCCGGATCCTTGTTGTTTGGCAGAATATGGGAAGTTGTGTGTGGAGAGATTAATGAAATGGTGATGCTCCAAAGCAGCGTCTTCCAAAATCTGCTGAGAAATATAATAACACAATTGACAAGTTGGTCTTCTTGTATATCTAAAGAGTAATGATCAGATGATATTTTTCTACAAGACAATGCCCAAACTGCAAAGACAGCCAAGAAGTTGCTTGAGAACAATGCTTTGGCCTTGGCCAGAGTCCAGAGTCCAGATTTGGTCTCACATTAAACTCAAACGAACATTTTTCAACTACTTGAAGCCATCGACATTGAGTGAAACAACTGACTCTTCTTCCAGTACAAAGCTGTCCTTAAAGTCCCCCTGTGGTTTTTAATGTAGTTTATATGTCTATGTGGTGTTTTTAATATGCTTTAAGACAAACTCTAAATGTGTAAATTCATAAGTCGACGCCATTGCTGAGTATTTTCTCCTTAAAACTGCAGTGAACCAAAGACAGTCTCAAAAACACGCTTTGAAATCGCTGGTGTTTCTGACGTCACAAACTACCTTGTAACCAATCAGATCAACGTGTGATCGTCAACCAGTGGATCTCTGAGCTGAGTGAGTGAGTGGAGGCGGGGCTCATTTGCATATTCATAGAACCGCGTATACTAAATGAGACAAGGGTGTAAAGTTAGAATTTAAGCTATTTTAAGGCATGAAGAACATTTTTCAAGGGAAAAACGCTTAAATATGTAATTTTAGTGATCAGAGATGAGTTTTAAGGGATAGAAATTGTTGACCTCAGGGAGACTTTAAGTTTACACACACTTAAACATTGAGAGAAAAGGCATTTCTATTCCATAGTAAGTTACTTTATCTACAGTATTTGTGCAATTCTTGCCAATTTCTTGACCAGTGATTTGTGATTAAAATGGCCATTAAAAGACCGCTTAATATTTCGCCATTTTTGGCCCATTTTTCTTTCTCCGAGGAGTGTACATGTCGTTGAGCTCTTTTGTCATGATTCATGACTCGTGTTTCACATTGCGAGTGCAATATTGTACCAAGTGAGCAACACGTTTACATGTCAGAAAAGCCAAACATATGGAGCTGCTTATGTGATGAAAACATTGAAATGTAAAAGCTTACAAACCATGCACTACGGTAAATGTGTTTTGGAGCAAAAATCTTGAGGCACTTTTTTCCAATGTTTATAAAGTTATGGTTAGTTACTGGTACATTTTTGTAAAGAGAGTAAGAGGAAGGGCAGAGAAAAAACTGAACATCTATAGTTGTTTTAATCTTTTATCAAACCTCTGAATATTATGACAGAAACCAAAGTAAATTCACCAGGAAAAGACAACTAAACGACAGCTTTCTTCTCTACTAAAGGTTACAGTCTAAACGTAAACCACATTAACCCAAAACCACAGGAATACTGTATGTGAATGAGCACAGTTAATAATCACTCTAGACTTCGTCTTTAACAGAAACCTTAAAACTGTGAAGAATCAAAGAACCACAACCTTTTAAAATAGTAAAAAGATAGTAAATAAATGCACCACACAAGGAAGAATGAAGTGCCAGGTCAATGCATGGTTGCAAAAAGGCAAATTGGTTCAGAAAGGTGATTGAATATGATCATAAAATCTAACATCTGAATATTCATATGCAAGCTATACTAACATTAGAAGTTGCCCTCAGGAAAACAAGGACATTCGTTTGTAGAAAGAGTAAATACAAATGCTCAAGTCTGTATTCACTGTACCATAGCAGTGTGAATCATTATGTGTGTGTGTGTGTGTGTGTGTGTGTGTGTGTGTGTGTGTGTGTGTGTGTGTGTGTGTGTGTGTGTGTGTGTGTGTGTGTGTGTGTGTGTGTGTGTGTGTGTGTGTGTGTGTGATACAGGAAAAGAGAGAGAGATGTGTTTGTGCAGCATGTGAGAGAGTGCTCTGCAACTTATGGACACATTAGTGAAGTGTTTATGACACTCACATTAACACATGCTTTCGACAAATACAACAGGCCCTTCTCGGGCTGAGAGTGAGAAAAGGTTTAAACAGCAAGGCCTCGTGTCAATCAGTCTGTGTTTTCTACAGGGACTCTCATTGTGAAATTCTCTCACTTTCTTCAAGCCTGAAGGTCTTCAGCATGGACTCGGTTCAGTGACCCAGAGTAATCTCATTATTTCCTGTTACGCAATCACCCGAAACTCAGCGTTCGTCATTCCAATGCAGTGGGTGGATTTCAGATCGCATCCATGTCTGTCTCTCCAAGTGCTGCCATCTCTTTTCTTTCTTTTCTCCATCATTACTTTCATTGTCTTCCACTTCCAAATCTCCTTTCTTCTTTCCCCCCCACACACAATTAATCCAATTACCTAGAAACACTGCAAACATTTTTTCCTAGAAGCACATTTCTCATTCTCAAACAGCTTGCACACATGCTCTGGTCTGTCTCATGACTGCAAAATGTAAATAGTCACTAATAGTTTAATCTGATTTTAATATTTATATGTGCAGAAAAAGTTCTCATGCCAAAGTTCAGACGTTGGGTGATAAGAACTGAAACTCAAAAATAGTTTAGATAACTAGTCCTGTGAGAATAGGCATGCATGCATTTTTTTTCTATAGCCTACCATTTTTGTTCCATTAAAACAATATTTTATACAATAGTTGGTGCATTTATGTTACCAATTGAAAGGAATAAGTGTAATATTTGCACAATGGTTGGTTGACATCAACTGAGTAGTCCGTCCTTCGCTGTTTTTTGGGAATTTACACCTCAGATCCAATTAAATCACAGTAATTCCTGACTACCTTCAAATGTGGTTTCGCTGAAGGTTTTCAAACCTTCCTGTTATATAACTTTATCATTTTACTTTCCCACCGCCCTCTAGTGCAGAGAGATCATAGAAAAGGCATTATGCAGAAGAAAATGTGGAAGATGTGTAATTATGCATTATGCAGATATGAAGAGACCACACAAGAGCAGAAATAAGGAACAGCATAAGAATAATATTCATAATTTTGATGCTCCTTTTTTTGCATTATTTTTTGCACATATCTGGATGGAAGCTTGTTTCCACCAAGGAACAAAATAAATAAAAACGGAAATTCTGACTCTTTTTCTCACAATTGTCATATCACAATTTTGACTTTTTAAAAAAAAAAAGAATTGCAAGGTTATATCTCGCAGTTTGGACTGTATCTCAGTTATTTTCTTGCAAAAGTGAATTTATATATTGCAAATCTGACTTTATGTCTTGCAATTCCAAGTTTTTAACTCGCAATTCAAACTTTTTTCTCGAGTTTCTCGAGTTTGTATCTTGCAGATTTTTTAGATAAAAAAAAAAATCTGAATTGTGAGAGAAAAGTCAGAATTGTAAGATAGAAAGTCACAATTAACTTTTTTATTTTATTTGATTCCATGGCAGAAATAAGCTTCCATAGACAAGCTCTGTGGAATGGATAAATATGTAGTAAAATGGGGTAAACTGATGATTGATGGATTTCGGTCCAGGTGGTTCAAAAGTTTCAATGACTTTCTGCGAAGGTGCTACTGAATCATGATGAGAGGAAAGTGAACTTGTTGAGGTGAGCCCAACCTGGTTTTGAGACAGAGGTATTTGGGGATATCTAGACCTGGAATGTCCCAGACTCGTCTCTAAATGATGGTCGGAGGGAGCAGACCGGCACAGTCACATTGAAGGCAGACAGAACTGGGCTACAGACGGTCCATTAGGGACGAGGCTTTGCTATTTTAGGTCTTTCAGCTTAAGACGTATCCATGTCAGACTTATGGTGTTGTTGTTGGGACTTATGTAGGGGAACAAACATAAAACCAAATGACTAACATTTGTAATGCAAATATTGAGCATGCAGTGTTTTATCTGAAGAGTTTCTCGTTCTGTGACCTTCTCTTCATGCTAAGCTCTTTTTGGACTGAAATGAAGGCTGGGCACCGACACTAACCCTGGCTTACGTACGGCACTAAATTAATGAGAATAAGGGCACACGTCCAGTGAAGCTCAAGTCTATTAATTACTTTGATTGATTTATGTGCCAATTAGTGCCTCTGGAAGCTTGGCACCGCTTCAGACGTCCTGATTATTAGTGACATGGAGTTGCGTGATGCTCTCCGTTCACAATACATATAGACGTTTCTTAGGGGCTGTGGATAATTCAGGATGTGTGAGGAAGTAATTGTTCAGTTTTACTTCCTGAAAAGTGTGTTATATCGCCTGAGGACACTTGATTCATGCTTCAGAAGAACGATGAGGAAATCTGAATCAGACTCAAATCTTTAAATAGATTTGATAGGTTTAAGTGGATCTTCATAATCATTTTCCTCCATCTCTTTGGTCTTTAGAATTAAACATGTTTTATTTTGCCTGCTGTGGCTTCCGTTACTTTGCATGTGAAAAGAATAACCATGTTTACTGACTGGCCGCTTTGCTGTTGGCTCTAATGCAATCTTTGAAGAACAGCCTGGTGTATTGTGACAAGCGCACAACACAATCTGCTCAGAAATGTGCTGAAGATCAAACATTGTTAAAAAAAAAACTCAGCCACTACCGATTCTTCCGAATGAGTCACTTCTGAGTTTTGTTGAATGTCTTTTTGGACGGATAGAAAGCTTGACAAAAGGGAGTTAGATTTATTTAAAACTTACTAAAAGGTAAAAAAGTGAAAATATGTTTAAATATTAACCGTTAGATGGACAGTACTGGATTCAGGAGTTTTGAATGCATTTCTATTTTAAAGGTTCGTACCTGTTGTTTATCATGTATTATGTAATACACTTTAAGGAAAAAGCCACCTATAAGAGGTAGCAGCTTATGTGGGGCAGAACCCTCCAATGCTGCACCTTAGTTACAGTACTTTCTAAGGCGACTTAAAATTATGGCAGAAATAGTGGCGGGAATATTATATTACCTTATACGAGGGGTTAGTGTTAAAGGGGTGATGAACTGAGAAATCAAATTTTTCCTTGAGCTTTTGACATGAGGTCATCATACTATAAGAATATCCTGTAAGTTTCAGAACTGAAAACTTCCTTGTTCGTCCAATAAAAGCTTTTATTGTCACCAGACACAGCGAACGACAGGTTTTTCAAAGTGGGGATCTATGAGGTCAAAGGGTATCAAACCCCGCCTCCGCAGAAGAAGATCAACGCCTACTTCAACACTGCCTGTTTAGCCCCACCCACCAATTCAAGCGTTACATGAAACTCATTATAATATGCAAAACGGTTATCCAATCATAGCAGTGGGCGTTTACTTCCAAGTCTTCAGTGTGGCACGACCATAAAAACTGGGTAAAAACCAGGGTAAATAGCCTATTACTTATTCATTTTGATGTTTATAAATGTAAAAACCAAGCGAACGTCATAAGTTGACCTCAGACAACAATATAAAAAAATTAAAAAAGCCAGTTCATGACCCCTTTAAGCTCCTGTGGCATGTAGATTATTACATACACGCAGGTCAAGGTGAGCCATTGACTGTACGGACACTCCATCAGGACTGTTAACAAAGAAAAGATCAAACCCAGAGACTCAGAAACCCATCTTCTCTTTTACAGAGACCTGAGGGACATGAGAGTCCAGTGAAATCAGGAGCAGATGTAGAGATTTGGTTTTCAAAGTGTATCACGGAAGACTTGCGTACTTCACCATCCTTTCAATCAGCATCCTCTCATCTACAAATGAGAAACAACAAATGCATATGCAAAAATAATACATGTGAATGATTTATTACATTCATTATTTTTATTAAACATTATTAAGCGCCAAATTCGAGCAACAATATTGATAGATGATCCGATTGTAGTGGACGCAAAAGTTTGTTGTTGACTAGGCATGTGACGTTATCAAACATTTTCAGTCAATATCAATATGTTGCGGTTAAAAACAAGAGAGATGCATTTCTTTTGCCTTGAGCGCTGTGTTTTTAGAACAACTTCATGTGCGAAAGCCTTTACGAAAATGAACCATGGTTTTATTATAGTAAAAGTGTAGTAACCATGTTTTTTTTGGGGGTTTTTTTGCGGATTGATTACCATTTGTATAACCACTGTTTTACTAAAAAAATACCATGTTTAAACTATGGTTAGTTTAGGAAAACCATGGTTAATTTGTGGTTAACATGGTTTAACTTTATTAACCTTTTTTTTGGGGGGGGTTTATTTGTAGTGAAACCATGGTGTGAGCACAATGGTCAAACCCATCCATCTAGTGTGTGTTTACATTGCAAAAGCAATGGAAAAACGTGTTCTGTGTGGAAAATTGTTTTGTGCATGACACACATCTGCTCCTTTAATGAAAACTTTTCAAAAGTTCAAACAAAGAAAAGACTAGCATACTGTTTCCATCTTGTTAAACATGATTCATATGTCAGTGTATACATTAATGCTGGAATTGTGTTCTCATTACAGGTATGTGTCATGTTCATGTCTTAGATTGGGTCTAAATTTAACCACATTAAACATACACACAGGCTCTTTGCGATCCCTTATAATATTAATATTGCAGAGTGGGCTCTTGTAATGTGGGCATGTCTGAAAGGTTATCACTATTGCATGCTTTGTGGACTGAGTTGAATGTGTACCACTGGACTTCTGTATTCAATATTCATTCTGAATTCAAACAGAGCTCTGGCCTGGTTTCTCACCCTCTCCGGACTGCAATTTTGTTTTGTATTCCTTTCACAGTCTCTCACAGTTTTGTCTGATATGTTTTAGCTATGGCTAGACCATTCTGGCTGATGATGCCTTTTCAAATAAGATGTTTGAGTAGTGCTATTAATATTAGGGTAGATGAGGACAAGCAATCCATACACAGATTAGATCTGATTGATTCAGTGTAGACAATAACACACACAGTCAGTTTAGAGATGATGTTCTGAATTTGACTTTTCACTGACTGGAATCAAAAAGTATTTAACTAGAAAAAGAAAGAAAGTTTGTCAAGAAAGTCTTGAAGATGTACAGTCACAGGATGGATGGATGGATGGATGGATGGATGGATGGATGGATGGATGGATGGATGGATGGATGGATGGATGGATGGATGGATGGATGATGGATGGATGGATGGATGGATGGATGGATGGATGGATGGATGGATGGATGGATGGATGGATGGATGGATGGATGGATGGATTGAACGATGGATGGATGAATGTATGGATGATTGAATTATAGATTGATGAATGGATGAAACTGTAGAATGATAGATAGATAGATAGATAGATAGATAGATAGATAGATAGATAGATAGATAGATAGATAGATAGATAGATAGATAGATAGATAGATAGATAGATAGATAGATTCTGTCTATTCAAAATAAATGAAAATTGTGGATTTGTTGCTTTTACCTGTTGTAATAGGAACTCTTCATCCTGGCTTCAAGCACTAGTGCTGCTTTTGTCTCTTTCCAGTGTTATATTAATTTTAGAAGCTGTTTAGTGCAATGGATAGAACAAGATGGTTGACTCACTGAGCTCATCCGAAGATGCTGATTTTTCTGACAGTGGTTTTAGGCTGTTGGGCTTGCACAGTGTGAGTCAACCCGACCCAGCTTTCATTCGCCTAATCGTCCACCCCCACCTTTTTTCATGCTTTCTTTTTTATTCTCTGCTTTTTTAAAATCCTGACTCAACGCAGCACTGGAGTTCCTCCAGTTTCAAGAGCCATACATGCTGTTGGACTGTGAACATGTCCCTCAACCGGGTTTTGCTCCCTACATGTAGAGCTACGAGGACTATACAAGAATATCTCTGTTGCGGTTGGTCACATTTTAGGTTGTTTTTGCTAAGGCAACAACTACTATTATTGCTGAGGGATTCAAACCCTAAAGCCCTATTCGGACGGGATTAACTTTACAAGGGTAGATGGAGTGTAATTTTTCCACAGGACGTCTGTAATATTAATGGCCAATTCGCCCGGGATAAGATATCTCAGTAAAACTAGCAGAAGTGGGAGAGTAACGTCTCGGTTACGGATGTAACCCTCGTTCCCTGAGTAGGGAACGGAGACGTTACGTCGGATGACGACGAATGGGGTTTCGCTTAGAAATCCTATCATCTTCGAGTATTCAAACACGAGCCAATGGCAAAGAAAATGCCATGGGTCTGCGGAATTTGCATAGCGTAACTCCGCCCCACCCTGGGGGTATATAAGGAAGTCGCTGGCAAGATGCAGATATGTCT
Organism: Vimba vimba; assembly: GCA_022828995.1. Classification (NCBI taxonomy): domain Eukaryota; kingdom Metazoa; phylum Chordata; class Actinopteri; order Cypriniformes; family Leuciscidae; genus Vimba; species Vimba vimba. The sequence continues at coordinate 37,363,284 of CM040827.1, read as the reverse complement.
TCGCTGAGGAGCCGAGACTGAACTCAGGCGTTCCAGCGGTACAGCGGAAGTGGCAGGGAGACGTAACGTCTCCGTTCCCTACTCAGGGAACGAGGGTTACATCCGTAACCGAGACGTTCCCTTTCGTTGTCACTCCGAGTTACGTCGGATGACGACGAATGGGGTTCCCGTATAATCACGCCACCTCTCGACTGTCTACCAGTGCCCTGCGTAAGTCTGATCTCCCTGTCGTGAAACTAGCACGGACGAAGGAGTCCTACTTAACACAGGAATACCAAGGTACACTGGGAAGCATATCCAGTGGAAATATGCAATCATGCCCAACCCGAAGGGGGGGACTTGGAATACACATATGACCCCGAAGGGCTGCATACGGAGTAACACTGGGGTGTCCAGCCGCAGGTGGAATATTTCAACCCCAGGGGTGGCAAGGTGGCTTGCCAAGGGAAAGACACATGCTCAAGGAGGCTTACAGTGGAAATACACATGTGGGGGTCACCGAAGGGAACCATGCACATGGAGGCACCTAGCCAAGCGCGAAAGCTGCCCGTGGCATAACTCTGGCGCTGACGTCGTCAGTGCTGGAGGAGACTCAGGGCTTATGAGGCTCACCTGAGGAGAATATCGCACGTATCCCGTCCGTGGAGAGGAATGGCGAGCAAGCGAAGACACCTGAGCAGAATCTAGTACCGGCTAGTTGAAGCGAGTACATGAGAAGAAACTGGCTCTACTCGGAGATTGTAAAATCTCGCAAACGTGTTAGGTGTCGCCCAGCCTGCAGCTCTGCAGATGTCTGTTAGCGAGGCGCCATGCGCTAGAGCCCAAGAGGAGGCCACACTCCGAGTGGAGTGGGCCGTCACACCAAGGGGGCACGGTCGACCTTGCTGCTGGTAAGCCAAAGCAATGGCGTCCACTATCCAGTGAGACAACCTTTGCTTTGAGAGAGCCTTTCCCTTCAGCTTCCCACCATGACAGACAAAGAGCTGGTCTGAGGTCCTGAAACACTGCGTTCTGTCTACGTAAGCACGAAGGGCGCGTACTGGACAGAGCAGTGCCAAGGCTGGGTCTGCCTCCTCCAAGGGCAGCGCTTGCAGGTTCACTACCTGGTCTCGAAAGGGTGTGGTAGGAACCTTGGGCACATATCCAAGCCGGGGTCTCAGGATCACGTGAGAGTTAGCCGGCCCGAATTCCAGGCACGCTTCGTCAACCGAAAATGCCTGCAGGTCCCCTACCCTCTTGATGGAGGCCAATGCAACCAGGAGCGCTGTCTTCATAGACAGGAACTTAAGCTCCACGGATTGCAAAGGCTCAAATGGAGCACTCTGCAGGGCAGTTAGAACCACTGAGAGATCCCAAGAGGGTACGAGGGGAGGACGAGAAGGATTTAGTCTCCTCGCTCCCCTCAGGAACCTGATGATCAGGTCGTGCTTCCCCAGAGACTTACCTTCAACTGCATCGTGATGTGCGGCAATGGCGGCAACATACACTTTCAGGGTGGAGGGAGACAGCCTTCGCTCCAACCCTTCTTGCAGGAAGGAAAGCACGACACTGATCGGGCATTTCGTGGGTTCTTGCTGTTTGGAAGAACACCAGTTGACGAAGAGGTTCCACTTCAACGCATAGGCATGTCTCGTGGACGATGCTCTAGCGGAAGTGATGGTAGCCACCACCGCTGGTGGTAGGGTACTCAAACCTACCTCGTCCCGTCCAGAAGCCACACGTGGAGGTTCCAAAGACCGGGACGAGGGTGCCAAAGGGTGCCCCGTCCCTGAGAAAGGAGGTCCTTCCTCAGAGGAATTGGCCAGGGAGGTGCTGTCGCAAGGAGTACGAGTTCTGAGAACCAGGTGTGGCTGGGCCAGTATGGGGCAACCAATATAACCTGCTCCTTGTCCTCCCTGATCTTGCGCAGGGTCCGCGCAAGAAGGCTCACTGGGGGAAACGCATACTTGCGTAGGCCCCTCGGCCAGCTGTGCGCCAGTGCATCCGTGCCGAGCGTGCCCTCGGTCAGGGAATAAAACAGGTCGCAGTGGGACGAGTCGTGGGAGGCAAACAGGTCTACCTGTGCGTCGCCGAACTGATCCCAAATCAGCTGAACCGTCCGGGGATGGAGTCGCCATTCTCCAGCGAGAGGCTGAACTCGAGACAGCTCGTCGGCCGCCTGGTTCAGGTGTCCCGGGATATAAATGGCTCGAAGCGACCTCAGATGCTTCTGACTCCATATAAGGAGGTGGCGGGCGAGTTGCGACATACGGCGGGAGCGTAGACCACCCTGATGGTTGATGTACGCTACTGTTGCGGTATTGTCTGATCGGACTAGTACGTGCTGACCCCTGAGCAACGCATGGAAGCGGTGCAGGGCGAGACGTACAGCCAGCAACTCGAGGCAATTGACATGCCAAAGGCGCTGGGGTCCTGTCCAGGAGCCCGCGGCAGCATGACCATTGCACATGGCACCCCAGCCCGTGGTGGAGGCATCTGTTGTGACAACAACATGCCGGGAAACTCGTTCCAGGGGCACTCCGGCCCGTAGAAAGCTGAGGTTCGTCCACGGGGTGAAGGTCTGACGGCAGGCCGGAGTCACTGGGACCCGGAGCTTGCCGTGTTGCCATGCCCACCTCGGGACTCGATCGCGAAGCCAAAGCTGAAGCGGTCTCATATGAAGCAATCCGAGCGGCGTTACTGCGGCTGCGGATGCCATATGCCCCAGGAGCCTCTGAAAAAGTTTCAGTGGGACCGCACTCTTGCCCTCGAACTGGCGAAGACAAGTCAGCAGTGACTGTGCGCGCTCGCTCGTAAGCTGCGCGCACATGGCGACCGAGTCGATTTCCATACCGAGAAAAGAGATCCTCTGCACTGGGCAGAGTTTGCTCTTCTCCCAGTTGACCCGAAGGCCCAGACGAGCTAGGTGCCGGAGCACAAGATCCCTGTGTTCGCAAACCTGGTCTCGAGAGTGAGCTAGGATCAGCCAGTCGTCGAGATAGTTCAGGATGCGAACCCCGTGTTCCCGAAGGGGAACAAGGGCTGCCTCGACGACCTTCGTAAAGACGCGAGGAGACAGGGCTAGCCCGAAAGGGAGAACCGCGTACTGGTATGCCCGCCCCTCGAAAGCAAACCGTAGAAACGGTCTGTGTCGAGGTAAAATGGAGACATGGAAGTAGGCGTCCTTCAGGTCGATCGCTGCAAACCAATCCTGTGGCCGCACACACTCGAAAATGCGTTTGGCCGTGAGCATCTTGAACGGCAGCCTGTGAAGGGAGCGGTTCAGGACGCGCAGGTCCAGGATCGGTCGTAACCCACCCGATTTCTTCGGAACAATGAAGTAAGGGCTGTAGAAGCCGGACCTCATTTCGGCTGGAGGGACAATCTCGACCGCACCCTTCGCCAGTAGGGTGGCGACCTCCGCTCTCATGACAGGGGCATTGCCACCGACCATAGTGAAGCGGACTCCGCTGTAGCGGGGAGGAGATCGCGCGAACTGAATCGCGTAGCCGAGCCTGATGGTTCTCGCGACCCAGCGGGACAGTCTGGGAAGCTCTAGCCAGGCTTCCAGAAAGTGCACCAGCGGGGTCATACGAACCACAGACGTTCCGTCGGGGGTGCAGCGAAGCGGAATGACCGGCCCAGACATGGGTGGCATAGCGGCCCGGTGCGGGGGCACGGTCATTATCCGCGTCCTGCCAGAGGAGGCCAGGGGAGGACCAGCGTCCCACGGGGGCGTGCTCTGGCAGGGGTCTGGCGACAGAGGGGGATGAGAGGAGCGTGGCCCGTGGGCGGCGCGTGCTCTCATCCGCACACTCCGTGTGCTCAGAGATGGGGTAGTGAGTTCTTTCTTTAACCATTTTAGGGTGCTGCCCGTCGGGGGACGAGCAGCGGGAATGGGAAAACCAAGGATTCTCCCCCGGCCCTCCACCGGGGGAAGGAGCGGCCCTGCAACCGGCTCCTGAAAAGAACTCAAAGCCATCTCTGAGCAGCCCGTCTCAGGAGCGCCGTTTAGCCTGGCGTTTAGCGGGGCACGGGGCGGGAGAGGGCTGTGGCGCCTTCCTACGGTTTCCTCGCCGACGCGACCCGGAAGCAGCGGACTGCTGGGGCCGAACGGGAGGGGGGGGAACCGCAGGAGGGCGCCCTCGGCGGCGAGCGGGCTGAGGCACCTGTGCCGACGACTGCGCTGCCGGAGCAGCGGGCCGCCGGGGCAGGACGTGTTTTAAAGCCTCAGTCTGCTTCTGGGCAGTCGAGAACTGCTGGGCAAAGTCCTCGACTGCGCCGCCGAACAGGCCAGCCTGGGATATGGGGGTGTCGAGGAACCGGGTCCGCTCGGCCTCCCGCATATCAGCCAGGTTTAGCCATAAGTGTCTCTCCTGGACCACCGAAGTGGCCATCACCTGACCCAGCGAGCGTGCGGTCACCTTCGTCGCTCGGAGAGCAAGGTCGGTGGCGGCACGCAACTCATCAAAGAGTGCTGGGTCAGACCTCCCCTCGTGCATGTCACGCAACATCTGGGCCTGGTAGACCTGGAGTGTCGCCATGGCATGCAGTGAGGAGGCTGCCAGCCCCGCAGCTCTGTAGGCCTTCGCCACAAGGGTGGAGGAGAACCTACAGGCCTTGGAGGGGTGCTTTGGGTCGCCGCGGGAAGAAGCACTCTGAGGACACAACTGCATCGCAACAGAGCGTTCAACCTGGGGAACCCCAGTGTACCCTTTGGCAGCCGCCTGATCAAGGGGAGGCAAGGCGGAGGCGGTCGCCGAGCGATCACGGGAAGACAATGGTGCCTTCCAGGACCTCGTGACCTCCTCATGCACATCCGGGAAAAAAGGCATTGGGGTTGGCCGCCGACGCGGATCAGCAGCCGCACCCAAAAACCAATCGTCCAGCCGCGAACGAACCGGCCCAGGTGGCGGGGACCACTCAAGACCGATCGCCGCGGCTGCCCGGGAAAGCATGGCCGTCATCTCGGGATCAGACTCGGACAATGCTGGGACACCCGAGGGTGGCAGCACAGCCGAATCCTCACTTCCCGAGGACTCCTGCCCACCTTGTGATGCAGCGATCGACATCGAGTCTTCCTCTGGAGCGCCGAATGAAACTCGCGGCAAGTCAGAGGACTGTACAGCGGTTTCCACGCGGACACTCGCGGGTTGCACGGGAACAGAGGGCAGTGTGGAGCGTGGAATAGTCGGCGCTTTGTTCCACACTGTAACCCTCAGATCACCCTGGCCGCCAGCCGAAGTACCAGCCCTCTCGGGACCAGTAGATCGGGGTGCGGATGAGGGGACTCTCACATTAAGATCATTGAGTCTCGATCTCAACCGTGCGATGGGCATGTTCCCGCAATGGGAACATGACTCATCCACAAACGCTGCCTTAGCGTGCTCAACACCCAGACACACAAGACAGCGATTGTGCCCATCAGAGTCAGACACAAATAGACCGCAACCAGAAGTGCACGGGCGAGGCATCTTTAAAAAGACGTGCCGCGTGCAATGCTCTTTTGTGAAAGGAGATTTCTCCGCAGAGTGTTGAAGCGACCAGGGAGAGAACACACAAACTCTGGCAAATCACTGCACAGATCAGCAGGGAATGTGCACTCGCTGGAACTCGCTGTCACACCAACACCTGGAGAGAGGCTCGTCTCGAAGAGATAAGGAGATGAACTCAGGATTTGGCTGTGGAGTGAAGTAAATCAACTTGGCTCCGAAGCGAAAACATATCTGCATCTTGCCAGCGACTTCCTTATATACCCCCAGGGTGGGGCGGAGTTACGCTATGCAAATTCCGCAGACCCATGGCATTTTCTTTGCCATTGGCTCGTGTTTGAATACTCGAAGATGATAGGATTTCTAAGCGAAACCCCATTCGTCGTCATCCGACGTAACTCGGAGTGACAACGAAAGGGAACTCCATTTGCACACCGCCGTCACTCTGTCGTCATGTGTGTATTACGTTACTTCCTGATATCACGTGTGCAAACACATATAACCTATATTTATGTATATAAAACAGTTATGTCTGGTCGAACGATGTATTAATTAACTTCAGATTGGATTGTGTTGGTAATAGGCACTTACCTAACTCTAAAAGATGTTTTGTGCCTCTAACAAGTGCTGTCGATCTTCTCTCTGATCTGATGGTGTGTGTGAAACACTTGAGTTTTGCCACAGACTCGTCCCAGTGTCCAGAACGCAACTGATGCTTTTTCAAGCATCTCCATACTTGGAAAAATCACTTTTAAACATGAAATGACAAAATATTTACGTACATATTTACAGCGGGTCTATTTGCACGGGATTAGTATCACCTGAGGTCATTTTTCCAGACCTTTTTCCAGAAGGTAAAAGTCGCCGTAATCTTTACTGACAATGATTACTGAGATGCACATTCAGACGGGACTAAAATCACAGAGAAGCTCTATTAATTATTACTTTACCCCACCTCTCCATGTTAAACTAGTCCCGTCCGAATAGGGCTTAAGTATTAAATTTGTTATGAATATGAACTTCAAATCGTGCAGCAAGTGTGCTATTTCTTTTCTATTTCTAAGTGGTTATGCGAACTATTTACACCTGACAGATTATAAAAATCAGACGATTTGTTGTTTGCAGTCTGATTTGTGTCTTTCCCCATTTTCTCTGTGTTTCTCTTTCGTTGTTTCTTTCACTCCCCCTCATTTCCAGAAGCCATTTGACTGTTGCGCAGGGCTGTTGAATATCCCTCTGAGTCTGGCAAGGCGTTCAGACCATGTGCAAGTGCCTCTCTGACTGGGCCTAGAGCAAGGAGGTGCCGCTTGTATTTCCCCCTAATTGGGTTGGAAATAATCGTGTTTCACCGCTGAATGGCTAAGCCACAGCAGAGTGGAGAGGGTGACAGCCTTGTCTCACAGGCTCTCATGGGTCCTTATGCTACTGCAACAGCTGCTTGGCTCAGTGCTGTTGACCTCCAGCCATCTTCTGTGAGGAAAACCAAAAGTAGAAAACAGTTAACGAACACCTGAGGAGATCCGTCTTTACCGGGCACGTTTTCTGGAAGCCCTCAAAGCGTGTGCATCTGCTCAGTTCCTGTCCAACTGATTAGCCGTTCAGTGACAAGGTGGCAAAACTAGCCGCTCATGATTAAGCTGAACATACATGATAAAACATTCACTTTGACACGTGGATCACATCGGATTAGAGGGGAGAAGTGAATTCCTGAAACAAGACAGAAACTACAAACCAGAGGTTTCTATTTTCAGAACGTTGTGTATGGCTAAATGTGAAGTTAATGATTTAAGAATATGATTTAAAAATTTGCTAGATATCTCAACTCATGCACCAAACGTGAGGACTCATGTTTGCATGAATATTTATTTGTTAAACATTATTGAATCAACCTAATTATGTTAGGTTACACCAACAAAACTAAATAGCTCTTTAACGTAACAATTTCAGGTAATTTTTACAGCGTTAAAGTGAGTGCATTTACTCGTTCACACGGCCGCCATTAAACAGTGTTGCGAGATCGAGCGAGAAGTATTCAAGTTCTCTGAGATACACCACAAATGTCTTGTGATTTAAACTGGTTTAAAGCCAAATGAAACGGCGATGACATTCTCAACAATACTGACGCAGAAAACAGGAGAAAAATTGTGCCACAACAATCCAGTAAGAAGAGTTTTTAAATCCACAAATCACCAAAAATTACCATGGATTTACTGTAGCAACACTAACTCTGAGCATGGGTTTGAGGCGGAAATTTGAGATTATATCATTACGTAGTCAAATGCATTAAAGGAGTAATGGAATACAGTTACAGTATTTGTGTGCATTTGTATTTACTAAAAGTGTTTGGGGTATTGTTTATCATAACAAATACCATAGAGTCCATACTGTGGTAATGAGGTGTCATGCATGGTTTTACTTGGTGTTTATTATGCTCTACTACAAATATATGAAACTACAAAAGAGCAATGTTAATGTAAATAAATGTACATCTGCATCCCAGCTCAAGCTACTGCTACTGTCAACTCAAGCTAATGAGCATTTCTAAGAGACAAAACATGTAGTATTATTTTTTGCCACCATCTGTAGATCTTGGTGGCACCAGTGCCACTGCTCTCACATGATAGTCTAGGGCCCTGCGTTAGATATTCGAGTAAGTTGAAACCCAACACTTACATTTAAAAGTGTAATCCAGTCATCACTGGCGCACAATGAATCTTGGGATAAGCTAGGCTGCGAAACGATCCACTAGTCAGAATCACTTCAGAATCTCAGCGGAAGTAGTCGGTCATCCGGGTACTTTTTGCCTACGCTTCTAGTACTGTGGATTCGGACATACTTCTTTTGTCACATACTGTTTTTCGCCTACTATAAAGTAGGGAAGTATGCGATTTCGGATGCAGATGCTGGTGAAATATCAGCAGTCTTAGAAAGCATCTCGTCCAGCCAGATCATCAGGTTTATATTCTGTTATTTGGACCCTTATTTTGACATTCTGTTCTGTTTCCTTTAGTTCCTGTTTCCTTTAGTTCCTGTTTCCTTTAATTCCTGTTTCCTCGCTCTGTTTAGTTTTGGTTTCATTTGTTACTGATTATGTCCTTGTTTGTTTCTATAATTATGTATTAGTTTCACGCATGTATAGTTTACTTGTCTTTGTTCTACCCCTGTTTATAAAGCCATGTGTTTCAGTTGTTCTTGGTCAGTTCTCGTTTATGCATTGTGTGGTTTGCGTTATTCTCCTGTGTGTTTGGATTATTAATAAAGCCTGTTTTGTTTTTGAATCTTCTTCGTCTTCGTGCCCGCTGAGCACATCATAACACTTGAAATGCAGATAATATCGCATATCGTGATATTGAGCCACTCAAAATGACCACAAGGGAAATTCCTTTAATGCTCTACCAACCACCCAGAACTCGCTTGCAACTACACAGCAACATGTTGACAACTCATTATTTTCAAATGTGCAGCAACAACCTGTGAATTACTAATTTGCAATGTGAGTTACAAGACCATAGCAAACTGACCTCTTAGTCCCCCTCAATAATTGTATCCCTTAAAACTCATCTTTGATCACTAAAATTACATATTTAAGCGTTTTGTCCTTGAAAAAATGTTCTCCATGCCTTCAAATATCTTGAATGTAACTCGACACCCTTGCCTCATTTAGTATACGCGGTTCTATGAATATGCAAATGAGCCCCGCCTCCACTCACTCACTCAGCTCAGAGATCCACTGGTTGACGATCACACGTTGATCTGATTGGTTACAAGGTAGTTTGTGACGTCAGAAACACCAGCGATTTCAAAGCGTGTTTTTGAGACTGTCTTTGGTTCACTGCAGTTTTAAGGAGAAAATACTCAGCAATGGTGTCGACTTATGAATTTACACATGGTTTGTCTTAAAGCATATTAAAAACACCACATAGACATATAAACAACATTAAAAACTTGATTTTTTTTACCACAGGGGGACTATAAAAATGGTGGATAATGTAAAAATCTTAATTGCAAAATCGCCCCCTATACCCTCAAATGGGGTATTATCTGAGGGCACAGCCATCTATAGTGATGTCCAAAACCATAGTGGACGTTATTGAGTGCACTCATTCAATCCCATATTGCACCGCAATAACGAGTGAACAGCCGATGTACGTTCAACGGCTGTCCGCATTCGCTCACTTGTTTTCATTCACTCCGTCAAGTGAACTGTATTAGTGGACTTGCGTAGGGAATAGTGATTGAGGGTTTAGGGAGCGACTTCGGATTCAGCCATTGTATCTGTAGTATGTCTTCCACATCTCGTCTTTAATGTCTCTCTGTGTCTCTGTAGCAGGCGTAGCGCCCCCTGGAGGTGGGGATCAGTGATATCAAACATGCTCCACCATGGCCATCATCACAGGTGTCGAGCCATCGCGGAGGAGCCAGAGAACGATAGAGAGGAGAGGATTCTGGCAATCCTGGGGATTATCGGCACCGTGCTCAACCTGCTGGTAGTCATCTTCGTCTACATCTACACCACCTTTTAAGATCTCAAGCTACAGGATGCCCTCATTCGACGGAACGGCAATAAAGCGAAGAAGAACAGACGCAGGAAAAGACTGGCATCATTTTTCTTCACCAAAAACCATCAAGCAGTGCCTGACCTATTCAATCAGTCTCGAACATCCAAGCATTAAGTTCAAAGCTACACTGAGACCTTTTAGTTTCAGTTAGTGTGAGAGATAGCTTACACGTCTTTAAGTATTTGTATATCTGTTCATTATTCATATGTTAATTTTGTATAGTCTTGATTATAATTGCATGTTCTCTGATTTATTGCGTACACTAAGTATTATATACGCTATTTCAGATGTGTGTCACAGAGCAGAGCAGATTATGAGGCGCTAAAATCAGTTTTTGAACATGCAGAGATATGGTAAAGGTTATTGTATTAGTTGTTTTATCTTGAATTGTCTCTATATAAAGGACAACAGAGCAGAATGCCACAACAATGTCTTGTTCTCAGGTGTTCAGCAGGGTAAGTGGGAATGTTTACTTGAAAAGTGAAGGCAGTCGGTCTCGATGTTGAATATGAGACTGATCTCAATGAACACTTTCTAGTCCATGTGCTTTTTGCAACCAAAAACTTCAACCTGATGTTGTTGTAATAGTTTTGTACAAAAAAGTGGTTTGAGTCGGAGTAAATGATATAATAGAAAGATGGGGTTGGAAACATGCTTTTAAAACATCATAAGAAATGGTTTGACTGTTGAAATGGGCTTTTAGCTTCTTCCGCAATGTTTTGAAAGAAAATATTAAACTTTAATAAACCTAAAAAGAAGATGCATGCAATGTTTTTTATAATTAAAGGGACAGTTCTCCCAGAAATCACATCATCACATATGACTTTCTTTCTTCCTTGGAGCTCAGAAGGAGATGTTAGGCAGAATGACAGACTCACTCACTTTTTACTTTTATTGTATATATAAAAGATGCAACAAAAATGAATGGTGACTGACTTCTATTTCACTTAACATCTACTTTTGTCTTCCACTGAAGAAAGAAAGTCAAACAACATTAAGGTTGAAGGATGACAGAATTTTCACTTTGGGGAGAATCTTCCCTTTAAAATTACCATGAAATCAAAATGAACAATTCCATTTTTGGAATTCCATGGAATATTGCAGTATTTATCATAAATTATTTATTTAGTATCACTGAGATACTATTATAGTTTTTATTAATATGTTGAGTCGGTTTTTATTTTTATGTTTTCCCATTTCAATTTAATTTAATTTCAGTTTTAGTTCTTTTATTTTTATTTTTATTTTTTAAGTTTTTAATACTGTATATAGTTTTTGTTCATTTTTATTTTCGTTTTAGTTAGTACAAGTTAAAGTACATTAAAATAAGAAATGTTGCTACTTTATATATATATATATATATAATTTATTTTATTTCAGTTAACTGTTTTCCAGCTGTAGCCTACTGTATATTTTATTTCTAAGCCAGTAACAACTTTTTTTTCCTTTAGTTTTAGTTTAAGTCCCCCTGTAGTCAATAATTGTATCCCTTAAAACCCACATTTGATCACTAAAATTACATATTTAAAAGTTTTTTTCCTTGACAAAATATTCTTCATGCCTTAAAATATCTTGAATGTAACTCGACACCCTTGCCTCATTTAGTATATGCGGTTCTATGAATATGCAAATGAGCCCCGCCTCCACTCACTCACTCAGCTCAGAGATCCACTGGTTGACGATCACACGTTGATCTGATTGGTTACAAGGTAGTTTGTGACGTCAGAAACACCAGCGATTTCAAAGCGTGTTTTTGAGACTGTCTTTGGTTCATTGCAGTTTTAAGGAGGAAATAATCAGCAATGGTGTCGACTTATGAATTTACACATGGTTTGTCTTAAAGCATATTAAAAACACCATATATACATATAAACAACATTAAAAGCTTGATTTTAACCACAGGGGGACTTTAACTAAAATGTAGCCACAACTGCACAGTAGCAACGAAAAGATTATCAGAACTTCTGTTTCATGCTGCATGGCTTTAGTGATTTATTTCAACAGTACAAACTCCATCTGAACCAACAGTGTTTATTATAAGGGAATTCCTAGAAATTTCAGTTGTTTTCAGCAGTAACAAAAGCTCTGAATTAAGACCCCTGGCATATTCTGCTGCTCTCTGATACCACAGTAAGAAATAATAATAATGCATCGCCAAAACGATGGCATAAAAAAGAGATTCCCTGTCTCCCTATTTGCTCATTTGGATGGGAAGATGATGGAGAGAAACAGTAAAATAAGAGGAGGTGGAGAGCGAGTGAGTGGCACCACTGGGAGCTGAACGCCTGCAGTGAAACACATGCCATCTGCTCTCTTCATGGACAGTCAGTGGCGTTTGCCTACGCATGTCATCTTATAGTGCATGTAGGAGGCTGGAGCCACACTCGTCCGGGCAGTGCCTCCTCAAGGAAATAACCACATAACAACAAATATAACAACGCAAATATTACAAAATGGGAAATTTAAAAGTGTTTACATTTTTCACATCAGTTGATATTACTTTTAAATATTATTTTGACATTCCAATTCAAATTTCTTATGTTTCTGAGCACAAATAAATTAAATAGAAATTAGTTAACTATCAATCAATCAATCAATCAATCAATCAGTCTGTCAATCTATCTTTTGTAATCTATTTGTGGAAAGTGTGTGCTTTATTCATTTAACTTATTTTTTCAGTTTTGAGTTTTACTGAATTTAGGCTGTGGATGTTTAAGGGTTCGAAATGAATATTCCCATATTCTCATAGTCCCGTATCTTTTAAAGCTGTTAAACATCTGTCAGCTACAGATCTAAATCTTTAAAGTATAAAGGTATGTATAAATATTTCAGCATGGCCTCTGTCATTTTGACGCAGAATGCTGGCTGTCCTTTCCACGAACTCCCAAGAAAACCAAAGGGGTTTGTTCTGTAGTAAGAGTGGATCCATGGGACGAGAGGGGACTCGTGTTTATCTGTTTTTAATGGAGCGTCTTGCTGCTGTATCAGCCCAAACCACAGCAGACACAGTGCTGTAGACTTGTGTACCAGCGCAGGTACAGCAGGGCACAGAGAAGCTCCTCACAGCGACGGTGTGAAGATCCTGTTGTGTTTACAGGGCTCTCGCTCCTCAATTATTGATACTCCTTTCTGTTTGGATCTTTTTAAAGGAATTGTATGTATGGATACGGCTATAGAAACACATAACAGCTTTAAAGAGGACCTATTATGCCCTTTTTTCAAAGTCTTGATTTTGTTTTTGTGCTCCACGAGTTTTTCATGCTTGAATGTTGATTATTTTCCTCATATTCTCCATTGTTGCAGCTCCTCTCTTCCCAGTCTGTCAGTAACGCTCTGTTTACTTCCTGTCTCTATGAAGCCCCTCCTTCTGAAAAGCACACTGTGCTCTGATTGGTCGGCTGGAGCAGTGTGTTGTGATTGGTCGAGCGCTTCGAGTGTGTTTGGGAAATGTCCCGCCTCTTACCATAACCACCAGTTTAACACACTACTAACTAACTCAACCAGGCCCCGCCCCTTTATTCTGCGCATTAATTATTTAAATGAGGAATATTGTGACGTGTTCGTTCCCGGGAGAAACTCAAGACTACAATGGAGGCGTTTCAGGAGTTCAGAAACACTGACACTGATATAGAGAAGAACTGGAGCTTTGCAGAGCTTTTTAATGCTCAAACAGCAATATTACACAATAAAGAAAGATGAACATGGGAAAAAAGTAGAATAGGTCCTCTTTAAGTTTTCAAAATACACAAGAGTAAAAAAAAACTGTTCTCTTCAAAGAAATTAATTCATCTAGAATGAATCTTTTATACTGATGTGAGACACAAGCACAACAGAAAATCTTTACTTTGACTAGGAGCAAACTATTAGTATTGCTTTTTTTAAAGCTGCAGTCCGTAGTTTTTCCTCTTTGTCGCCATCTCTGTTCGAAATCTGCAATTGCAGTTATTCGCTGAATTATCAGCTTTACGTGGGTTGTGCCTCGGCACGGCACAGCGCGGATGAATCCGATGTTTTTAGGAGAATGTGCGGCTGTCAGTCGCCGCCGTTGTGGATCCTGGCATTCACAAACACAGATTATACTTTTGACCAACAAAATAATTTTCACCAGAAAATGTTCTGAACAAGTATCATCCACTTTTTTTCTGAACAACTAAGGGAAAAAGAGCATTTCAGTAAATCACGCTGGTTATATCTAACGATCACTTATCATATCATGTCAAACCGTGCAAATTATACTTTGTTCTCAAATTGTTCATGTTAACAACATCAGCATTGCGTGACTACATTTAATATGAAGGTAAAAGAGTAGCAAAACTCGAAAGCACGTAGATGTGAATTTGAGAACTTGTACAATATTCGTACTTGTACATGAACATTTACACTCACCGCTCCAATGTGAAAACCTGTAAAATAAAAATCTGAAGTTGAATGTTGAAATTTGCACTCGCATACAATAGTCACAAACCTGTATTCTGAATCTGAAGCTGCAGACGAGTAATTACAAATGCATTCACAGAAATACAATGACAGACACAAACTATATTGTAATATGTATTTGCATTTAATCCAGTGGCGGTGAGAGAGAAATGGAGGGACTTCTATTGTCCTCGGGGACAATGCTTTTCTGTAGTATGTATTATTAGTATGGTGTTTACTGAGTTTGATAATATCGTTTATTTCTTTTAATATCAGTCTAATGCATTAAGCCAGAGCGTTTCAGAGCGTCCCTGAGGACGCGTGTTTCGTGACATCATCACGTACAACAGAAGTCCCATTTCATTGGCTAGGCGCCAACCAATAAAACGGCTCCTTTGCACACACCCCCTCCCGCACCCTGTCTCTCTCGCCGCCACTGAGCTTCAAGTGCACAAGTTAGTTTTGCATCTGATATATCGCGAAAAGAGTAGCAAAAGTCAAAGCGCGAAATTTGAAATTGCAGTGACAGATTTGAGAAGTTGCAAGTGCCTGTTTGAGGTTGTACTGCGAATGTGAATGTAAGAAAAAATGTAAGACAGTTTGTGTCTGTCATTGTATTTCTGTGAATGCATTTGTAATTACTCGTCTGCAGCTTCATATTCAGAATACAGATTTGTGACTATTGTCTGCGAGTGCAAATTTCAACATTCAACTTCAGATTTTTATTGAACAGGTTTTCACATTGGAGCTGTGAGTGTAAATGTTCACGTTCAAGTACGAATATTTATTGTACAAGTTCTCAAATTCCCATCTACGTGCTTTCGAGTTTTGCTACTCTTTTACCTTCATAATTGAATGCCCTTCCGGTTTTTGTCCTTTCTTTCGCATGGGCCGATTGCAGTCTCTTTTTTCGGTAGCCACTCCGAAGTCTTTTGCATTTTACAACTAATTTAAACCAGTTGTCACTGGTGATTGTCGTTTGAACCTTTCTGGATCTGCCATCAAATTGATAAGTTTAATTATATCCAGTGCTGTGAGAAAAGCATCATCACACTCATCGCCGACTAGCCGAGACTCTTCTTTATGTGGACAGATGTGACGGAATGACGCAAACACATGCTCGAATTTCCTGCGGAAATCCACCAGTCCCACTGGAGTTAAAAACATTATTACAAGCATACCGTTGAGAATCGAGCTACGGCAAGCAGAGAGTTTGAACACTGGCAGGTTATGTTCTTGCTCAGAAATTAATTTTTGGATAATTTTTGACCCAAACAAGTTACGGACTGCAGCTTTAAATAAAATAACCCTGATGTCACACTAAGGATATCGTTTTTGTACATTTGTCACTTTCTCTTATATTCTCTCTAAGACAGCCTATGATTTCCACATCCTTAACTAATGACATGTCAACCCTTTATAACACAAGGGCACCCTAACAACACACACACATATACACACACACACACACACACACACACACACACACACACACACACACACACTATAGCACATGCATCTTTCACTGCCTAAAATAACTGCAAGTCCTTTTCCTTCATTACAGAAGCAAGAAATTCCCTGAAGCTAAATGTGAAAAGCACATTAAGGAAAATACGATTCCTGGATCTCCGAGTGTTTGTATGAGCAAGCAACACACACATTTTCTTCATGAAATTGAAACTGTAATTTCCATAATGAGATTGTGCTGTTATGTAATTCAACAGTATAATGCACACGCATTATGTTTAATCCAATTTCACACACACACACACACACACACACACACACACACACACACACACACACACACACACACACACACACACACACACACACACACACACACACACACACACAGCAATATCAGTTCAAGACAAGCATTTAAACAAGCAAAAAGTGTCCCAAAGCATTTCCCACGCCGTGTGTGTGTGTGTGTGTGTGTGTGTGTGTGTGTGTGTGTGTGTGTGTGTGTGTGTCCAAGCCTATATGTAACTAACCTCACGTTAGAAGTAGCAATGACTGCTTGGACAGTTTCTGACAACAAGGACACATGAATGATATTGCTTTTTTTACGAAAGTTCAATAAACAAGTTACTATTGAGTAACATTTCATTTAATATTGATTATCATATTAAGTAACATTTCAGATAATGAGTAAAATTTCACACAGAATACACAACAGCAGAACACACTGTCTCTGTGTTTCGTTCTTCAACGATTCAGTGTTAGAAACAAATTGGTAGAGCAAATAATGCAATGACTCGATATACAATGATATAAAATAACTGGATTTTTTCTCATGGTCTCATAGACAAATGTGTATTTATATAATTCAAAATGATTACGTGTCTCTGCCAATCTGACAGCAGCTCTGTCTACAGTCAGTTCTCATTATAACTGATACTGATGAGAGAAATTGTTATATTAATAGAATTAAACAGATAATAAAATAATTGTCCTTATTGGTGAATGCAAATACACTTATTTCAACTTATTGCGGTACACTATTTTTACAGTAACAATTTCAGATTATAAATCTTCCTTTTTTTTAAACAAATTTAGTAAAACTAAAAACTAGAGACTTTTGTGTGTGTGTGTGTGTGTGTGTGTGTGTGTGTGTGTGTGTGTGTGTGTGTGTGTGTGTGTGTGTGTGTGTGTGTGTGTGTGTGTGTGTGTGTGTGTGTGTGTGTGTGTGTGTATTGGTTCTCTGGAAAAAATACATTAAAAAAATAGTTGCAGCATTTGAGTTAAATTTTTCCTTATGGTCTACCTCCATCTGTCTTCGTCCTGTCCTCTACTGACCCCTGGGTTATATAACACTGACCTCTGACCTCTAATTACTTCCCAAGTGCTCATTAGGACCGTGTCCAGGTAAGTGCAAAGCGGCAACTCTACTGTAATTGCCCATTATAACATTTCAGACCTATTTGGCGCCTCGCTCCTCCTCTCCCCGGCTCTCTGAGGCCTTGTGCAATTATTTCTGTGTCAGGCTTTATCAGAGGAACGTCTCTTGTGTTGAAGCACAGCCTGGTCTACAGGGCTCAAGCTTTCTGCACTGGAAGCAAGAATTAAACTCTCCTTCAGAAGTCCCGAAGGTCTGAGAGAGCAGATGGTGTTACGAGGGGTCTCGGGGCCAGAAAACACCCGGCCCTTGTGGAAATCAAGTGCGCTTAATTGTGCTGTATGTGCACTTGCAGTGAACTTCAAATCTGAGCGGTTTATTAAAAAAACGTTACTTGCTTATATTAATGAAATAAAAAAAGTGCACTTAAAGAGATACTCTCTCATGAGTATTATAGCACACTTAAGCACATTATGTAATAATGTAAAACCAAAAGTTTTAAAGTACATTTTAAATCATGTTATAATCTTCTTTTGTCGTGCTTTAAAGTACACTTTTTCTGATGTGTTGACCAACATATTAAAGCACATGTAAAGTACTAATTTTAACTGCAGTGCGTTTTTGATATTACAATTAAAGTTAATATATTGTAAATGTACTGAATTGCAACTTTATCTTTACAAATATGTAATAACATTAGGGGCCCTATCATACACCCGGTGCAATGCAGCGCCAAGCGCACGCAAGTGTTTTTTGCTAGGTTCAGCCCAACGCACTTTTCATTTTCACGTCCTGCGCCACGTTGTTTAAATAGCAAATGCATATGCACCCATTTGTGCGCCCATGGGTGTGCTGGTCTGAAAACGAGGTGTGTGTTCTGGCGCATTGTTGGCGCGTTTTTGGGGCAACAGAAATAGACTGAGCCATTGACCAACTGAAACCTGGTCTAAAGTCATTGGAGTCATTGGAGCAATATTTTTTAATGTGCGCCTATAGGCGGGTCCACAACGCGCGTACACTCTGCTTATTACACACAGGGACGCACAGCAGCACAAACATGGCAAATATTTAAAATAAAAGGATTACAATGTAAAAGATGATTATTGTGTACATAAAGATATGATGAATCCGGCTTGTCCCGTAGATGTTCTGCTTGCGCACTTTTACCTCGCGCACGAGCAGATCCGTTTGAGCTCTGGAGACACTTCGGTCTTTCCACTATCAAATTCCGTCATGCAAATAGCGAATCCACCATGGCGCGAGCGCAACTGGCATTTAAAGGGAATGGGAGATGAGACTCTGATTGGTTTAATGCACGTAAATCCCAAAACACACCCATTACTCATTAAGAGAACAGGGACAACCCTTTTAGACCATGCGCCGGGAGCGCCGACCATTTTTTCCCGTCGTTAAACTAGCAAACGTGGATTTGGACACGCCCTAAGTGAACTTGCGCCCTGCGCTTTAGACCATGCGCTTAGATCGTTAAAATAGGGCCCTAGAAGTTTTAATAGAAATAATATTTAGTTTACCATAAATACTTATAGATAGACAACAGAAGTAATTATGAAATTATATAAAGATGTACTGAAGTACTTAAGTGGGTCAAAAACATTTCAAGTTTTAAAAATGTAAAACTAAAAATATATTTTATTATTTGTTTTGTGACAATAAGTAACACTTAAGTGTATTCTTCTAAAGTAAATATAAGTTGGAAAATGGACACTTAAGTACACTTTTATAAAGTCCTTATGCGGGTCAAAAAACTAATTGCCTTTAATATGAATGTAAACTATAATACATTTTTCATTTAATTCTAAATAACATGCAATTAAAAAACATTACATTCACACTTTAAAGTACATAAAAAGTACATTTCTTCTTCACAAAGAAAGTCTTATAACTTCACTGTCATTATGAGCTCTTGAGGACAATTCAATGCTTTTCCAAAGGACAAGAATACTATCGCTCCATCAGACTCGTCCATCATAATCCTTCTTGCTGTAATGAAGATAAATGACTTTTTCCTCCATCAATCTTCATGTCTGCATTGCATGAGGAAAGCGTGGGCCGTTCTGCTCTCTCAGACGGATCTCTCCAGTCCAAAACCAGTCCGAGACCAGACGGACTGAATCCATTTGAATTCGTCATCAGTTCGTCAAAATAGAAATGAATAGAATTGAGACTGCCATATATGACTTAAATCTATAGACATTTTGATTAATGTAATATCAGTAGATTTATGTCATGTAACAACAATAAGGGATAAGATAAATTCAATTTTATTATTCAGTTTCTTTCTTTCTTTCTTTCTTTCTTTCTTTCTTTCTTTCTTTCTTTCTTTCTTTCTTTCTTTCTTTCTTTCTTTCTTTCTTTCTTTCTTTCTTTCTTTCAGTCCTGTTCTGTTTAGTGAAACATTAACTTTGATTGTTAGTGCCATCTAGTGAATATGAAGCACAACAGCACAAATATAATCGGGGTCTCTTGTAAATGAAGAGCTGGAATATTTATGCACTAAACATAAAAATCTAAGTGTTTGCATGCTTAAATATTATTAATGATCAACTAAATTAATTTATTAATTTTAACAAATATGTTATGTAATATATAAATTGACACTTTGGATATATATATACACACATATAAAATCTTAAACTCCACTAGTTCAAGATAAAATAAAACTATTATTTTAAATGACACAATGAGGGAAAAAGACATTACTGGAGTTTTCAGAGCAGTCAATTCCAAAACTGAATGGAATATTAAATAGACAGATAATTTCACGCTATAATGCTTGATCTACAGAAACTGAGTCAGAGTAATCTTTTAATAATAAAGGTTATTATTTTCCCTTCGGAAGTTCCATGAAGAACCTTTAAAATCCATGGAACCACTAAAGGTTCTTTAGACTAATCAAATGTTCTTCACACACACACACACACACACACACACACACACACACACACACACACACACACACACACACACACACACACACACACACACACACACACACACACACACACACACACACACACACACACACACACACACACACACACACACACACACACACACACACACAAGGTTATATTAAGAACTGATGACTGAAAGGTTCTTTGGGGAACCAGAATGCTTCTTCTGTGCTTCTTCACTGAAAAAAAAAACAAAACAAAACCTTGTATATCCTGTTGGTAAATCCATATGAAGACGGGAATATTTGCTCTGTCACAGGAACACAGCAGACGTTCATGAGGTCACAGAGAATATTCTGCATTATCGGGGTCTCTGCTCATCCTCAGTCTTCTAGTGCTGGTGTTGGTGTATTTACACCCATGTGTGAAGAGAAGAGCATTACACACAACCACTAACCTTCAGACATCTGGACGTCCTGACTGCCCTGGGCGGTGTGTTTGCCATGGCAGAGATTTGTGTTTTATTTGCCTTTTTTTATTAAAGTGTTTGGATGCATAGCTGTGACTGACAAAGTAAATGAAGTTTAGGCTGAGCATAGAGTTTTTGTTTTTTTGTGGATAGAAATCATATCAGCTATAGGTTCCTTTTATGCAAACATAGGAGTGTATTTTAATTTAACAGAGTGAATTTTACCATATAAATATATAAAGGCACTTGCTTCTAAAATTAAATCAGGAAATATTACAGTTGTTTCCTTTTTTATTTATTTGTTCCTGTTAATCTAAATAATAAAGACCTTAATGACATAATTTTCTAGGAAGTGACATCATGTTGGAGGGAAAACAGCAAAAACTTGAATTCCGTGATGTAGCCTAAAAGTATCTTTATTGTGGACACTCATATAAAGGCATTTATTTTACATAAGCTTTTGAGCAGAATTTGTACCAGTTTGGTTGTAATATTTGTAAATATTGTTTTTTAATATATGTAAATAAATAATCAAAAGCGTGTTCTAGTATCTTCAATCTCATCCTAAAAATGCCAGTAAGGAAATGTAACGCATGGTTTTGACTCTTTTTTTTTTTTTTTTTTACGCATGGTTTGTAAGTGTTTATCTATCTGCCACACTCCCGCACTGCTGCTTCAGTCTGAGCTCTGATTGGCTGTGTCTCCTGGCTGCAAGACAGACTTCACTCTGATTGGCCCAAAGTTTGTTCACGCATCTCTTTCATTGATGTGAGTCAGTGTGCGGTCAGCAGCGCGTCTGGATGGAGAGAATCACTTCAGCTTCACAATGAATGAGGGCCATCAGCGCTGACGGAGCACTGTGCTGGAGTCATTTACTTACTTTCAGAGCAAAACGAATCAGTTGCAACTCACTAGGTCGGAATAACGATGTCAGAACTATGGAGACTGTCATTTTGCATGTCATTTCTTTCCCTGGCGATCGCAAACTCCTCCTCGGTCAGTCATCAGATCATCAGGTCTCCTCAGATGTCTCATGATCTCATCCATCCTCCACAAAGCAGGAGCAAACCGCAGAGACACCGACATCAGAGCAACTCAACGAGAATACAGATAGATGTAAAAGGGTGAGTGTCTTAATTGAAGTCAACTCGAAAGTCTGTACATGACATGTTTGTGGTGATATTGTGGTTAAATGATTGAATGAATGTGAATATGTGACCTTAAACAACAGTGTGGAAACTAAATAGACCTCTATTAGCCTATAATTAGCATATATATATATATATATATATATATATATACTGTATATATTATTGCTTTTAAATGTAAATTCACACTCTTCAAACTAAAGGTTATTTATTGGCATCTAATTATTCATTAATGAATAATTTTCAGTTTTGGGTGAACTAACCCTTTAACAGATTATTTGTTAATTTACTCACCCTCGAGCCATTCTGGGACCTAAACCTTTATAATGGGAGTGAATAGAGCCTGAGTTTTGGAAGCTCCATAAAAGCTCATCCATCCATCATAAAAGTAATCCATTAATAAAGTTAATAAAGGCCTTCTGAAGCGAAGCCTTGCATTTTTTGCAAGAAAAACATCCATATTTATAACTTTATAAACTGGTAACAGCCATATGCGAGTCAGAAGCGTGACCTCTGACCTGACGGCGTAAGCTCAGGTGAGAGTAGACGCCTCTCGCGGTTCAAACAAACAGGGTTGGGCAACAAACTCAAGCTTATCCCACATTTCTCTTTAAAAAATCTAATTCATGACCAGTGTTTTGTTTTTCTCAATCCTTTGCGCTTCACTGTTCGTCAATACGTCATGCGTGAGGTCAGAGGTCACTCTTCAGCCGGAACTAGACTCATGTACGGCCGTTACTGGAAACCAGTGATTATATAAGTTATAAATATGGATATTATTCTTATAAAAATGCACCGCTTAGCTTCAGAAGGCTTGTATTAATCACTGGAGTTGTATGGTTTACTTTTATGATGGATGGATGCACTCTTTTGTGCTTCAAAATCTAAGGTATCATTCACTCAAAGCTTGAAAGAGCCAGGATATTTTTTAGTGTAACTCCGATTGTGTTTGGCTGAAAGACGAAAGTTTTGTGTGGACTAACCCTTTAAGTCCATTTAACATCAATAGAATGTTTTTATTTTCACAAAAAAGTTCTTTATAGTGAAAATAATTTTCTTTTAAAAAAAAGGTTATTAAAATGTTCACATTAAGATTTTTTTTTTTTAAATAACTGTTCACTAAAAGATTCTTTGGGAACCAAAAATTATTATTTTATGGCATTTATGGCTGTGGAAACCCGTTATTTTTAAGAAAGTACAGGTTCAATTATGATTCAAAGAACCTTTAGAGCAAAACTGC
Organism: Vimba vimba; assembly: GCA_022828995.1. Classification (NCBI taxonomy): domain Eukaryota; kingdom Metazoa; phylum Chordata; class Actinopteri; order Cypriniformes; family Leuciscidae; genus Vimba; species Vimba vimba. The sequence continues at coordinate 37,340,224 of CM040827.1, read as the reverse complement.
TAGAATCTGATTCCAAAAGGATTCTTATTTGATCCCATTAGGATCGGTTGCAAATAATGATTGGAATTCCATGTCTTTGGACCTTGCAAAAGATGGACCATAACTCCAAATAATGAAATAAAATAATGCACTTGATATTCCATTAGTAATCAGTCTGTTAGATTGTATTTTCCTGTTATATATTGCTTGTAAAGGAGTAACATGTTGTTTCCCTCATCTTGACCTGGCACTGAGACCGTTGTGGTTTTCTCTATGCCCAGTTTACAGGCCCAGTGAGACATAGCAGAGCACTTTACTTCAATCAAAGTTCTTTATAGAGCCAGAATGACATGAAAACACTGGCCTGTCTTTTGTTCACAGTTGTAACAGTCAGTCAGATGTTTCTCGAGACTCACTCCGGAAGTGTTGATCCTTCAAGCAATGAGAGGAATTCCTGATTATCCTGAAAAGTTGGAGACTTAGTGACTGGTCTTTGTGAAGCCATAACAGAGCAGGAAATTACTTACCCTTCTATTCATATTCATTCTGAGGGAGCCAAAACGCCACTGAACCTTTGTAAGAGTTCACCAAGGATGCACCACTGCTCTTCTGTAACAATCCCACCTCCTCTGGACTTCATCGTGCTTTCAGGTCAGCCGAGGACAGCGACTGTGGAAACACGTCCATCCCGGGGCAATGGGGTTTGGCGGAGGGGGAACATGGTAGCGTTTCTTTCACAGCCCTAGAAGGAGAACCAGCAAGGAAGCAATAGCCGCCATTTCACTGTCTCGGTTAACTATAGGAGGCTTTCTCACCGGGTAGTTCTAGGAATAACCACCGGGATGGTTCCCTGAAAACTAATGGTTCCCTTAGGAACATTTTCCACGTTGCATTCGGAACTCTGAAGTGACGTAAGCCGCACTTGTTGTTGTGACTTTTATTTTGACAGCGCTGAGAACGCCAAAGCCCGAGCATTCTCCGTGTTCATTAGTTTACGATCTGTCTAACAGTCCTGTCTAATTCGTTATTAGATACAGTATAACTGTTATACATAGAAAGTAGACAGTAATGAAAAGGTATTAGCGTATGCGTATGATAAAAATGGCGGGTGCTGGTGTTTTGTGTGCATTCGGCCAATCCGCGAACACTAACGTCACTGGTAGTTCCTATAGTGTTGGTTTAGACCGACTCTGGAGTAGGAGCTAAATTAGTTCCTAGAACTAAAATCATTCCTAGTTCCTGCGGTGCGAACACGCCAGAATCCAGGATCTTCCGCCAATAGTTCTGGGAACGATGAAAAGGTTCCTCCGATGCGAAAGCCCGGCTATGAGTGACCCACTTCTAGCCAAAATAACCTTGAATTTGGTTACATGTTTTTCTTGCCAAAATAACTTGTGAGATGTGTGATATCCCATCATGTAAGCAAAGTCAACAGTGATTACAAGGTGTTTGGTTTCATTTCTATGACATGTTCAATGTGCGTCTATTCATGGGCGATGGTTAGATGTCTGTTAAATTTTCAATGACAGCCCAAATTGTGTCTTGTTTTAGCCTATAGACGTCAGGGCTGTGTTCGGACGGCTATTAGACGTCTTTTAAATGTAAAATTGCTTGCTGGAGAAGGAGGGTGATGTTGTGGGGTAAAGCTAACAGGCCGAATGCAGGTTCAACAGTTCAGAGCTCATGAAGGCCAAGCGCAGCAAATGGCTTCATTTCAGAGCGCATCAACAGAGCCTTTCACACCTCGAGATCTCAGAGGGAGACAAAAACATGATTATTTCCTCCTTTTTTGATGGAGGTGCCAAGCAAAGTGGGAGCTTTGTGACGATCCTGCAGTTAACCCACATGTTTGACCTTGAGGACCGCTGTTGAGCTTTTATTGAAGCTTCTCCATGGCTCTCTGTTATGAGGTGCTGGAAAAAAGAGCCGGGGCCAAGAAGAAAACCATAAACCTTTTTTTTTTTTTTGTATTGCACAAAAGTAAATAACATTTTTGAAACATAAAAGGTTCATTTGTAATCTTTATTTTACGGCCTGTGCTCCCAGTAGTGTTGGAGGTGCAGAGGTTTGCTCGTTTGGAAGATGTAAAGTTTTGCTCACTGCCTTGTTTCTTTGCGTTCTGCTCACACAGAGAAAACACAGAGCTGATGGACGGCCTGTAGGCCGAGGGAATGAGACACATGTGGGTGCAAATGCAGCTGGTAAAGAACAGATGTTTTATTCTTTACATGATATCCAAAAGCTAGCCTAATCCTCCTTTAATATTAGTTGATTTTACCTTTTCACAAAAATGACAGTTCTGTCATCATTTACTCGCCCTCATGGCATTATAAACCTATGAGGCTTAACGTCTTTAAGTATAATGCATTATACGGATATTCATAATGCATATTATAATAATGCATTATATCTTTTTGTACATAATTGTAACCAAAATTAAAATGCATTATAATATTTGCAGATCTGAAATTGGTTGTTTGTCATGCGTTTGCATTATACTTACTAATGTTATGTTCAATAAGTATTATAATGTGGTTACAATTAATCATGAGATTAATGTACTGGTATAAGGTGCATTATTAATATACTTTTATAATGCATTATATATAAAGGCTTTAAGTGAAGTGTTTCCGACATTTGTTCTACTGTGGAACACAAAAAGAGATATTTAGCAGAATGTCCAAGCTGCTCTTTTCCATACAATGAAAGTGAATGTTGACCAGTTCTAGTTCCGACCGATCCACTTTCATTGTGTGCAAAAGAGCAGCTCTGGGACAACATAAGGGAGTAAATAATGACAGAACTTTCTTTTTTGGTGAACTATTCCTTTAGCATCTTTCTTTTTTAAATACTGTATATGAAAAAGTTGTCCGCCGTAGCAATGTGAACAGAATAAACACAGACATCTTTGATCACTATCAGGTCTTGCTGTAATGGGATATTCTCAGCTCTGTAAACATCTCTCACGTCTCACTGGGAATGTATCGTTTAGGTGTCGACTCCACATTAAAACCCAAACTGGGTACAGAAGTCGATGGCAACTTTCCATTCTGCCAGTGCAGAAACTTCCCTATTTGGGTCTACTAGGGGCCCAAATGAAGTGTCGAGGCCTTTATTTAGAGATCAGACAGACAGACGGATGGTAAAAGGTCTCAGTGTTATGAGACGTCTCAGCACAGCTTCAGTTTAAAGGGATAGTTCAGCCAAAAATCAAAACAATGTCATCATTTACTCACGTCATGTTGCTCCAAACCAGTATAGCTTTCTCTTTTACAAAGAAGATTGTACTATTTACTCTTTCATACGCTAGAATGAGCACTAGCCTTCAAAAACTCACGCAAGCGAAATAAAAGCTTCATGCCATTGAGTCATTGAGAATCATTGAGTCAGTGAGTCGAATCAGTCGAACTGAACTGAATCTGAACTGAATCTATTGATTCATTGAAAAGATTTGACACAAAAATTATTTGGATGTTATTATGCTTATTACATGAACACGCTAAAGACGGGTGGATGTCAAGTTTTTAATTGAAAAACAACTTAAAATTTGGTCTGTTCAACACATTTTGACTGATACCTATTATTTTTGGTACTTTTGCATTATTTTTGATGCTTGAAAGCTTCAGATCCCTTTCACTGTAAATGCATGCAAAAGCAAACAAACAAACAATCAGAAGAATTCTTCAAAACGCCATACGAGTTTTTAATTGACATGGGGCTAATTTTCAATTTTGCGTGAACTATCCCTTTACAGATGCATTTTATCCTGTTGTCAAGAGAAAGAGTTTCACAAATGAATTCTGGTATCTCATTCACAAGCAGTTAAAAAACAAACAAATGTTGCAGCATAATATCAACAGAGAAGTTTAAAGCTCACATATTGATCAAAATGGCTTTATTTAGTGATTTTAGTTAAATCTCAAAGTCTGTGTGTGCTGAGTTAGCTTTGATCCCTCTCCAAAGGTTAAAGGTCATCCTGAGCTCCACGTATCCGGGATGGCCCATGCCAGCTCTGTCTCAATCGGCTTACGCTGCACATCATCCCGAGTTCCAACAGAAGCCACACAATAAAGGCACATACTGTAACTAATTAGCAAATCCCAGCCGACGCTACAGAAGGGTCGTGTTTCTGCGCTTTTAAAGCAAGCGTTCGGGATGGGCTTGTGTTAGCGTGCTAATTGCCTTTTCTGGCAAACGCAGCTATATAAACAGATGCGGCCCAGGAGCCTGAAGAAGACTCCTAATCCAGCAAAGTTTACCCACCAGTCGGGACAGCCAACGCCACTGTGGGAAAAACAATATTTCTCATGTGTATGGGCACCGGGAGGACGGAGGCCCGACGAGGGGGGCGTCTATAACAAACTCGCTCCCCCCTTCATTTTTATTCATCGCCGCTATTTGTCCAAGCTGAATACAACACGGGGTGAAGGGTCAGCTTAAACCCAAGGCTATTCACTCAGTCCAATGCATCTTAAGGGGCCCAGGGCCACGGATTGTAAGTCTTTTAAAATCGTGCTTTCAGAAGTGGTTAAAATGTGATTATGCCGGACAGATTGATTTGGCATGGAGCCTGGAAAGGTGAAATGCGAGTGAAAACAATTTTCACTTGTATTTTAAAGACAAGCAGACTCTATGCTTGTGCATTGTGGCATGTGATGATCTTTACTTTTTTATTTTTGTTCTTGTCACTCGTAGAGCTTCACCCTTGATCTCTCCGTCTCTGACACTCTTGATCTCTGTCCGCTTTCCTCCAGGCCGAACGTCTGTGGCACCAGGTGCTGTTATTCATGGCTAGTCAACCCCAAGACCAAGCAGTGCACAAAACGTGAGTATCTATTCAGGGCCATTCAGATGCTTTTATACATTTCTATTATGTTCATAGAAAGAGACACTTCTACAGCTGCCAGTATTGCATCTGGCTCAAATCCTCTTCATTTGTGTGATTTTGAGGCAGTGAACTGAAGTGTCGGCACAGCTGCGAGCCGAACAACTTCATGACCAGAAGCGGAAACATGTACTAAACCACTGATTCTCAACCTTTTATATTAAACCCCCCCCGCTGCGCAACACAATATTCATTGGTCCGATATAAAATATTAACAGAACTATCTTTAGTGTATAGCCTAATATATGAACTGTAATACATTACTAAATAAATAATAATATGTAATATATTATTAAGTTAATTAACCACAGTTCTTTTTATGATTCCAGAAGTTTGAAAAACTGTGTTCTTAAAAAAAATTGTTATTGAGGGAATTTTTGTTCAGTCTACATCGTTTTTTATGATTTTAATAAAGTCAGATTGTATTAATATATATTTATCTTTAAAATGTACACTTGTAAATAATTACATGATCAATAAGCTGTGACAACATCTGTTTTTACATTGTTTTAACTCATCAAAATAAGTTAAGCAATTTAATTATAAGTTTTACAAGATTTAACTATTTTTTTAAGCCAGTTTAAGGTAATTTATATTGAAACGTTTTAAACATCCAAGTTGATTGTACTATATGTATGTACATATAGTACAAATGTACAATCAACTTGGATGTTTAAAATATTTCAATATAAATTACCTTAAACTGGCTTAAAAAATTAGTTAAATCTTGTATATATATATCTATCTATCTATCTATATATATATATATATATATATATATATATTATAAAAATATAAAAATATTATATTAATGTGTTATATTAAGAGTGTGTGTGTGTGTGTGTGTGTGTGTGTGTGTGTGTGTGTGTGTGTGTGTGTGTGTGTGTGTGTGTGTGTGTGTGTGTGTGTGCGTGTGTGTGTGTGCGTGTGTGTGTGTGTGTGTGTGTGTGTGTGTGTGATAATTTTAACAGAAATATAATAAAACTTTAATAAAAATAATGGCGTCATCCTGCGTCCAGACCCCCTGGTTGAGAATCAGAACGAATGAAGTCACAAAACAAAGCTTGCACTAGATATAAGATTTAACACTGACATTTACAGTCAGCCAAATCTGATTCTGTATTGTTTTAATGGAATATGCTGTTATTATTACGTGGTTTATGTCATGCGTTCAGTCTTGAGCAGATGATTAATGATGAAGACCCCTCAGCGTGCGTTCCCATCTGACAGGCATTTCATGAAAAAGTTTTGTGTTACTTAATTGAGTCCATATTCAGTTTTCAATTAATGCTCATAAATTCAGGTTGGAGATTAAAATCTGTTCTGAATTTGCACTGTGCACAGTGTTCATCGTTCCAGTGTGTTATTTGAAAAACTGTTTGCGTCTTTCTATGTTTTATTGATTGATTTTATTAGGCTCATGTGGGTTATATAATATGTTAAAGATTTTTATGTATATTATGTTCATGCATCTTACTAACAGCAGTAACAATGTACTTTATGTCTGTTTATTTGGATGCCTGAACATTATAACAATCCTTTCCTGTAAGTAGGCCAAACCTTTGAATGCCATGTTGAGGCAGCGCCTGAGCTCAGACGCACAATTAATCCAGTCCCTCAGCTTTCAATTATAATCCACACCTTCCTAATCCTTATGCAGCTAGATTTACCAGCTAATTACCAGCACCCCTTGACCCATGTGCCTTTAAAGGGCCAGTGCAACCCAAAATACTTCAACTGGATATGTGTTGTGCCCAAAAAAAAAAAAAAAAAAAAAAAACGATCCCCAAAAATTTGATCGGGAAAATAATATAGCTTTAATGCTATGCAAAGTAGTGGAAAACCATTAATAGAATGGAAAAATAGTTTCTTTGTTGTTCTCCCACCAGCAAGATGTCATCCGCGCTGCCATAATAAAGCAGTCTGTCGCCGGGCGAACATCTGTCAGTGTCGTCCAGGCTTCCACGGCCATCGCTGTGAACATGCTGACGTCAACCCGACCTCCAGCACCTGGTTTGAGGCACAGCCTGGTCCCATCGAACACTCCTACACCGCCACCACGGCAACGCCTGTATCCACCACCATCCACAGCAACATCTCCACATCTACCTCCAGGCCAGATGCAAGAAAGACGCACTCATTACGCTGGCAGCCGCCCAGGTGAGTGAACTCTTCAGAAGTGATGTGCTTGTAAAGTGGCTATATTAGTCAAAAAGTGCTGCTAGCTTACACTGGTAATGGAAATTCATGCTGAGCATGTTGCATTATGGCATACAGTATTTTATGCAGCGTTGTTTGGGATTTGCCTACAGGAGGCGCTCTCATACTGCAAATATACTGTATGCATGCAGATTGCAGAATTTGCATTTGTCATATTTTATTGAAGATATTTCTTGTTTATGTATAACTGGCACTTCCTAAACAACCGGTATAACAGTGTTATTGGAAGTTTTTTTCAACTCAGCTAGTCATGTCTGGAGTCTTTAATTTTAAACTTATCAAAATTACTAGGTGTACAATTTTTGTTAAATGGAAAAAATGACATAGTGCGCCTTCAAGTGTTTATAAAACAATCGTTTGAGATTTGCTGCCACAAAGTGGAAAAATTACAGTTTACCGTATGTGTTTTGACTAAAAATACAGATAAAGGTACTGCAATCAAATCACTTTTCCCCCCATATCTTACTCAATGTTGAAAATATACATAAAACAGCAAATAAGTATGCCATTTAAAATATCAAGCACATAAATTAACAAACAGACAAAAAAAATAAAGCAAGAGAAGGATATAATATAGATAGCAAATAGTGGGTCTAAACAACATTTACATTGTAAATGTACTTTTAATTTAAAGAATGTTTTCAAGTGGATTTTTTATTCCAGTTTGTGGACATTCTTTTCACAAAAGAAACAAATTGTGTGTGTAACTCGGATTTGCCTACAGGAGGCGCTCTCATACTCCAAATTCATATAGCCATCCGACTCTACTTCACTCACTGCCAGCACAGGACTATGTGAAGTAACTACTATGAAAAGTAAGTGTAGTAAGTGGGAAGAATACTTCAGTACTTAAATCTGCTTGAAGGATTCTTCTTGTTTACTAAAGGATTGTAAATCCATCCATACGGTAAACAGCTGTTACGTCTGTATACACTGATGTTACGTATATGTTTTCTTTCTTTATACAGAGACCTTAAGTAACCCTTATCTTCTCACAGCTCGCTCTCCACCCTGAAATGAAAAATGACGCTATATCTAATCTCACCTAATGTTTTTCCAAGGTGGATAATGTGGAGTAGATGTACTGCTCACTCTCAAACTGACATATGTATTTTAACTGGCTGACCCATAGGCAGATGCTTCTTTTATATTGTATTCAGATGACAGAGGATGCAAAAGAACTAAAGGTTGTGAAGAAAAGTGTTATGATTGGAGAGCCACACCTCATCTGATCTCAGATTGATGGAGCAACGAATGCCATAAAGTTAAGAAGTCTTGCCCTTGTTGGAAGACTCTGATCAGAGCTTTGATATTCAAGATGGAATATATTTACTCGTATGTGCGGTCATGGTTAAGAAATAGTTTATGACACACCAAGGTATCATCTTGCAACATCTTGATTTAGATGTTTTTATGGTGAATAAAAGACAAGAAAAGTGTTTAGCTTATTGTGTAATGCCAGGGTTTTCACAAGGAGATCCACAAAACAACAACAGTTTGTTGGTGAATTAGCCAAAGTAGTAATAAACAAACAAACACACAAAATGTGTTGAACTTTGTGAAGAACAAGTGTTTGAATTGTGTGGGAAATCTTGTGGCGATTTCAGTTTGCATGATAATATTACTGTCAGAGAATAATCTACTTCCCTATTTTAAGACACTAGTTTTCCTCCAATACAGTTAAAATAGAACTTATTTAACAATATAATTACTAGTACCGGAACCTTGATTTTTTAAAGTCCCCCTGTAGTTAAAATCAAGTTTTTAATGTTGTTTATATGTCTATATTGTGTTTTTAATATGCTTCAAGACAAACCATGTGTAAATTCATAAGTCGACACCATTGCTGAGCATTTTCTCCTTAAAACTGCAGTGAACCAAAGACAGTCTCAAAAACACGCTTTGAAATCGCTGGTGTTTCTGACGTCACAAACTACCTTGTAACCAATCAGATCAACATGTGATCGTCAACCAGTGGATCTCTGAGTGAGTGGAGGCGGGGCTCATTTGCATATTCATAGAACAGAATATACGAAAAATGTTATAAGGAAAAATATTATCGATTATATTATATTACCCTTTATATTATCGGTATCTAATACCATTTTCAATACCACAGGGAAAAAATTGCCACAACATTAAGGACAAAACATTTGAACAGTATCTAAATTCATTTATTTTTTACCATAATCTATTGTCTTAACTAAAACTCTGCTATCTGAGATTATTCAGGCCTGATAGCTGAGTGGGATTATATAATGATACTAATAATAATCTCTAAAACAGGAATATATTACTATTGTAAAACAAACACTGTAAAATAAAAAAGGAATATTATTTCAAAATAAGTATGTTATTAGTAAAATTACTATGCCTATGCTTTATTGTTTTCACTTGCAAGAGTTAAACCCTCAATTTTTTATTTATCAAAAAAACTAAATCTGTATTTTGGCAACATTAAACCAATAAAGTTTGGTTTTGTGTCCTAGTTTGAGAGATTTACTGCCTTTTTTTGAGGTCGATTAGACCCTCTCAGACTGTTGAACAAGTCCTCTGGTGAACCTAAGCTTGGGAAGGAAGGGCCTGCCCTGTGGAAACAGTTCTCGCACAATAGACTATTGAAAGACTCCATTATGGGTCAGTTTCAATGATCTACCTGACGGGCCAATGCTGCATACACACTCTGTGCTGACAGCCCTGCAATTTCCCCATCTTTCAACAGTTTTTATATCACATTCAATGTGTGAACTAGATTTGTCAGATAAGTCCTCAGTGTTTGAAAGTCCCGAGGCCTGGCAACTAAACCCAGAATTGGTAAAGCAAGCAAGTTCTGCTTTTATTTCCATGGCTTTTCAAGTAAGATATGAATGCTTACATTTGTCCGCTATGAAAGGAATGTGCTCTACATATATATTTTAGAAACCTCTTTGTCTGAAATGTTGTCTAAAAGGTAGTAAATCATCACAATGGGGTTTATAGGAAATGTCCCAAGTTTGTTAACTGTTTAAGGGATTTTTCTATAGCATAAAATAAATTAAAGAATTGAAATATTAGTGCACCACAAAAACAGAAATATGATGTGGTTCTTTTGTTGACAATCCAAAAAGAATATTGCACTTGGATGAAATCATTTAATTTTTTGATTCAGAGATATTGTCTACATTTGAAAAAGTATGTGACTGATTATCATTATGGTTCAATTTGCTGGAGCTCAGTGCAAATCTAGGAGTACCACAGGGCTCTGTATTAGGACCTATCCAGTTGTTCTATATCATGGTTTTCTGTGAATGCGACCTCTCTCAAATCGTCTCCTATGGCGCCGAGGTTGTTTATGCAGAGTGAGTGTGTGTATAACACATGCAGAGTTGGGAAGGTTGCATATAAATGGAAATGGCCATATGCATGTTTTATAGGCTGTTTGCTGTTGACCTAAACTCACGTCAGCTTGTTTTCACTGTAAATTATCTCTGTTTGGGAAAATGAGCTCATGCTCAAAAGTCCATGCCAAAAAGGTTTTCCACATGTGCATCTGCTTGGGCACACAATTGTACAGGAAACCATTGCAAGAATAAATTTGGTAACGTCTCTCTGTTGGCTGTGGAGTTCTTTTCATTATTTTAGTGGACCATTAAGGACAATTTGAATTCAAATCAGAATTATCCGCCTACTTGAATGACTACCGTATATACCCGACTATAAGACGACCCTGAATATAAGACGACCCCCCCATTTTCCAGACTTATTTTTGGGACAAAATCTGGTTTTAACAGAAAATAATTTTATTTGAAAATTGCAGTGATAATTCATTCTCTCTTCCAGCGCGTGCGCGCACCTTTCTCTTTCTCTCTCTTGCTCTGTGTCTCGCGCACGCACCTCTCTCTCTCTCTCGCTCTGCGTCTCGCGCACGCACCTCTCTCTCGCTCGCTCTGCGTCTCGCGCGCGCACCTCTCTCTCTCTCCCGCTCTGCGTCTCGCGCGTGCACCTCTCTCTCTCTCGCTCGCTCGCTCTGCGTCTCGCATGGCAGAGAGGAGCAGCGTTTTAATTCAGTTAAACACAGATATTATGTTGTTTCTCTAATTTTACATGCAAGTATAGCCGAAATCATTTGTCTTAATGGGTCGCGTTTCAGTCACTATTTCATATTAACTCCGTTGTTATTTCTCCCTTTCCCCCGTGATTTTGTCTATATCGCGAATATAAGACGACCCCGCATTTTTCAGCCTATTTTTAGGACAAAAACCTCGTCTTATATTCGGGTATATACGGTAGTTTAAAATGTCTTGAAGGACTTCTTGTGAATGTGAAAATGAAAAATATGAATCAGAATTCTTAAATAAAGTAGAATAGTTTACATTTATACAGCCATACTGTACAAGACACCTCAGTTTGTGAAGCTTGATTATGAAATAATTTACATTTACATCAAAAATACATACTTTGATCTTTATAAATATTGCAATATATCCATCTCCATCCATCTTCTTCCGCTTATCCGGGGCCGGGTCGCGGGGGCAGCAGTCTAAGCAGAGACACCCAGACTTCCCTCTCCCAGACACTTCCTCCAGCACTTCCAAAGGATTACCGAGGCGTTCCCAGGAAAGCGGGGAGACATAATCCCCCCAGCGTGTCCTAAGTCTTCCCCGGGGTCTCCTCCCTGGGAAGGTGTCCAGGAGGCATCCGGAATAGATGCCCGAGCCACCTGAGCTTGCTCCTCTCGATGTGGAGGAGCAGCGGCTCTACCCTGAGCTCCTCCCGAGTGACCAAGCTCCTCATCTCTAAGGGAGCGCCTAGTCACCCTGTGGAGAAAGCTCATTTCGGCCGCCTGTATCCGGGATCTTGTCCTTTCGGTCATGACCCACAGCTCATGACCATAGGTGAGAGTAGGAATGTAGATCGACCTTTAAATTGAGAGCTTCGCCTTGCGGCTCAGCTCTTTCTTCACCACAACAGACCGGTACATCGACCGCATTACTGCAGAAGCTGCACCGATCCGTCTGTCAATCTCCCGGTCCGTCAATCTCCCGGTCCGTCCTTCCCTCACTCGTGAACAAGACCCCAAGATACTTGAACTCCTCCACTTGAGGCAGGAACTCTCCACCAACCTGAAGTGGGCAAGCCACCCTTTTCCGACTGAGAACCATGGCCTCGGACTTGGAGGTGCTGATTCTCATCCCAGCCACTTCACACTCGGTTGCAAACCGTCCCAGTGCATGCTGAAGGTCCTGGTCTGATGAGGCCAACATGACAACATCATCCGCAAAAAGCAGAGACGAAATCGTGTGGTCCCCAAACCGGACGCCCTCTGGCCAAAATTATGAACAGAACCGGTGACAAAGGGCAGCCCTGCCGGAGTCCAACATGCCCCGGGAACAAGTCTGACTTACATCCGGCAATGCGAACCAAGCTCCTGCTCCAGTCGTACAGGGACCGGACAGCCCCTAACAGAGGGCCCCGGACCCCATACTCCCAGAGCACCCTCCACAATTGCAATATATTTCTTTAAAATATCTATAACTGTCTTTTCCAGGCAGAAACTGTAAAAAATGACAATCTTATTCTAGTTTGTACAGAGAGTGTTTTTACTAGTGTTGCTTTTATTTCTTCTGAACTTTTAATTGTGGATTTATTTTTGCATTTTAAAGGGCTTTCTCATCATCCATAGGTTTTTTATTTTGCTTTGTGTTGCAGCTTAAAAGAGGCCGAGTCAGTCCTGTTGAAGAGAGCGCTGTCCAGTGGAACTGGTGGAGAGAAGATCACGAGTGCTATACTGAAACACATTGAATCAGAGCGAAGCAGACTGGAGTCTTCATCCTCTACTGGAGAAGCCAAACTCTCCAGCACCAAAACCTTCCAGACTCAACGTGGCCAGTACACACTCCTTTACACAGCAGGTCAGTCCAAGCCGGGGAGAAATCGTGAAAAATCAAAATGTTTTAGGAAAACATACACCTCATATCCTTCGCTGTAGGAATGAACACTTCAAATGAGATCCTGTTAATACTTGGTTTCTTAGACAGCAATGAGATTAAATGAAGATCTCAAAAAAATGTATTAAACTGTGTCTGAAATCAAACGTCAGAAATGTCATTATGATATCAAACTCAAAGACCAAACAATCTGACTATATGTTTTACATTTTGGTGTTTAGCTCTGCGGTCTTACAGTATATCAACAATTGATTTATTAGTGTTTATTTTCTTTATTTGTATTCAGATTTTTATTTTAGGAAAAACATCAGTAACTGATAGATTTGTGAAGGCTTGAAGGAAAAAGCAATTTCTACTTCTAGTAATATTAGTATAACCTACTGAAAACAATTCCAATTATACTTTTTAAGACACTGGTTGTCAACCAGCACACTTCCAAGGGGGCTTCAAGGTTATATTTCTTATTTAAATGTTCTTATTTATATCCACTCCCTCAACAACAGATTCAACCAGGGTTCCCATGGTCTGGAAAAACTTGGATATATGAGGTTGCTTTCTTTTAAAAGTGTGGTTTCTAGACCTGGAAAGATCTTGTAAATTAATGGAATCTCCTTGAGCATTTGTATTATGAATATACATATTTATAGTTATGCCAAGATCTAAAATGTTTGGTAACACTTTACAATAAGGTCTCATTAGTTGACAATCATTAGCTAACAATGAACAGTTGTATTTTTATTAACTACAGTACCATTAAGTTAACAAATGGAACTTTACTGTAAAGTGTTACCAAGAATTTAATCAGGTACAAATTGAGAGCAAAACATATTTTGGAAAATTCTTATCTGTCATCTTTGTCCAGTAAATTACGAACAATTGGAAAAGTCATGGGGCTTGAGAATGTTGTTGTGGACTTTTGAAGGTTTGAGGGTTTGTACAGGTTTCTGTGCCAACATGTTAACCTTTTATTTGCCAGAAGCAGCACTGGCTTCAAAGCAGCAGGCCTGAGTAGAGAATATCTTGTTTTAATAATTTGGCCTGTTTCCTGGTTTTAAAACTTTTGTGCCGTGATAAGGTTTATCAGCCTGTAGATGTGGGCTAGTTTGCATGGAGGCCGTCCTCGATACGCTATTGTTGCATATTCCTGCCATTGTTTAGTTTGGCCCAGAGGTGACGCTGCAGTAATCACTCAGGAGATGGATGTGCTGTTTTGCTAATGGGAACCCCTGTGTCTCCATGACCTCATAACACATTTGTTGCTTATCTCTAGATTTATAGTCTTTAAGCCCTTGAATATGAAGCTGTAGCTGATAAGTAAAGCTCTGTGGAGATGAAACTTTAAATGGCATGTTACAGCAATTCATGGAATTCACTTCAGATCGATCATAATGTCGTTATTTAAGTAGGGTTATTATCATTAACTAAAACTATATTTTTTATGACTTTAAATAAAATAAACATTAACTGAAATAAAATGAAATATAAATAAAAACTTAAAATCTAAAACTTATTTTATTTCAGTTAGTTACCAAGGGAACATTTCTCATTTTTTTTATTTTTTAAGTTGATGTACTAAAATAAGCTTAAGCTTAGTTTAAAAAAAAAGTCTCTATATTTTTTTTTATTAGGTTTTAGTTTAAATACTTAAAAACTGCATAGACACATTTAATAAAAAATTATAAAAATGACAAAAACACAACAAAGTTACTAGAACTTGAATTAAAATGAAAACAAAAACAGAAAATATCAAAATAAAATCTAATTAAAAAAAATCACAAAACTATAATAGTAGTCTATATCAATGATAAAAATTAAAACCATAAAAAAAGTTTTAATTACTTGAAATAAAATAAACATTAACTGAAATAAAAAAAATACAAAAAACTTAAACTTGTTTTGTCAGACAGTTGCCAACATTTCAATTTTTTTTAGTTTATGTTGAAGTACTAAAATAATAATAAAAAAACATGTCTATATATTATAAGATTTACACACATTTATAAAATATTTGAAAAATAAAAATAACAAAAACAACAAAATGACAAAGTTTGACTAAAACTAAAATGAAAGCAAAAAATATCAAAATTAAATCTAATTCAAAATATTGACAAAAACTATAATAGTACTAGTCTATATCAATGATAACAAATAAAAATTAAGTTGAAATAAAAATAAACATTGACTAAAATAATATAAAATATGTAAAAAATGAATACATGAAGTACTAATATATATATATTTTTTAAAACATGTTTATATATTATAAGTTTTACACACATTTATACAATTTATGAAACAAAATGACTAAAACTTTGACAAAAATGAAGATGAAAACTAAATTCTAATTCCATAACATCTAAGACCATAAAGACCCTAAAATACCACTGTAATAAAGAAGTTGCAGCCGAAGAATATCTGAGCTGTGGTTATTTTGGGTTTCCTGAGCTTGTCTCTTCAGTTTCTCTGTAGCTGAGTGTGCGTTTATGTAATGAAGTGTGTTCTGTAGCCCACAAATATTCCCAAGAGGCCCTTCCTAACACCAGTCCGGGCCTTTCAATCCAGATCCAGCATGTAAACACCCCTGGACTGCCGTAACCTCAGGGCTTCCCTGTCCTCTCCGTCCGACAGCGCTAGTAAATACACCTTCTCCGGCCACATATCGTCAACGTTTATTGCCTGTCGCAGTGGAAAAAACTCGACTGAGGAATGAGGGATGTCGTCTCACATGGAAAAGACAAGAGACGCTGCCAAACGCCAGATCTCTGGAAATCCAAGACTCAATGCCGGCTGTAAAGGCCGAATCCAAGTTTCCACGCTGAGAGAGTTTGTAATGTAGAGAGGGAGTGACAGAAGCTCGGCATTCCAGCGGATGAGGAAACTACTTTTCTTTAATGACTTATTTTTGTGACGATGGGTGAAACGGCCCACTTTATAAACATTTACATGTTTAGAGTGTCACGAGTCAATAAGACGAGAGCAGAATGGAGTTGGATAAGTCGTGGGCGTCGGGAGCGTTACACAATAGTTTGACCCTCAAGCTCTTCATCAAGATTTTATTGTCCAGTTTGTTTTGCCAAATATGAATGCTTGTGTGAGAGATTGTTGATAGTGGATTTTGGTAAGCTTATGATTAATGCTGTATTTTTCCTTGTGTCTGTGCACTGATGTGACCTGTTCTTCTGGAGTTTCTATTTTAGATTCAGACGCAATAATTGTGGCACAAATAAAATGACAATATCAGAGTTAAGCTGCACGTTATTGAAAGATTGTTTATTACGTGCTGATGAAGTGCGTTCTGTAGCATACAAATCCAAAAACTCCGTCTGAAAGAGGTATGCTTTTCCCATGTTCATCTGTCTTTAGTGTGTAGTGTTGATGTTTGAGCATGAAAAGGCTCCAGTTCTTCTCTATATCAGTGTCAGTGTTTCTGAACTCCTGAAACTATAGTCTTGAGTTTCTTCTGGGAACGAACACGTCACAATATTCCTCGTTTAAATAATTCATGTGCAGAATAAAGGGGCGGGGCCTGGTTGAGTTAGTTAGTAGTGTGTTAAACTGGCGGTTATGGTAAGAGGCGGGACATTTCCCAAACACACTCGAAGCGCTCGACCAATCACAACACACTGCTCCAGCCAACCAATCAGAGCACAGTGTGCTTTTCAGAAGGAGGGGCTTCATAGAGACAGGAAGTAAACAGAGCGTTACTGACAGACTGGGAAGAGAGGAGCTGCAACAATGGAGAATATGAGGAAAATAATGTGTTTATTGACCATTCAAGCATGAAAACCTGTTCTAGCAGAGCCCAAAATCAAGACTTTGTAAAAGGGCATAATAGTTCCCTCTTAATACCAGTCATGAGCCTTTAAATAAAGAGCAGGAGTACATAAATATTGTATATAATATATTACTTTTTTAATCAAGCATTGTCTTGTTTGTTATGAGAACTGTCAGATAAACTATTATCTAGCATGAGGTAAGCCTAGCATGACCAAGTAATATCTCTCTTAAAGTTAGGAATGGACTGATATTAAAATTATATGAAACTCTTGCTAAGGGAATATATAATGAATGAGGAAAAAATATATAGTTATGTAAATGATAGAACTGATAATTATTCATGCTATGGCCAATAACAGGTAAACGGAAGAAGATAAAATGACATGCTGTTGTGCATATCTAAATATAGAAGACTAGAAATTAACATTTACCACATAAATAAATAAATGCAAAGATTATGCCTTTATATATTTTACATTCATTTATTGTTAAGTTTTAAAAAAAACTGCATAAAAAAGAGTTTTAAACTATGTTAGGATGTCTTAGATTTTGTAAATTTTGAAATGCAAATTGATAGAAAATAAATAGCTCATAATAGTAAGTTTGGCGTCCTGAAGGTGGCGTTTAACGTTTGATGAAGGTCTGGCACCTTCTTTCACTAGATATTTGTTTAATTCTTTTTGAGGCCTGTTTTGTGCCCTACTTATTTTACAGAAAGTGCCAGTACATGTTTTTAGAGTAACTTACCCAACACTGCTGCTTTTGTACATGCTTTCATGGAAATGCATCAGGACACATTTTAGTAAAGAACAGATGACAGAGCAAAACCTGCCTGAACAAAGCAATAATACATAGAGGCTCATTATATTTGTGTGTGTGTGTGTGTGTGTGTGTGTGTGTGTGTGTGTGTGTGTGTGTGTGTGTGTGTGTGTGTGTTTCTGATCCAGTTCCACATGATGACATAATTTACAACAATAAGGTTACAAACTTAATTTTCCAAACAACATGAGAAACAGGACTGGTTGCTATAGTAAAGCATGTTTTACTGCCTCATTAATATGTAAAACATTGACATCATGGCACAGTTGAACAGCTCCTCCCAAATGATTGATGGAGTCATATTAAAGTAGATCAAGAAGGGGAAAAGGACAGTAGCTGTTGTTTACTTACTATAAGAGATATATGTATATAAATGTTTGTATAAGATGTCATTGCAGGGCCAGGGCAGGCGGTCAGTCTGGGTAAAATGATCCATAGGTCATCCGTACTGGGGTGTGTTTCCCAAACGCATCGTTAGCAAACTATGGTCGCAAGTTCATTTTGTAATCAGCAGTTCAACGAGTCTGTGTTTCCCGAAACCATCATTCCAACGAACATTCGCAAACAGCATCACAAAGTTGTGTGTTTGGAACGACAGATCTTGACCTGTGGTTAGAAGCAGAGTTTCTTGTTTTCATGACATGTGGACTCGATAAATCCTTATTGTGAGCAAAATAAGGAAGATGGCATTCAGTACAATCTGTGTCTTTTATTAAGAATACATACAAATGTAATTTATGTCTTTTAGTTTGTCAATAGATTTCAAGTGTCATTTTTGAAGAGTGTGCATGTGTGAACGAGCTCTAGTGTAAGAACGAGGCTATGAGTGAATCTGGAAATAAAGCAAAATAACTGAGAAAAATGAGAAATAGTCCTCGGATGCCATGGCTGTAATTTACAGTGCTATGCATAAGTTTAGACACCCATACTAAAGTTGACTAAAAAGAGGAATAAAAAATCATCTTTTGGAAATTGAACTTAATGCCTTAATTAAAAAAATTAGGAAAAATCCAACCTTTAAGGACACCAATTTTCTTTGTGAATAAATAATGTATCGTAAATAAATAAATGTTCTTCCTTAAAATACAGGGTGCATAAGTTTGGACACCCCTATGTTAAATTCCCATAGAGGCAGGCAGATTTTTATTTTTAAGTATTTTTTTTTATTTATTTTTTTAGGATACTATGCATCCTGATAAAGTTCCCTTGGCCTTTGGAATTAAAATAGCCCCACATCATCACATAGCCTTCACCATACCTAGAGATTGGCATGGTTTTATTTCAGTTAGCCTAAAAGCTAGTTTGATTTGCATTGAGAGATGATCTTATGGAAAGTACCCCATGCCAATCTCTAGGTATGGTGAAGGCTATGTGATGATGTGGGGCTATTTTAATTCCAAAGGCCAAGGGAACTTTATCAGGATGCATAGTATCCTAAAAAAATAAATAAAAAAAAATACTTAAAAATAAAAATCTGCCTGCCTCTATGGGAATTTAACATAGGGGTGTCCAAACTTATGCACCCTGTATTTTAAGGAAGAACATTTATTTATTTACGATACATTATTTATTCACAAAGAAAATTGGTGTCCTTAAAGGTTGGATTTTTCCTAATTTTTTAAATTAAGGCATTAAGTTCAGTTTCCAAAAGATGATTTTTTATTCCTCTTTTTAGTCAACTTTAGCATGGGTGTCTAAACTTATGCATAGCACTGTATAGCAAAATAAATCGAGTATTAATTCGATCTCAAATGAATCATTAAAAGTAGTTATTACTCCACTAAGTTTGTGACATCATTAACCACTGTGGTTGAACGACAACTTTGCGTCAGTACGGTTTCGGGAAACAGTCGTGACTAGATAGTTGATTTCTTCATTGATGCATGGGACTACGGTAGCAAACTTGCGTTGCTGTACGGTGAAAGCTCACCCTTGAGGAGTGCAGGGCTAGCATTAGTAATGTTCTGCGATGTGTCAGTGCAGTGAGCGTACAGGTGTGGGGAGAAATGTGCTCGTCTCCCGCACAGAAAACAGCCCCATTTGTTCTGGATTCTGAAAGTGTGTCGAGTCAAGCTGAGTTACAGTCAATTTCACCTCATTTCACTGTGTGCTTCTTCCTAGAGGAAGACCGTACTGTTCTGATGTTGCTTTTACAAAGTTTTGATTTGTTTTTGGGCTTTACTAGAACAGTTTTTCATGCTTTAATGTAATTTTCCTCATATTCTCTATTGTTGCTAGCCTGGATGCCAGCCGAACTAAGCCCCGCCCACAACATTAGAGGTCGGGAAGTTCAGTCTGGACTTGATCCGTTGTGGAGCAACTATGCTCGAACCAGAGCTGTTCGTACCAATCAAATGTTCAGGGCGGGCTTTATATGATGATGGACAGATGATCAACAGTAACGTAATCATCCACGTCACCAAAGAGCGCTTGGGTTGAATTCATTTACAACAAAGATGGCTGCCACTGGAGAATTGAGATGTGTAGATTCCGCCATTGCGTCTGTTACAGAAGATATCGACAGCGCATTCATTTTAAAAGAGGAACAGAGAACCGCGATCAAGGCATTTGTCGATCGGAAAGATGAATGAAGAACATACGTCACTTACTCCGTTGCTCTGATTGGTTGTAGGTCTATCCAATTGAGTGCAGTGGCATTTTCTTCCCTGGTTCGGTTGAAACACACCCGTTAATCACAGCCCAATGGAGCAGATCAGACTCACATTCTGACTAGAATCTGAGTATGACGACGTCAGGCTATATTGTTGCGGCTCCTCTCTTCCCAGTCTGTCAGTAACGCTCTGTTTAGTTCCTGTCTCTATGAAGCCCCTCCTTCTGAAAAGCACACTGTGCTCTGATTGGTCGGCTGGAGCAGTGTGTTGTGATTGGTCGAGCTCTTCGAGCGTGTTTGGGAAATGTCCTCTAACTAACTCAACCAGGCCCCGCCCCTTTATTCTGCGTATTAATTACTGAAATGAGGAATATTGTGACGTGTTCATTCCCTGAAGAAACTCAAGACTACAATGGAGGCATTTCAGGAGTTCAGAAACACTGACACTGATATAGAGAAGAACTCCCGCTGGAGGGACTTTGCTCAAACAGCAACATTACACAATAAAGAAAGATGACTGTAAAAAAGCATAATAAGTCCTCTTTAAGTATAAACTTGTTTTAGATGTTTCTCCTAAACTTCCTCAGGAGAAATTGAATTAGTCAATAGTTAGAAATTAATTTTGACAGCATATGATTTCATCCTAGAAGAAGGTGATTAGAAATTAGTTCATACTGAGATCTCATACGTTTGATGGTAGAATTGAAGTCTTGGCAAATCTGAGTAAAGTTTGAGAGAATAGTAGGGCCTAAATAAAGAACTGAGAAGCAGGATGATGATCATTTGCTCTCTCATTGCTGTCTAGGAGAAACAGATTTTGACAAAAAATGTCATCTGTGAAGACTGTAGCATCATCTTTTATGAGACTGTTTGTTCTTTGCTTTGTAGAGTTGTTGACTCTGTGTGGATCCAGATACGTATTTGGTCAAAAGCCTGTTTTAGATTAGGTTTATCCTCAGTTTTAAATGAAAAGTTCACACAAAAAGAAAATACCCATCATTTGTTCACCCAAACCTGAACGACCTGCTTTTCCATGGAACATAAAGGCAATATTTGTAAATATATCTCGGCAGCTCTTTTCCATATAATGAATTAATGGTCTGTAAGCTAACATGAACAAACAATGAAGCTTGTTAAATTGCTCATAGTTAGTTCATGTTAACTAATGCATTAACTAATGTTAAAAAACGAGACCTTATTGTAAAGTATTACCAACATTTTTCATTTTTAACTCAAATTGTCTTCCTGATAAAATAGTTTAGAGATTGGCAATACTATAAAACTGCATATTTATTATAAAAGATTTATTAATTTTCATGACTTTTAAATAAGGCTACCTCATATATCACGATTTTACAAGACCAAGTGAAAAAAAAAGTAAAAAAAACTGTTGAAATATACTATTTCAGACTTTCATGTTTAATTCAATGGCGTTTCTTTGTAATTATATGTGAAAATTGTCAAACATTACATCATTTCTGAGTGATAATTGTTTCAAAGTGTCTATCGTATGACTTCAGATGTCTTGGGATGTACAGTAAAGCCCTGTGGACGTCATATATGATACTTTATGGTTCTTTATGGATACTTAAAATTGTAATTTTGTCCACTTCAGGGTTTTTATAGTTTACTGAAACAAAAACTATATCTAAAAAAAAAATATTTTTGTTGCTTTAAATACAATAAACATTAACTGAAATAAAAATGAATATAAAAAATAAAATAAAAACTACCTTAAATGACAAAATATGCAATGAAATAACTAAAACATTAACTAAAATTATAATAAAAAGGTAAAGTATAAAAATAAAACCTAATTCAAAATATTAATAAAAACTATAATAGTATCTGAATGATACTAAAATAACACCGATCGGCATTCAACTTCTGTAAAAGAGCAGCGTGAGCATTCTTCAAAATGACTCCTTTTGTGTTCCCCAGAAGAAGTAAAGTCATGAAGGTGATTAAATGATACATTCTCGCTGAGCGTTTCCTCAGTGTCCAGAGCACACTGCAGGGGAACAGTTACAGCTTGCCAAATGACAGTGTTGAAAATGCAGAGTGAAAGAAAAATACACCCCTCCCTTCATCTACAAGCCCCCGGTACACACACACACACACACACACATTAAACGGCGCTGACCTCACCCCCGTGTGCAAAGCCAGAGACTCAAAGTCTCTCTCTCTCTCCCCCACTAGTTTTCTCTCTTTCGCCGCCCACTCCGGTCTCTCCTGCTCATGTGACAGAGAAGGTTCTGCGCATTGGGAAGCCTGTCAGTGTGTGTGTGTGTGTGTGAGCGCAGAGCAGAACGAGAGCTAGATGGACCCGAGAGTTTGCTTGCAGCAGCACCTTCAAACATCAGGACAGCTCTCGACTCCTTAACAAACGGCTTTCTGAGCACATACACAAACACACACACACACACACACACACACACACACACACACACACACACACACACACACACAGGTGTGTTTGGCAGACCCGATATCTGGGCAAAAACATAATTTTTGTGCACTAGTTGGGATATTTGCTGGGACAGTCCAAGAAAAAGACTCCTCCTGTGTCATGTGTGCGTGATGTGAACAGGATTCGCCATGCGTCCTCACAGACTGACTCTCCTGCTCTTCTCTGGCTTTGCCCTGTGTCTCTGTCTAGCCGTCGCCCAGCGCTCCTCATCCTCGTTCGCACACGGGGGTCCCGAGCGGATTAAAGTGCTCTTCACCCCCACCGTCTGCCGGCTGCGCTGCACACAGGGACGCTGCACCAACTACTGTGAGCGCGGGAACATCACCACCATCTACAACAGCGAGCAGGGAGGACAGACGCCGCCTGGGTCCGGATTCAGAGTGTGTGAGTACACGCACACGCGCACACACACACACACACACACACACACACACTAGTGGCATCCTGGAAGATATGGACCAAAGTGGACCAAAAACTTTTTAAAAAATGTGTTAGAATAGCAGTGTGATTTCAGTTTAGTGTGAAAGGTTTCAAATCCTCATCTAACTATATATTTTTCTTGAAATATAAAAAAAATTAAAATAATAATAACATTTAAATAAAATAGAAACTTTATAAAAAATAAAGACTTTATTTCTTTATTTTAAAAAACATTATTTTAATATAGTAGGTTGGGATTTGATCCCTTGCATGCTACATTTATAATCATATAAATAAAAATATTGTTTTATTTATATAAAATTATTTATATATTAAAAATATATTTTTTAGAAAATGTATAATATTTTAGAATATTATTTAATTTTTAGAAAATATTTATAATGTTAATACATTGTTATTATGTATATAATTATATATATTAATATATATAATTACATATATATTATAAATTAATAAAACAATAAGCTTCATCCTCATGGGGACAAAAAAAAAAGTTTACTGGTATTACTATTGTTGTGGGGACATTTGGTCCCCATAATGTAGGGAATACCAGGATCACACACACACACACACACACACACACACACACACACACACACACACACACACACACACACACACACACACACACACACACACACACACACACACACACACACACACACAGCCCAAATGTACATGCACAGACCTGCAGGTGTGTAAGACATCCTTCTGAAAGTATTTACGAGCGGTGTGTGTGTGTGTGGAGGCATCTGTTGTGTCTGCTGCTCTTCAGGAGCTCATCCCTGACTCCTCACGGAGAGATGGAGAGCATGACCCGAGCTCCTCTGGCTCTTCTTTCTGCTGGCGTCTGTTTATTTTCCTCTTTTCTCATATGTGTGTGTTACAGTGGGGTCCAAAAGTCTGAGATCTCATTGAAAATCTGGGGTTCAAAATCTAATTTAAATTGTTCATAAAACTATTCAAGATTCTCCACTAGTTCTGGGTCACTAATCAAATATGAAAATTAGTAATATTTCAAATTCACAAAGGTTCATTACATAAGAAAAAATAAGCATTTTTCATGTGGAGTTTGTTTTTGACATTTTTCAATGTTCAATGTCATTTTCTGATCTATACCATAGTACTGATCACATATTGATATACCATGGTATTTAAAAATAAAGAAAAATACTGTGGTATTACCAAAGCATTTTAATGCTAGTGTCCAAATATCCATGCAAATGCGCAACAAAAATAATTCCATGGTATTTTCATGGTATTGTCTTGATATTTTTCAAGGAGTGATCTATCAAATCTAAATTCAGTCACACTTTATTTTAAGGTGTCATTGTTACAGTGTAATTATATATTTAAGTACTGAGTAATATTAAGCAACTACATGTACTTACTATAGGGTTAGGGTAGGATTAGGATTCAGTTTAGGGTTAGTTGCATGTAATTATGCATAATTTACTGTTATTACTATAGTAAGTGCATGTAACATGTAACAAGGACACTGTAAAATAAAGTGTTACCCTAAATTCATTAACAACAACAACATGGTATTTTTAAGTGCTTTGGAGAGCAATGTAAATACCATGACATAATTATTCATTGACATGTTATATATTAAAGTAAGATGGTATTATTATGCTGGTTCATCTGCAAGACCGGAACCAAACCATCTCTAACCATCATAAACCAGCCTTGGATTTTCTCGTGCATTCGTGTGTGGTGAATCCCAGCTTGTACCATGGTACGTTTACGTAAGGCTTGTACACTCCTCTTGACTCCAGTTTCCACCCGGGACCTGTTTCCTATTCGACTCTTGCTTCGTGTCCAAGAGAAAATCAGCTCCAACAATCCAGTAACATCGTGACCTATTTATACAAGCACTGCCTGTAATCTCCATCAAGAGAAACTCATTATGAACTTATCACACAGCAAAGCTTCCTCTGATAAATGTTATACATTTGTGTTTTAGTCTGGTAAACACGCTTCTTCTTACATAAAAGCTGGAGATGATTTATACACATTCTCCAGCGTCCAGCTCAAGCTGTTCGGCGATAAACGGGCATAAACACGCATGCCGTGTTTGTGGCATCGAAGGAATGGCGTTGGCTTCAAGTTCTGAGAAATATGCAACTCATTTATCAGTGTTCGAAACCTCCGCCCATGCTGTCAAAGCCTCTTTTTAGTTGAGCGAATGGATGGTGGAGGTTACGTCTTTTCCAGTGACTTCACGGTCAGTCTGGCACTGGCACCAGGCCAGAGCGCTGGTTGTAATTTTGCTCTTTGAGTCATTTGACAGCTGAATTATGACAACGAGAACGCTTCGAATCTTTCTCGGTAGTGATCGTAAACGCATAGTGAAAGTTTGACCGCTGTGGGGGAGCTGAAAACAATGATTCAGAGCTCTTTATATAACTATTTATATAAATATGCATTCATCTCAGTGGATTAGATTCTGATTAGACACATTTGTCTCCGCTATTCTGTTGCTCCTAGTCACTTTCTGTGGATCCATGTGGGATTGTTAGTTGTGTTTTTTCTGGATTTTGCTTCCTTTGGCCTGGAAGCATTTCATCTACACCTAATTGATGTCATGTGGTGGAGATTTCAGAGCTCAAGACTGTGACTAATATGGTCACACACACACACACACACACACACACACACACACACACACACACACACACACACACACACACACACACACACACACACACACACACACACACACACACACACACACACACACACACACACACACACAGTGGCAATAATTGAAAATGAACTGAAATGAACACTAGAGGCAGTAAAACACTAACTACTTTAATTCAAATTATGATTACATGGACAGATTTAACATTAATGAAGATATATTGACTTTAATGTCCTTTCACAATACTATGTTATGACCTCAACATACTTTAGCCATAGTGTGTGATTTGTAAACACATACATTTTGATAACCAGCTCATAAGTGTGTCTTTTCTGATGTAGTTGAGTTGCTCTGAAGCTCACCTGTAATAAAGCTGTGTGTGAATTTAAAAGGTCAAAGTGCAGATTAAATGGAGTTTTTGTCTCCCAAAAGAAAGAAGTGATCCTGAACTGCTTGAAACGAGTCGTCAGTAATTCCAGTCTCACTCCCTGTTACAGTGTAACAATGTAACACATTTGCAGAATGCCAGCCTGTGGTCTTGATTGGCTGAGCAGCGTCTCTTAGCCCCGCCCTCAAACACTGTAGTGTATCTGAGACTGGAAGAGTTTGGTTTGTGTTGTTCATGTCGAGAAGACGCTGTTTTCTGAGATTGATACGTAAAACGCCATCGTTACTGTTCGTATCACTGTGAGCTGAGATTCAGATATGATAATGTGCGTTTGGTTTCCGACCAATCACAGCAGACTTGACCATCTGACCAATCACAGCAGAGCAGCTCTCAGAGAGGCGGGGTTTAGAGAGACTGAATCCTTGATTGAACAGTTTCATGACTCTGTGAGAAAAGAGGTGTAGGAGACTGCAAAAACAAAATTAGGAACCTTTAAAATACCATAATATGGGCACTTGGGAAAAAAAACCTAGTCATAGTCTCTATATTAAAATATACCTCCATCGCAACACAAGTGAGAAGCTCAATGAACTGAAGCACTTCTGAACAATTCTCAACCGTAAATTAGTAACTAAGAAGTCATCTGGCTCTTAAATATTTCTTTATTTTTTAGTCTGGATGGCTGGGTTTTAGAATGAAGATGATTTAATGTATGGATGAACACAGATGCACTCAGCATCTGCAAGCGATCTGAGGCACGTGTGTGTAGGGCTGGTGGTAAGTCTCCTCCAATAGCAGGCTGTGGGTTTTGGATGAACAGAGAGGCGAACACGTGGTGCCAAATAAAAGCATGCAGTCCTTCATCTGCTTCAGCTGAAATCAGTGGAGAAAGGGTGAAACGGAAGAAAAATCAAGCAGCTATTTCTTCTCACTCCGCTCATATATGTGTGCCGTATCTCTGAGGGTTAATTATTTTACCTGCGATGGACCTCAGGGCCCTGAAACATCTGGACGATGGCAGAGAGCCAGAGCCTATCAGGGGCGTTCACAACATGTGTGTTATCGTGCATTTACTGTACATATGTGTGGATGTTTCATAAAAGATTCAGCTTTCGGTTCATGTGTCGTCCTAGTTGCCACGATATGGAAAATTCTTCCATGCAATCACGCGTTGACATTAGGTGAAGTATATTCATGTGTGTTAATTGGTTACAGAGAGATTTGTAATTCTGTACAGCAAACTTTTGAACCCTGGTGTATAGCTTTATATGCTTTTGTCATGACTTTTGCAGGACTCCACAAAGGCATGTAATCACTAAAGCAGGTTTCCAAAAAAAAAAAAAAAACCCGGAAAATGTATGATATTTAATATGTTCGTACTGCCTTTATGCCGTTTTTCAGATCATTATTACATTCGTTTTTACAATGGTGCATAGTAATAATATGATAATAATAATATATTTACTATAATATAATACTTTTATAAACACATTTAGAAATATATGCAGTTTGTTTGAAATTTCTATTCATCAAAGAATCCTGAAAAAAAGTTTCACTGTTTCCACAAAAATATAAAGCAGTGCATCTGTTTTTAACATTGATATTAATAAATAATAATAATAATAATATATATATATTATATATATATAGAAACAAGGGAGACATTTTCAATTTAATTCACTTTTATTTGTGCAGCGCTTTTCAATAGAATTATTTTCAATAAATAGTAGCTTTCCAAAACTGCTAAAATTTGTAAAATAATTGTTAAACATTAGTTTAAAGTCCCCCGTAGTCAATAATTGTATCCCTTAAACTCATCTTTGATCACCAAAATTACATATTTAAACATTTTTAAAAAATTAACTCGACATTATCTCTAATGTAACTTGACACCCTTGCCTCATTTAGTATGCTCGGTTCTATGAATATGCAAATGAGCCCCGCCTCCACTCACTCACTCAGCTCAGAGATCCACTGGTTGACGATCACACGTTGATCTGATTGGTTACAAGGTAGTTTGTGACGTCAGAAACACCAGCGATTTCAAAGCGTGTTTTTGAGACTGTCTTTACAGAGAAAATACTCAGCAATGGTGTAAATTTGCACATGGTTTGTCTTAAAGCATATTAACACACCACATAGACATATAAACTACATTAAAATCTTGATTTTAACCAGTTTAGTATATATAGTTTCCAGAAAATATGGCGATAATTTGATTCACCTTTATATAAAAGCCAGTAATTCTGTCAATATCATGTTGTCTTAAAAATGTTTATTCTTTGTCTCACTCAGTGCAAGAGAGTCTTTATACAATGGCAGTATATATATATATACTGTAGGCTCAATATATATTCTCATTGATCAGCGAATCCCTCCGTCAGCATGTTTCAGATGGTGACACACTTTCTGCATTGAAATGAATTGATTCGCAGCTTTCTCTAGTCCAGTCCAGAGCACAGCATCATGTGTCTTTAATTTACTTCTAAATAAATCTGCCTTTGACTCGAGTGTTAATGCAGTCAGCTTTGAAGTTCATATGTGTATATGTGTTGATTCAATCCTCTCTTGAGACTCTTATTCCAAACTATTTTTTTATGAAAGCATTCATATGTCTAATTTGAGACTTTCCAGTTTTAAACACAACCCTTAAACCGATCCGCCCATGACTAGCAGGATCTCTTCATTTTAAGCTGAAGATTGCAGATTCTCTGAATGAATCTTTGAAGTGCAAATGAAGGCTTGGACCATCTCCAATGAAAATGGCTTTTTCTTCCATTCATGTCCTGTCACGAGTTTTATCATCGTGTTGTTTCAGTCGAGCAGTGTATTCCTGGCCTTTCTTCATTTCAAAAGAATTTCATTTACATATTTCCCCCCTCACTGAAAGCGTAGATATTTCTTCCTTTTATCTGGATGGAGCCAATATTTATCCGAACCCTCGTTAGCTTCAAAACAACAGAATGTCTGTGGTCCAGAAATGAAGGTGGAAAGCTAGAAAATGAGAAGGTACTGGAGATTCCCAGCTTTAATGTAATGAAGTGCGAGTGTGTTTCCAGCTGTTGGTGTTTAGGCGGATGAGCTGAAGATCGAGCTCTCGTCCAAACACACCACAGCTCAGTCATCTGCAAACCTACAAACCTCTCCCCATCATCTCTAAACAACGCCCGATCTCACACACCCCTCGCTTTCTCATTTACATTCATAGTGGTCTGTGTTACTATACAGTTTAATATGTATAAAGTACAATGTAATGGTTAGTATACAGCTCATGAGAACATCTCCATAATTATCTTGTGCGTTTGTGCATTAGACACTAATTGTAATATTAATAATATTGAATCTGCTTTTAGATAGTTTGTTACTGGTCATATATATATATATACAGTGCAATGCATAAGTGAATACACCCATGCTAAAGTTGACTAAAAAGAGGAATAAAAAATCATCTTTTGGAAATTGAACTTAATGCCTTAATTTAAAAAATTAGGAAAAATCCAACCTTTAAGGACACCAATTTTCTTTGTGAATGAATAATGTATCGTAAATAAATAAATGTTCTTCCTTAAAATACAGGGTGCATAAGTTTGGACACCCCTATGTTAAATTCCCATAGAGGCAGGCAGATTTTTATTTTTAAGTATTTTTTTTATTATTTTTTTTAGGATACTATGCATCCTGATAAAGTTCCCTTGGCCTTTGGAATTAAAATAGCCCCACATCATCACATAGCCTTCACCATACCTAGAGTTTGGCATGGGGTACTTTCCATAAGATCATCTCTCAATGCAAATCAAACCAGCTATTAGGCTAACTGAAATAAAACCATGCCAATCTCTAGGTATGGTGAAGGCTATGTGATGATGTGGGGCTATTTTAATTCCAAAGGCCAAGGGAACTTTATCAGGATGCATAGTATCCTAAAAAATAAATAAAATAAATACTTAAAAATAAAAATCTGCCTGCCTCTATGGGAATTTAACATAGGGGTGTACTCACTTATGCACCCTGTATTTTAAGGAAGAACATTTATTTATTTATGATACATTATTCATTCACAAAGAAAATTGGTGTCCTTAAAGGTTGGATTTTTCCTAATTTTTTAAATTAAGGCATTAAGTTCAATTTCCAAAAGATGATTTTTTATTCCTCTTTTTAGTCAACTTTAGCATGGGTGTCTAAACTTATGCATAGCACTGTATATATATATATATATATATATATATATATATATATATATATATATATATATTATATATATATATTATATATATATATTATTACAACAAGTAGTTGAACTTAAAGGGTAACTCTCGCCAAAATGCAACCTAGGGTCTTTTTGTTAATCTACCCGAGTCAAACTTTCGTTTAAAAGCATAAGCATAAGCACTTCTATCTCCGAATGTGAATGAACTGACTCTGAATTTTAGTATTGCTTCTTATATGAGCATCCTTTTTCAAATACAAGGTCAATATTGATTTTCACTAACGACAAAACATCAAATTATCCTTGAATTTATATGGAACTAAGCTTTAGGAGCTTTCCATCTTTACTCTCCTCCCTGTTACGTTGCATTTGGAGATCGACTATTTTTGACTGTCAAAATGCTGGCGGACACACAGCTTCAGTGAGTTGATCAAAATCTTTCTTTTTAGTAAACTCTGTGTCCACAAACACTGTTCTCAATGCTGGAGTTCATGTGTAGAGCCCCTGGTGAGACTTCCAGCACAGTTTCATGTTGTGTCGAGCCTTCTTAGTGTTTTAAAAATAGCGATTTTGATGCTATCATAGTCGTGCCCCAAGCATTCCCATTCACAAGGCAATTTGACCAAAAACGAAAATACGGTCAAACTTAAAAGTGGCGTTTCCATTCTAAATATGCTTTTAAACGAAAGTTTGCCTCGGGTAGATTAACAAAAAGACCCTAGGTTGCATTTTGGCGACAGTTACCCTTTAAGAGTGTTTTTTTGACCCACTTAAGTAGGACTTCAGTACGTCTTTATATGTAATTTTATATTTACTTCTATTGTATTTGAAATATGGCTAAAACATATGGTCAAAATAAGTGTACTTCTTTAAAGCACAATAAAATATTATTAAAACATAATTTAAAATGAACTTTTAAAGTAAAATGTTAAATTTGACATGCTATTACAAAGCAGGCCCGGCACTAGGAGTCCAGTTTTAGATTGGCCAGACCAATTGTGGGTGGGCCTAAAAATTAAAAACGTTATCAAATCACTGTTTAACCTAATAATAATGCCTGACTAATATACTGTTATATAATCTGTGCTTACATAATGGAGATTTTAATAGCTTGATGCTCTTTAAATATTTTGTTGCGTTGTAAAAAGTTTCGGTGTCTATCCTATCCGCGATCGCTCTCCTTGGTTATAATCTAATATTTCCCCAAAACATAGTTTAGTTCTGCTCGTATAACATGAAGCCGAATATTTCACAAATCTGTTTAATTGTTTTAAGTTTTCAACAATACAGATCAACAACACTGCCCGACAGTTTCAATCAAATCCGGTCATAAGTGGCAATAGACCTGTTTGACGATTTCATACAACATTCATTTCTTTCGATTTCATTAACAACAGACTGAGCTTGGCTTATTATACAGAGAAGATGCATTAACATGTAGCCTATAGGCTACTACGAGATAATAACTAATACAATAGGCCACCGCCAATTCACGGTCATCCACGAAGATTAACAGCTACATCCGATCCCGAAACTCACTGTCTGCTGAACTGCGCAGAAACATCAAAATAGACAAAACCAGCTTTTTAAAATGGTTTTGAAAACTCGACTGGTGCTAGGAGACGTCACCTCGCCCCAAACGATCCACAACGAGCCGTAATTAGAGCTTGATTAAATAAATGCTTCGTTTATAATAGGAAGGGCGTCTTAATGAAACGTTGAAAATTTTAGCACAAATTTTGAGCTTATTTGCTGATTTTTAATAATTCTTGACAAAATTAAAATATATTAAAAGTTAAAAAATGTTTTTGAAGAAAAGTTTTGGGTAACGCCGTGCCGGTTACAAAGTTTACTTTTTTAATGTGTTCTTAAGTGTGTTATGAAACGTCTAGGTTACTATTGTAACCCCCGTTCCCTGAAGGAGGATTCTTAAAGGATTAGTTCACTTTCAAAAAACATGTTGCTGATAATTTACTCACCCCGATGTCATCCAAGATATCCATGTCTTTCTTTCTTCAGTCGAAAAGAAATTGAGGTTTTTGAGGAAAACATTCCAGGATTTTTCTACACAGAATGGACTTCAATGGCAACCAACTATACCAATGTTCAAAGAAGGTTCAAATGTCCGTCTCAATGCAGCTTCACAGTCTCGACACGATCCCAGTCGAGAAATAAGAGGCCATTTTCAAAAAAAAATAAAAATATATATATATATATATATAGTGCAATGCATAAGTGAATACACCCATGCTAAAGTTGACTAAAAAGAGGAATAAAAAATCATATTTTGGAAATTGAACTTAATGCCTTAATTTAAAAAATTTGGAAAAATCCAACCTTTAAGGACACCAATTTTCTTTGTGAATGAATAATGTATCGTAAATAAATAAATGTTCTTCCTTAAAATACATGGTGCATAAGTGAGTACACCCCTATGTTAAATTCCCATAGAGGCAGGCAGATTTTTATTTTTAAGTTTTTTTTTTTATAATTTTTTTTAGGATACTATGCATCCTGATAAAGTTCCCTTGGCCTTTGGAATTAAAATATCCCCACATCATCACATAGCCTTCACCATACCTAGAGATTGGCATGGTTTTATTTCAGTTAGCCTAAAAGCTAGTTTGATTTGCATTGAGAGATGATCTTATGGAAAGTACCCCATGCCAATGCCATTGAAGTCCATTCTGTGTAGAAAAATCCTGGAATGTTTTCCTCAAAAACCTTAATTTCTTTTCGACTGAAGAAAGAAAGACATGGATATCTTGGATGACATCAGGGTGAGTAAATTATCAGCAAACATTTTTTTGAAAGTGAACTAATCCTTTAAGAATTGAAGTACAAGTGCATATCCAATATGATTAAGCACACTTCTTTCTCATCACGGTCATGCACGACGGTATTTCACTTATTAGTTCTTTGATTGTTAGTTAACCTTTATTATCTCCCTTAGGATAAATCTGTTTAATCAGAAATTGTATGATGCTTAATGTGCCGACAACATGTGACAAATACCAGATTGTGTGATGAGAATGGATTTACTCTGATACAGAGCTGGAAACTAAGAAGTCCTGTTGGACTAAAACGTCTAAACAATTCACTGGTCTATTGACGACATCCAAAAACCAGATCCTCCAAGAAACATCCTTCAAACCGCATATCATTCTGATGCTTTAGATTTATTTTCCTGTGCGAAGAATGTGCCTGAAGTCACACAAAGCAACAGCTCATTTATGATCGCAGTAGATGCTCAAATGCTCTTCAGCAGAAGATCAAGTGAAGTGTTTTTCCACAGGGATTCAAACAGTTTGGAAAAAAGTCCATCCATTCCATGTTCAGTGAACTCCAGTCCAGTTCACAGGATTGTGTGATTGTGCCCGTTCCAAAAGCCTTTTACTTTGCTATAATCAATGGCAGACGTTGACATATAGTCTCCATAGGGTCCGCCTCCCATTTATGATTTGCATACTTATTTGTATATGTATGTCAATCATGTTGGATTTATCATTTGATGTTTAGCTGTTTTCTAGCAATAATATAATACGACCACAAAAGTGTTTTAAAGTAATGTGGCTTTAACGAATCCTTTAACGAATTTGACCCTGCCGTAAACATGATGGATCTGTGTGGACTCTGGATGCTGTTCAGCTTCCGCTAAACCCTGGCTAATAGTGTGTGTGTGTGTGTGTGTGTGTGTGTGTGTGTGTGTGTGTGTGTGTGTGTGTGTGTGTGTGACCTCAGCATCCCAAAGTCCCAAAACTAAACTGCACAGATTTCTCACATCACACACTCATAAACTCTTGTCACCGACAGCTGGGGAAACGGGTCAGCCAACGACGGCAGATCGCAACCGTCTCCGTTCTGTTTGTGTGTGTTTACTCTAAAGAAATAAAGATAATATATTGTTTGTCATATCCTCAGTGCGCTTCATTCCTGCTAAAAGTTCCAAACAGTGTGTTGTTTTTCATGCATTATTTTAGTTAAGAACTAAAATAACTAAAGGGAAGTACTTTACGTACTTGTTAAACTTGTTTCATAATGGCGGCTGCACCGCCTGTGTGTCTGGGACATTCGATTTTTATCAGCAGAAATAAATTCTGCTCTTATGGAATTAAATGATGTGGATTACAAAACTAAATTTCATGTCAACTTTAAGTAAGAAAAGAATTTTGATAGGAATAATCTGACACATGGTTGGATCCGAAAGTCTGAGACTGCTGGTGAAAAATACTCTATTTTACACCATTTGTTTGACTTTTTTTCAGGATTAAATTTGATTTTGAATCCCAGATTTTCAATGTGGTCACAGGACAACACTGGATTTAAAATAATAAAAATATGTAGTGCAGGCTTTGATTTTATCAGGAATTGCTTAGACGTGAAAACTGTTCTTTAATGAAGTTATTGGAGTGGAAGGGTTGGAAAATAATAATAAAGGATAGTCACATTAGAAATGTGATTTGATGTTGAATAACAGTTTTCAGTCTGGAGGCTTGTTTTCTTTCCTTCTCTCTCTCTCTCTCTCTCTCTCTCTCTCTCTCTCTCTCTCTCTCTCTCTCTCTCTCTCTTTCTTTGTTTGCTGTTGTTTTAGCAGCTCTTCTGCATTCTGTTTGTTTAACAGATGTGTTTGGATCTAGAGATTGTACTTGAGCGATTGCAGATGAATACTGCAAAAAAATCAACTCTCTCTCTATTTCTCTCTCACATGGTACATTTATTTTCGTTTTTTTTTTTTTTTTTTTGAGGCATGAGCCTGGTCTAAGCTTTCCAAATATATAAATTACAGTACAGACATATGATATGGAAGGCATGCTGAGGTCACTAATGAAATAAAAATTGTGCTTTTTTTTATAGAAACTCTCCATTTTGAGAGACTCATACTGTAGGTTGTGTTAACAACATCCATTCAAAGACACACTAGTGCAATGCTGCCTGTAATGTGCCTTTCATGAAAACATTATTGAGCTGTTGTGGTTTTTAGAACAATAATAGCGTCATTTCTTTCTCATGTTGATGAGTGATGGATGAAGTCATTGACTCTCTCTCTCTCTCTCTCTCTGTCAGTCTTGTGTCCGATGTTGTGTAAGAACGGAGGAGTGTGTGTACAGAAGGATCAATGTCTCTGCCCGCCGAACTTCACCGGGAAGTTCTGCCACATCCCCATCCACACCTCCTCCTTCACCAATCACATCGAGAAACCAGCGGGAAGCGCTGTGGATTCAGCCAATCAGCCGATGACGTCCGAGTACATCTTGCCTCTACAGACGCCTGAGCTGATCAACACCAATGGTGAGAGGCAATGTGGCCAGGTTCATTTCAGTGTAAATAACATGCAATTAAACGACTGAATTAAATTCCACTGTAAAAAGTGTTCAGTTCACTTACTTAAAAAAAAAAAAAAATTGCATAAATAAGTAAATAAACTTCATGCTTAATCAAAAAAATTAAGTAATGTGGAATTGTCAAGTTCACTTTTTTTTTTTTTTTTTTAATTAAGCATTAAGTTTATTTACTTAATAATTTTAAGGCAACGGGTTTACTCATTTTTTTTTAAGTAAGTGAACTGAACACTTTTTAAATTATTATTTTTTTTGCCAATTTATGTATCAGTCCTTCCAGAAAAATGCGGAGTTTTTTTGTGATTGTTGCGGGCAAAAATCCTTGATTATGCGGCACGTTTTCTTAAAAAACGCGATGGAATATGTGGGATATTTATGCAATTTTATGCAATGAAATTGCGTGAACTTGCAAAAACTGCGATTTGATGAAAAAGAGAAAAAAAGTGATTCCCCAACACCCTGTTCTCACTAGGCTTAATGTAATTACATTACTACCTTAATGTAAAGAGTAATTTCTTATTCCTTCCTATGATAAGCAAGCATACTACATCATAGAAAGTGCTGGGAATATTTAAGTTCTCATCTTGTTTTATTTCAGACCTTAATAAACACATGGCTCAAACATACAAAACATTGATGAGTCAAACAAGTTCTGTAGCTTTACAAAAGGAATATGCTACAACTTTTGTAAAAATGAATAAATAAAATATAAAATAAAATAAAATGTGTGCTTCCTGTTTTACAGAGGTAGCTATACAAAACAGACATCTTCTGTTAAAATAAGTGCTTCCAATGCACAAAGTGCAATCTCTTACTGTAACGTAAATTTACATATTACTAATATACTTACAACTGTAATAACGTCACTTCATAACGTTCCCTTGGCAACAGGGGGAAATGGCTGCTCTTGTGTGAAGTAAACGCAACATTTTTCAACTTTCTGCTAAGATATATGTGACTTTTTCAACGAAAATGCGGGGATTATGAAATCATGCAAGCCTTGTATATTTTGCGCGCGGTAATCTGCAATTTATGCAGTGAAAGTGCGGCATATTTGAAAAAATTCGGCCCCCGCATAAATATGCGGACTTTGGCTGATTATGCATTGAATTATGCGATCGCATAATCGCATTTTTCTGTAGGGACTGAATGTATAAATAGACCCTATTTTAACAAGCACACCCTGTTTCATCAAATCTTTTACAACATTACCATTTGCACATGTTGAATTTTATCTTTATAGACAATGAAATGCATTACTAAGTCAAGACTTACCGAATGACAACATAAAATTAGCTTTTCAGATTGTCATGGAGGGTAATATGTGTTCTGGCACTATAGTCTGTTATGTAACTCATGGCCACATATGGAGCCAGACTGTTGTGATGGTGAAAAATGACTGTGTCACTGACTGGCGACATTTATTTTCTGTTTTCATTTGGCTGCAGCTCTCAGTTTGGATGCGATCCATAAATGGCAGCACCAGTCTTTTCATATATAGAGTCCTGTGATGAATTAAAGCAGAAACGCATCTGATGCATCATGCAGATGTCAGTTACACCTGGAATATCTGAGCATGGCTCTTGAATAGATGATGTGTCACGACATCAAGACTGATTATGTGTGGGTTTGTTGCACTGGGAGGCCGAATGACATCAAGGAAATCACCTTGTGCACAGAGTTTTACCCTGAAAGGTGCTCTGGGCCTTTACTAAGACATGATGATATATTTTGATATATGTGTTTTGGCATTTTGCGTCTTTATTAGCCAGAGGTAATGGAGAGTGACAGGAAAA
Source organism: Vimba vimba (assembly GCA_022828995.1). NCBI lineage: Eukaryota > Metazoa > Chordata > Actinopteri > Cypriniformes > Leuciscidae > Vimba > Vimba vimba. The sequence goes on along the minus strand of CM040827.1, from coordinate 37,302,718 downwards.
AGAGGAGGGAGTGGGATGAGGACAGAGTACTTCTTACTGTATCTCTTAGCAGTTTCATTGTAGAGTAACTAAACTAAACTAATAACACATAATAATTGTTTTGGGTTGAGTTGAGCCTGGTGTTTAGTGAGAGTGTTGTGTTGTATCAGGCGTTTTCATCGACTTCTGCATTGCAATGACTGACGAGCCGCATTTGAGCCACGACCCTCTTGAAAAAAAAGGTGCTTGATTATATATTGCATTGAATATTCACTTGTAGTGGACTTCAAATCTTGAAAGTGTATTTGCAGATAATTTCAAATAATGGAATTAAAGACCACTTAAGTGCACTTTCATGTCTATTTACTACATACTGCAAGCTTTTACTTTTAAATGTACTAAATTGCAACAACAAATATATTTAAATATATGACACAAGTTTTGATAGAAATTATATTAAATTATATTTTAGTTTACCATACATGCTTTCACCCTATTTCAAAGACAATAGAAGTAATTATGAAAGTACATATAAATATGTACTTAAGTCCTACTTAAGTTTTAAGAGGTATTTAATATACAAATTTTAATTTATTTTTTATGTAATTGCAATTAACATGGAATTAAGTGTCTGAAAACATTACATTGAGTTTGTACTTTCTTTTAAAGTGAATTATTTCTATAGTGAGTACATGCATTTTTTTTTATTATTTTTTTTTATGCTTTTCACCAAACCTTAGTGGAAAAAAACATATAGCAAAATGTATATAAAATGCATTTATTTCATACTTAATGATAATTAAGTATAATTAATGATATAAATCATAATTAATGATATAAATAGTATAATTAAACTTTATTCGGTGTACTTTTTATTTCACAATGCACATTTCTTAATATTAAGCCTAAAAACGCGTTTTAATATCTCTATTAGTAAGGATGATCTCCGTATGATATCAGTCTTTAAATGCAAGATATTTAAAGTATATCTAAAGTATACTTGCAATAGTTCCACTTTAGCACAATTAAATGTACTTAAATATATCTTTAGTTGGACCTCTGCACTATTTCTGGATAACTAAAGTGCATTAAGCACAAAATTAGTAGTTCCAATTTGGCAGACTAAGTATATCAATTTAGTATTACAATTGCGGGTAATTTATATCACATAACTATGTAAATGTATTTGTGTTATACTTAGCATAAAAGAGTATTTGCATATGATAAAATAGCACATACTAGTTTCATATATTGTTTTTACTCCACTGAACTGAGGTATTTCCCATTATAACCACAATCTGACAGCTGTCACTCAGTGACACTCCACAGACTCTGCTGATGTAACACTGCGTGTTTACTTTTTAATTTTGGCTTATTTAATCAGGCAGTAATGATAAATGAGTTTCCATCTGTCATTTAATGGGGGAGTGTCAGGTGAGGTCATTTTTATTTTTTGGCAGGGAGAATAATGAACAAGCGCCACATCTGTAGGCCTCCAGAACCTTCTGCAGGCTCTCTGCACACGACGCTGATAAGACATGATGAAAGACAATGTAATTTATCTAAAGTAGACATGCACCGATTACAATTTTCTTGGCCGATTCCGATTTTTCATTGAGTTTGAGCTGCCGATACCGATTTTAACCGATTCCGATTTCATTTTTTTCTAACCACTTTACAGCACACACAAATATTTATTTTCTATCTTTTCTTTAATAGAACATTGTGCATAGAACATAGAATTTTTTTTGAACAGATAATTGCTATAAAATGGAACTATATAAATTACTCCTGGTGTGGGAAATTAAGTAAATTAAAATTAAACTAAAAGAAAGCTGTATATTCTGACTAGTTTACTCATTTTTTAATTTTTTTATAAAACACCATATAGTACTTTTACCCAAACTGAATAATAAAAACAAGTTTAAATGGGTACATTTTCTATAAATATTATTTTCTGACATAGCCTACTCCAGTTCTTGTTAAAACACACTAGACATGCAAATTCTGTGCATTTTGGGCACTTTTTGTGTGAAATAATACTTATTTGTCCATCAAAAGTGTGCTTTCACTTTAATTGAGCGTGAGCAGCAGCAAAAATAGACTCAGCGCCGAAACCCGCGCTTCACTGCTGCTCACGCGCCGCTCCTGCTCGCGGTGTGAATGCACTCATTGATTAACATGCACGCCGAAAAAAATACGCGCTGCTCATGCGCCGCTCACGCTTGCTGTGTGAAACGGCCGTAAATCACAAGGTTTCCTATTGCGTTCCGTTTGCACGTGTGATGCTGATGCTGCGCGATGTTAATCATGCGGCGCCTGGGTGCATTTGACCGGCATAAAATCAGCATATGTCAGACTAACCGGCCGGTCGCCGATCATGGCCGATCACGTGAAAATCGGCCAATTCCGGTCACCAGCCGATCAATCGGTGCATCTCTAATCTAAAGTGACCCTAAAATGCCAATTTGTTTTGCCGGGCCCTTACAATAGATTTACATGCATGCATTGGTCAAAAAACACTTTAATTTTCTCATAATATCCATCACAGCATCAGCTGTTTTCTCACAGTGTCTGAAACGGTTCATTCGAAGATTCAGTCTCTCTAAACCCCGCCTCTCTGAGAGCTGCTCTGCTCTGATTGGTCAGATGCTCAAGTCTGCTGTGATTGGTCAGAAACCAAACACTCATTATCATATCTGAATCTCAGCTCACAGTGATACGAACAGTAACGATGGCGTGGGTTTTTCCGTATCAGTCTTATCAAAGTGGATTTGCTTTGTCAGCAGAAAACAGCGTCTTCTCGACATGAACAACACGAACCAAACTCTTCCAGTCTCAGATAAACTACAGTGTTTGAGGGCGGGGCTAAGAGACGCTGCTCAGCCAATGGGCTGGCATTATGCAAATTAGTTACAAACCTACACAGGTTCCAGCAGGGAGTGAGACTGAGGCCACATTTACACATAGCCGGGTATTTAGAGAAACGAATATTTCCCCCCCTCCGTTTTCAAAAATAACATCGTGCACACAACATCGTTTTCAAAAAAGTTGTCGTTTACATCAACCCGCATAAATTCGCCTTCGAGCGCCATCATAACCTATGGGCAGCGGAGGGAGGGAGCGTAGGGAGAAGGATAAAGCCATGCAAGCCAATCAGAATCCTCAAAATCGACAACAACAAATAGCACGAGCGACTTCCAGTTCCTTTCAAAACAACAGACGTTGGGAGGCAATGTACCGGCGTCTTGGAAGGAAAAGCTGCTGTAAAAATGCTGATTTCCGTGTACTCCTTCGCCTCTGCTCCTTGATATAGTTCAGCAGTTGTGTTTTGCAAATGCAAACAGGCCAAAAGCGTTAGCACAAAAGTATTTTGTTTTATTTTTTTTCACAAAAGTAAAAATGAGTACCACCTTAACAGCATCCATGATCAAACAGTAGCCAAACAAACTATAAACATAGGGCGCTCACATGACATAAGCATTTTCTGGTGCATAATGTGACGTTTGAGAACCTAAAACCCCGTTTCTCCCAGTTGACACAGCAACACATAACCGGCGTTTTCAGAAATCTCCACTTTGGCCGGAGTTTTTAGAAATAATCGTTTTCAGGGATAAAAACGGCGTTTTCGTGTAAATGACAGGCCAAAACGCAGGGAAATATCTGCGTTTTCCCATCGTGTAAACGGGGCCTGAATTACTGACGACTCGTTTCAGGCAGAATCGATTCTTTCTTTTCGGAGACAATAACTGTGTTTTGTAAAAATGCTGTAAATTATTAACACTGATAATAAAACAAAATGTGTGTTTAGTTCTGAATTGACGCTCATACTAGAAAATAACATGGCCAGAAACTACAATTACAACCACAATTACACTTAGGGTGCAGTGTGGAAAAATAAATGTGTGCTATAATACTAATGCAACTCTTCAAATCTGAAAACTCCTTAAATTTCAGCATGATGTAAAAATGCCGTAATATCTGAAACCTTTTTATGGTGAATACTATGCTATTTTTACACTTTACACATGTGTGATTTTTAGTGCAAGGTTCCAGTAATCTGTACAGCAGTGCCAGAGAGAACTAAAAACACTCTTATTGTGCAAGCGCCGGTCACTTGGATTCGGCTTGTGAGCGCTAAAGACTGTTGTGTAACTTTCTAAATCCCAAATTGAACCTGATGTTCCCAGATGGGGCTGGAGAGAGATGTGCGTCCAAACAAACAAGGCCCATGTTGCTTTCTCTCTGTTCGGGCACTTTTTATCGCAGAGCCGTTTTCGTATCATCTTCAGAGCTCAAATGATCTCTTATGAAACGCAGAGCACTGGAAAGCGCCAGCGTTGCGTTCGCCAGCTGTTCGGCGGGGAAAGGGTTCACTGGACGAGCGCTTTGCCAAGTTTAATCTCCGAAAGGCAGGAGGTAATGGTGACTCAGAGCTAGAACATGTTTCAGGAGAATGAGTCTTCTGTTTTCAGAGATCCTGACTTGGATGCTCTCTGTGTCTTTCTCTTTCTCCCTCTGTTGTTTCTGGAGCATCAGTCTGTTTATGCGAGAAACAGTAAACGCATTAATCACACAACTTTATTTTGCTCTGTCCTGAGTTTCATTTCCAGGACTAAAGACAAGATCTGTGTCCGGATATTCATTAGTGTGTGTTAGGAATGATTAGAAAGGCTCTTCACAATGTTTACATGGGGTTTTTAACCATGCCTTCATCATTTATATTCATTGCTTTTCAAATGCCCAGGGCACTTCAAAATTACTTTTATGCCAGAGTCTAATTTCTCTGAAGCTGATTTTGATGGACTGAGATGGTTTTTTACTCCTCTAGCACTCTTTTCTTTTCGATTGATTCTTTTAAAATGATTTTTAATGAAGTGTGGACAGGTTTAGTGTTTGATTGCTTGAATGAAATATGAGATGCATGATGTGTGAAGAAAGAAATAATATTACTTAGTTCTGAACAGTTTTTTTTTTATTATTATCATTGAGCGTCCTTTCCTATAAAGTCAAAAAGTGAACTGAGTTGAAGTTGTGAATAAAACAAAGATTATTGGAGTATGTTTTACAAGAAAATACTATTTTTAATCGTTCTACTTATAAAGTTTATGTTTAATTCAATGTATAACTTGCCATTTCTTTGTATTTATTCACAGACAATTTCTGAGTGAAATCTATTTCAAAGTAAATTTTACAGAAGTTTTTTTTGTACACCCGGTGTGTATAAATGTTTATGTTTTTTTTTAAATGTATTTAGGATGCATGAAATGAAATTTGCTTCAGCAAGAAAAATGAGTTTGCAATTTTATTCCAAAACTGTTTAATTTGCCATTTCCATCACCAAATGCTAATAAACACAATCCATACTTTATTTAACTTTCAATCAAATATCATTTGAGATGTGCTAGAGAAATTACACTGCTGTGGGAATTTTCATAATTTCCTGTAAAAAAACTCCTAAAACTAACCACACTAAGAAAAATAAAGGTTCAGTGGGGTTTTATATTTAGAACCTTTACTCAATTTTTAAAGAACCTTTTATGCCAGAAAGGTTCTATATAAGAAGAAATGTCTGAAATGATTGCATAATAGCCTACTTTCAAGTTTAACAGGTTATTTCCTATGTGTCCTAGTTATAAAGCCGTTTAAATACATTGAAACAAAACTACTTAAAGTACGTGTGGGTGTATGTGTGTTTATATACTGTTAGACAGTGCACAAATGGAACTAGTGAGAGTGAGAAACGTGTGTTTTATCTCCTGAAGGTCCACCGGGTCCTGACCATCTTTATCACTGTATGATGACTTATGAATCTCTGACTGTGTGTGTGTGTGTCCCTCAGCGTCCCCCATGGTGAAGGTCCGAGTCCAACACCCCCCCGAGGCCAGTGTGAAGATCCACCAGGTGCTGAAGGTGGGCTACGGGAACGGGCCCACGGGACACGAGCGCTCGGAAACCGTCACCTGGTCCGCGGGGCTCTCGGGAGCTCATCCGAGACACCTTCACCTTCCCGGGGAGAGAGCGGAGGCGCCGCCGCCACAGATACAAGCCCAGACCCTCCGCGGGGACTCCGTCTACACCGAGGCGTCCGGCTTCAAATACTGCTTCAGAGAAGTGCGAAACGGACAGGTTAGCTTGAAGCTCTGCTGTTCTCATTCATTTTAACAATAGAGCATCTGTTTTAGTTCTAGTTGGAACAGGAATAAGCCTAGTCTAAGCCTGGAATATGTTGGATTAATTGAGAATGACTTGTTTATGGTAAAACATTTTGAATGTCATGTGATCACGCTGAGCTGCAAATGCAGTGTACCGAAAACAACTTCTGTCCCTCCCACCGTATCAGCTTGTTGAAGTGTGTTTATTCAAGATTGTTTACCAGATTGTTTATCCAAAGCAACTTGCAGGACTCTTTATTACAGGGACAATTCCCCTGGAGGAACTAAAGAGATTCTTCTCTCTAAAAAATGCTAATTCATTAATTACTCACCCTTGTGTTGCTGGAAACATGCATTACCATGAAACACAGAACTAGTCATCTAACAGAATGCAAAAGTGGATGGGGACCTATCTATCTATCTATCTATCTATCTATCTATCTATCTATCTATCTATCTATCTATCTATCTATCTATCTATCTATCTATCTATCTATCTATCTATCTATCATCCATACATCCATCCATCCATCCATCCATCCATAACATCCATCCATAACATCCATCCATCCATCCATCCATCCATACATCCATCCATAACATACATCCATAACATACATCCATACATCCATCCATCACATCCATCCATCTATCCATAACATCCATCCATACATACATACATACATACATACATACAGACATCCATAACATCCATCCATAACATCCATCCATCCATCCATCCATCCATCCATCCATACATACATCAATCCATAACATCCATCCATAACATCCATCCATACATCCATCCATCACATCCATCCATCTATCCATAACATCCATCCATACATACATACATACATACATACATACAGACATCCATACATCCATCCATAACATCCATCCATCCATCCATACATCCATCCATACATCCATCCATACATCCATCATGGTAAACTAAAATATACTTTAATGTTATTTGTGTTAATGTTATAAAATATATTTATAATAATCACACATTTGTAATGATAAAGTTGCAATTTAGTACATATATACAGTATATTAAAGTTATTATATATAATTATATAAGTATATATTAATATATTAACTTTAAATGTAATATCAAATAGCACGCTATAGTTAAAATTATAATTAAGTACTTCACTTTAGTATGTTAGTATGTTAAAGCACAAAATGTTCTGTAAAGTAAAACCTTTAATTTAATATACTAAGTGTAATACATAATTACTAAGTGCATAAAACACAGTCATGAAAGTGTACTTTCTTTAAGAGTGGCCTTTTATTTAATAAATATTATATTATGCAAGTAGTTTTTTGAAAATATATGAAATTCAATTCAAGTATATTTGTATAGGACTTTTAACAATACATATTGTTATAAAGCAGCTTTAAAGAAAATATACTTTTAAGATTTGAAGTACACAAGTGCACATTCAGTTCAACTTCGCACACTTCTCTTCCACCATTAATATGACTCTGTTTAAGAAGAAAAAGAAGTTAATATGCGATAGCTTTGTATGAGAGATACATTGAAATGTAGGTCATAATGGTCACCTAAGAGCTGGACATCTGGACATTCTGCAAGTTAACTCACCGTCGCAAATAGGGCTGTCACTTTACGTTCGAAAATCGATTGCACAATCGATCGGACCAACCAACACAAGTTTCGAAACCGAAAATAGGGAATCGATTTTAGCGGCATTCTCTCGGAGCGCGTCCAGCTCGTCACGATACGCCCGCAGCGAACGCGCATCACACAGCAACTGCAGGCTCTGACACACACACATAACAGCAGATTATACTTCTGCATAATGTGTCTCTTTTTACTACAAACATGTGAATTCTGCCGGTATTCAGACAGTCTCATGCATACAGATACAGATTCGGGCTACGGGCTACAATCGCCTAGCCTGACTACGTCAGACTTCGTACTTCCGCTCAATTTCATTTCGCTTCTGTACTCAGTCTGAGACAGCTTCAGAGCTTTCTGTTTTCCACCGGTCTGGAAACAGCCGGGCCAATCAACGAACAGAGGGCGGGCTGAGAGCCGTGACGTACACGCTGATTGTACCGTGGATGCGTAGATTTACTTCACATAATCTGCAAAAGTCGTTCACAGCCATGTTCACTCCGGTATTTCGCTCG
>CM040827.1:37261921-37291921 GCA_022828995.1 Vimba vimba | reverse complement strand
TCCATCCATCCATCCATCCATCCATCCATCCATAACATCCATCCATCCATCCATCCATAACATCCATCCATCCATACATACATCCATCAAGGTAAACTAAAATATACTTTAATGTTATTTCTGTTAATGTTATAAAATATATTTATAATAATCACACATTTGTAATGATAAAGCTCGTCACGATACGCCCGCGAACGCGCATCACACAGCAACTGCAGGCTCTGACACACACACATAACAGCAGATTATACTTCTGCATAATGTGTCTCTTTTTACTACAAACATGTGAATTCTGCCGGTATTCAGACAGTCTCATGCATACAGATACAGATTCGGGCTACGGGCTACAATCGCCTACTTAGGCGAAATTTGTTTGACATTTCTAATCGTAAACACAGCCATGGTGAAGCCTGCAGTGATGTTTTTCATTTATATTATGGCAGTCCACTCTGCTTATTGTTTTTCGAGAATGTTGCACTCCTGTTTGTCATTGTGCACGAAACTTCATGCCAATAAATCATCAGGAATATTTGCTGACTTGTGCGTCTCAAGCGCGGCGAGCCCTCTTTACGTTCGTCCTAATGCCTGTTAGTTGTCCGTGGATTTGCCCATATTTGGCGTTTAAAATGGAAACGTCTTTAGACATGGAAAATCAATTTTACAATCGATTCAGTGAACACTTATGTCTCAAAAATCACAAAAGTGACAGCCCTAGTGGCAAATAACAACATGCATGCTTTCGGCATAGTGAGGGTGGGTCAACTATGAGAGTTTTCCTTTGTAAGTGAATTAACCAACAACCCTCAGATTAGCAGGCCTGTCACACCTCTCAGTTGTTTAAGTGAATAATGTGTGTGTTCTGTCCCGTCCCACAGTGCAGTTCTCCTCTACCTGGCCTGCGGAGTCAGGAGATGTGTTGCAGGGGTGTTGGGAAGGCCTGGGGCATCAGCGAGTGCACACTCTGCCCAGCGCTCTCAGGTGAGTCCGTGTCCTCATGATGTGCTCTCAGCTGAGTCCGTGAACACGGAGCCGGTCCGGCCTGGAGCGTTCACAGAAACACTCTCACTGTTTATAGCAGCACAGTTTGTTCTTTGAGCACAAAGAGGGAACAAAACACTCAGTGAAGGTTTGTTCCTTTTTAACTTGTAAACTCCAACACACACACACACACACACACTGATATCAGTTCAGCTGGCTAGAAAAACACGTCTACTTGTAAAACAGAAAATAGAGCAGTCGCTGCATGACTTCATGAGATAAATATAGCTTAGAGAGTTGTTTGGCAGACGGCTCATTTAAGTCCTGCTACTATATTATTATTATTATTGCAACAGTCAAGGTGTCGCCATCAGCGCTCGATCAGCCGGCTGGCTAAACATTACAGCATACTCGCATTCCTCGTCGCCTTGATGAATGCTACATCCTTTGCTTTCATGTCTTTAATAGAAGATGACTTCAGCATCACTATCATTTATTAAATATAGTGACATAAAATGACACAATCCACTATTATTGAGATATTAATGCATATTCAAAACATGCATAGGACTATAAGGACTTAATCGCAAGATGTAAGTAAGTAAGATGTTTACATGACACAAGCAAATCTTTTCAATCCCGTTTACATGCAGTTTTCATTATTCGGACTATTCTCTAATTGCGTTTATTTTTACTACCACGGTTCACATGCACAGCACTGATGATGAACACACATATACAGTAGTGTTTCTGACAACCCTAAAAAGTCACCATTTCAATGTTTTCGAGCATCAGTGTACTGCGTTATATTCATGTCTTATCAACATGAACTCAGTTTCTTCAACAGCAAAAGAAATATGCACATGCACACTTTGGTCAGAGTAGAATAGATGCCATTAAAGTGTTTAAATGCCTGTTTATTGTGATTAAAATCGGCGTACGGCATGTTTTACTACGGTTATGGCTGCTACGATTATGAGCATTTAATCTACGTATTACATGAGTTAAACTTTAATTGCAATATTGCCTAAATCTCATTATAATTACATTATAATGGTACGTGTAAACATAGTAAAGGAAAGACTACTGTATGCATAGCAAAATTAGCATAACAAAAATTCTACATTTTATTTCAATGAAATGAATGGGCTTTATTTTAGTTCGATTATGTTTTTTTAATATATATATTTTGTATTTTTAGGGGATTTTATGGTACTACATTTTACATAAATATGACTAAATATTAAAATATATAATGAAAAATGGTACATAAATATGTATGGAATAGTTATGATCCACATATTACCTGTTAATCACTTTTTGAGCATAGACCTGAAAAGGAAATTTCCAACTTAAATTGTGGTAAATCTTGAAAGCTTTGGAGCACAGACTCAGTTTGGTCTCTTTTTAAAGAAAACACTTGAAATATTATTGCTTTTTTTATGAAAAATGCACAAAAAAACTATTTTAAATTTTTAAATGAAACATATATTTTCCAAAACATGTTTTACTCAAACTGTGAGAAAATCAAAGCCATAAATCTAAACAAGTTTTCTTCCAAATTTGAGCCTGATATCTGATATCCTGATAACTTTCAGTACGATTTTGTTTGTGCGCAGCGCCAAATTTTACAATAGATGAAATTCGTCTCCCAATCGTTTCTAATGCGCTCATTTTGTATACATTTTTTAGGACCACTTAACCTTTTCGAATCTTGTCCATGATTTTTACTTTTTTTTGTGTGTTCATATAGCAAGTGATAAAATCTTTACCAAGTTTCAAACCATTCAGATGAAGTAAAAAACCAAGAAAACCAAAACGTAAAATCTTACGGTCAAAAATGATTTATAATTATATTAAATTACACCATTTTTCCCCACAAAATAAATGTGACATCCTTCTCAGACCTTAACACGGTTTAATAGCTGAACAAGTAAACACAATAAATATGACAATATTTGAACTTTTGTTTGGAAGACATAATTCTTAAATGCTGTGTTGTTTTTAACAGGGTTTTTGGGCTTTGCTGTCGTTCTTTGTACTGAGAAACATTTGCCAAGGATATATTTTCCTAACTTCTTGACGACCCTGAGTGGTTGATAATGTTGAGCACACGGTTTCATAATCATTTACCCAGTGCAGAATAATGACTGGAACAATAGAGCCATCCTTGGGGATCGTCGGCTCCCCCATAGAGCCACAAATATTAAACCTCACAGGGACAAATAGTTCTTTTCCTCTCTGTGAAGAACTGTGGAAAGTATTCCTGAACTGCTGGAAGGCTTTGTTGTGAAAGACATAAAATAAAATAAAACACTGATCAGGGAACATGCCTTCCCTTGTGAAAAAACATCCATCTATTTGAAAAGTTACAATAGAAATAGCAATAAAGCATATTTTAGTTTACCATAAAGGCTTCAGAAGTACATTTTAAATACACAATAGAATTCATTTTGAACTTAGATTTATATTATTAAGATATTACTTAATTGGGTCAAAATAGTTCAACTAATTGCATTAACTATCAATTTAAACTGTAATACATGTAAATAACACGCAATTAAGTGTCAGAAAACATTACATTAAGTTCACACTCAAGTATATACCATATATTTTTCTTCATAGTATATTGTTTCCATAGTAAAAGTATGTTAAATTGTACTTCTTTTTCGCAAGATCTTGCCTTATAAATGGATGAATCACTCAAATGATGGAATGTTAAGTGATGTGCGTTAAGTTATATACACTACTGGTCAAAAGTTTTAGATCGGTAAGATTTTTTATGTTTTTAAAAGAAGTCTCTTCTGCTCACCAAGGCTGCATTTATTTGATTAAAAATACAAACAAAAACAGTAATATTGTGAAATATTATTACAGTTTTAAACAGATGTTGTCTGTGTGAATATATATTAAAGTGTAATTTATTCCTGTGATCAAAGCATCATTACTCCAGTCTTCAGTGTCACATGATCCTTCAGAAATCACTCTAATATGATGATTTGATGCTCAATAAACATTTATGATTATTATCAATGTTGAAAACAGTTATTTACATTTTTATTTCATGATGCTATGATGAATAGAAAGTTCAAAAGAACAGCATTTATCTGAAATCTAAAGCTTTTGTAACATTAAACACTACCCTTCAAAAGTTTGGGGTCAGTAAGAATTTTATTTTTATTTTTGGGGGAAAGAAATAAAATAATTAAATACTTTTATTCATCACGGATGAGTTAAACTGATCAAAAGTTACAGTAAAGACATTTATAATGTTAGAAAATATTCTATTTTAAATAAATGCTGTTCTTTTGAACTTTCTATTCATCAAAGAATTTTGAAAAAAAATTGTACACAACTGTTTTCAACATTGATAATAATAATGAATGTTTTTTGACGATCAAATCATCATATTAGAGTGATTTCTGAAGGATCATGTGACACTGAAGACTGGAGTAATGATGCTGAAAACTCAGCTTTCATCTGAGGAATAAATTACATTTTAAAATATATTAAAATAGAAAACAGACATTTTAAATTGTCATAATATTTCACAATAATACTGTTTTTTTTTTTTTAAATTGTATTGCTTTTAATCAAATAAATGCAGCATTGGTGAGCAGAAGAGACTTCTTTTAAAAACATAAAAAATCTTACCAATCTAAAACTTTTGACCAGTAGTGTATATATATACTGTATATATGCATAAACAGTAAGATAAATATTCTCATAAGAACACAGACACTGTGGCATAATGAAATACCGTTTCAGGATGTTTTGTGTTCTTGTATTTGTTTCAGCCTCTTGTTTCTGTTTTGATGATGAATCACTTGTTAATTGTCTACATGCATTTCTCACTGTGATTATATTTTTCGTTGCATGCATTATTGACTGCAGTTTGACAGATGTTGTCAGGCTAGAGATCAGTGTGTTGTTTTCTCCTCAGGAAACACAGTGAACGGACAGGGCATCTGCCCGAAAGGCTTCGAGCGGCTCAACGGGACTCAGTGTGTGGGTAAGAGCCTCCGTCCCGGTTCTAGATCCATCCTAGCGTTCACCGTTATCTCAAACACATTTTAGGAACATGCAAACACACACTTCAGTCTCCCTTCCTTAATCCAGAGGTCAGCCGAACACATCCGGCACTAAAGATGTTCTGACGGTTGCTGTGTTCATGTCTAGCTCTGTCTAAATACTGAAACTGAAGCAGATCCGCTTCTCACTCTCGCTCGTCGTGTTGACTGATTTACAGACATCTATCATCTATCTATCTATCTATCTATCATCTATCTATCTATCTATCTATCTATCTATCTATCTATCTATCTATCTATCTATCTATCTATCTATCTATCTATCTATCTATCTATCTATCTATCTATCTATCAGTCTGTCTGTCTGTCTGTCTGTCTGTCTGTCTGTCTATCTATCTATCTATCTATCTATCTATCTATCTATCTATCTATCTATCTATCTATCTATCTATCTATCTATCTATCTATCATCTATCTATCTATCTATCTATCTATCTATCTATCTATCTATCTATCTATCTATCATCTATCTATCTATCTATCAATCTGTCTGTCTGTCTGTCTGTCTGTCTGTCTGTCTGTCTATCTATCTATCTATCTATCTATCTATCTATCTATCTATCTATCTATCATCTATCTATCTATCTATCTATCTATCTATCTATCTATCTATCTATCTATCTATCTATCTATCTATCTATCTATCTATCTATCATCTATCTATCTATCAGTCTGTCTGTCTGTCTGTCTGTCTGTCTGTCTGTCTGTCTATCTATCTATCTATCTATCTATCTATCTATCTATCATCTATCTATCTATCTATCTATCTATCTATCTATCTATCTATCTATCTATCTATCTATCTATCTATCTATCTATCTATCATCTATCTATCTATCAATCTGTCTGTCTGTCTGTCTGTCTGTCTGTCTGTCTGTCTATCTATCTATCTATCTATCTATCTATCTATCTATCTATCTATCATCTATCTATCTATCTATCTATCTATCTATCTATCTATCTATCTATCTATCTATCTATCTATCTATCTATCTATCTATCATCTATCTATCTATCAATCTGTCTGTCTGTCTGTCTGTCTGTCTGTCTGTCTGTCTGTCTATCTATCTATCTATCTATCTATCTATCTATCTATCTATCTATCATCTATCTATCTATCTATCTATCTATCTATCTATCTATCTATCTATCTATCTATCTATCTATCTATCTATCTATCTATCTATCTATCATCTATCTATCTATCAATCTGTCTGTCTGTCTGTCTGTCTGTCTGTCTGTCTGTCTATCTATCTATCTATCTATCTATCTATCTATCTATCTATCTATCTATCTATCTATCTGTCTGTCTGTATCTGTCTATCTATCTATATGTCTATCTATCTATCTATCTATCTATCTATCTATCTATCTATCTATCTATCTATCTATCTATCTGTCTGTCTGTCTGTCTGTCTGTCTGTCTGTCTGTCTGTCTGTCTGTCTGTCTGTCTATCTATCTATCTATCTATCTATCTATCTATCTATCTATCTATCTATCTATCTATCTATCTATCTATCTATCTATCTATCTATCTATCTATCTATCTATCTATCTATCTATCTATCTATCTATCTATCCATCCATCCATCTATCCATCCATCCATCCATCTATCTGAATTACTTGCATTACTTGAATCTCACATGCTAGTAATTACGATGGAATGAAACTTTCTCCATTTGTCGATATCTGTGAGATCCAGAGACCAGCGTCCCCCGAGGAGAAGCTACGGCATTGTTTTCAAATCTTTATCCTGACCGTAACGGCACTCCAGATGGTTTGATAAACACACTGTGAAATCAATTTATCAAGACATAGCTGGAGGTGGTCACAGGGTCAATGATGACAACTCCAGATTTGTTACGTATCTCTCTTTCTCTACATCTCCTCTCCTGCTTCTTCAAACCACAGATTACGTTACATTAATGGTTGCTGTATTTCTAACATTGAACAACACGATACAAGGTATCCTTACAAAAAGTTTATTTTTTCAGTTTTAAAGTGGATGAATCATGAGCAAAAACATATTTCTTGATCTTTTCAGATAAGAACTCAATGACAATACACTGTAACTTTCAGGAAAAAAGACATTTTATTGAAACTAAGCTGCACTTTTACACGTCAGTAACCCATCGAAACCTGTCCAATCTGCCTGTTTGTCTGGACATTTGGTGCGTCTTCAGTAAAAATACATCTCTTTTATCCCTACACCAACCAGATATTGATCAAATAAGAGCCGCTGGTCAATGGCTAACATGGTCTGACAAACAAACCCTTGTGGAAAACAAGTACACTTTAACATACATTTACATTTACGTAAACAATACACTTCAAAAGAATATAATCAAGTGTGAACTGAATGTAATGTTTTCATACACTATAATGCATGTTATTTTCATGTATTACAGTTTAAATTTATAGTAAATCCAGTTAGTTGCAGTTGGCCATTTTAACCCACTAGAATCTTAATTTCCAATTTCATAATTACTTCTATTGTCTTTAAACTGTATTGCCAAATGTAAAAACTGAGTGTGAACTGAATTTAATGTTTTTTGGATAATTTTTGGACACTTAATTGCATGTATTTACAATTAGATGAAAAGGTATTACAGTTTAAATTTATATTTAATGCTATTAGTAGAACTTAAGGCATCTTTTTTTTGACGGGCTTAAGTAGGACTTATATGTATATAGTTCAATAAATTTGTAATTACACATTTATAATAATGAAGTTAAAAAAAAATTCTAATAATCAAGTATTTTACCTGTGCTTTAGTATGTTTGTCAGCACATCACAATAAGTGTACTTCTTTAAAGCACGACAAAAGATTATTAAAACATAATGATTTAAAATATACTTTAAAATAAAACTTTGTTGTCATTATTACAAAGTGACCTAGGTGTGTTAATATCATATTACCGTAATGAAAATGTGCTCTCTTTAAGTGCACTTAAGTGGCCTTTTATTTTCTTAATGTTATATTAACTTTTTTTTTTAATAAATATACTTTTAGACTTGGGGCCCTATCTTGCACCCAGCGCAATTCACTTTGTACACCGACGCATGTATCATTCCTATTTTTCACCCACGCACAGCGGACTTTTCCCTCCATAGACGCTCGTCAGTAAATTAGAAAATGAACTTGCGCTCCCGGGGGCGGTTCATAAATCTAGCTTACACATTTACCCAAATTATCATACGCCTGTTTAACCGAAGCTAATTTGTGTGTGTTTCTCCATCCCCAATGTCACTTCTCTGTGTTTTATGGCCCTGACGAGAACGTCGGTCTCCTCGGCTGTGAACCGCTCCTGGCAAATCCGCTGTTATAATAGCAATCCGCCATGGAACAAGCGCTCCTGCTCTTAAAGGGAATGTGAGATGTCGCTCTGATTGGTTTATTTCACGTTACGCCCAAACCACACCTATGAGTAATGAAGCTACTTCAGACCAACACATTTTAGATTTGCGTCGGGCGCAAGAGTCATTTATCCCGCCGGTATAATAGCAACAGCGCACGAGACCCGCCCACAAAGTTACTTGCGTTTCGCGTTTGATACTTGCGTTTCAGATCGTTAAAATAGGGCCCTTGAAGTAAACTACAAGTTCACATTCAGCACACTTCTTTTTCACAAGGGTATTGACACACACACACACACCCCAACACATCAGGTTATGACAGTCATGTTTCCTCCTCTGGTGTAGATATTAACGAGTGTTTGCAGCCGGGTTTCTGTGAAAACGGGAACTGTGTAAACACCCGAGGGAGCTACAGTTGTGTCTGCAAAGAGGGCTACTTACTGGACGCCTCTCACGGGATCTGCATCTGTAAGTACGGGACAGTCGGACACGAGAGGAGGACAGCCATGCCACACACAGCTACAGCCCTCAGTCATACACAGGCCAATACTAACACATCATGAGTTTCAAGTCCACACTACAAAGTGAATGCACATGAGTGAAGGCTTTGGCTGTGTGTGGCTGTGGTTCTGTCTATTCCAGCAGGATTACTTGGCACTGCTTGAGAGATGCCTGTCGGCTCCATGCATATGCATCCTTAAATCGAGGCCTATCCTGACTGATCGCTCCGTGTTTTCTGGTGTTTTCCCATCGACTGGGAGCTGCCTCTTTCTGCCTGAGTTTTTGCATCTGGGAAATTCTGTGACTCTATTTTAATCAAGTTTTCTTCTTGTCTGAACCTTGTCAAGCCTTCTTGAGATTCTGAGCATGTTTGTCAGTCAGGTAAGTGTACCAATGCCTGCTGTGTACGTTATATGTACTACATTGTGCAGTGATTTGCTCAAGCTGATCTGTGTGTCATTTCCAGTGGCTCTGTGGCTGATTATTGTATGCCTGGCTCTACTTTAAACTTTGTTTGTGCTGCTGAACCAATCAAAGCGCCAAAAGTGTAAAGAATGATGTCAATGTAGAATGAGTAGCAGAAATATTTATTTCCTTGGGGCTGTTGTGTTAAGCTATTTGCGTAAGTATGACGTCCATGACAAACGCAACCAACTTGAAGGGATAGTTCCCAAAAGAATCATTTACTCACATCATTCCAACCCCGTACGACCTTCCTTTCTTCCGTGGAACACGAAAGGAGATGTTTTGCAGAACGTCCGAGCTGCTCTTTTCCCATACAATGAAAGTACAGTGATTAACAGTTTAAGTTGTGCACTAAATTCTAAGCCATACAATAACTTTCTGTGATGAGCAGGCAAAAAAACATTTTACAATAAAAATGTTGGCATTGTTTTTGTTTTGTTTTTTGGTTTTTTGGTTTAGAAGCAAGATTTCAGTGAATTATGTCTTAAATTCTAAAATGTTACTCACACTATATAACACTTTCGTGACTGTTTCTTAAAGGATAACTGTCGCCAAAATGCAACCTAGGGTCTTTTTGTGAATCTACCCGAGGCAAACTTTCGTTTAAAAGCATAATTAGAATGGAAACGCCACTTTTAAGTTTGACCGTATTTTCGTTTTCGGTCAAATTGCCTTGTGAATGGGAGTGAATGGGGCACTTCTATGATAGCATCAAAAATCACTATTTTTAAAACACTAAGAAGGCTCGACACAACATGAAACTGTGCTGGAAGTCTCACCAGCGGCTCTACACATGAACTCCAGCATTGAGAACAGTGTTTGTGTACACAGAGTTTACTAAAAAGAAAGATTTTGATCAACTCACTGTAGCTGTGTGTCCGCCGGCATTTTGACAGTCAAAAATAGTCGATCTCCGAATGCAACGTAACAGGGAGGAGAGGAAAGATGGAAAGCTCCTAAAGCTTAGTTCCATATAAATTCACGGATAATTTGTTGTTTTGTCGTTAGTGAAAATCAATATTGACCTTGTATTTGAAAAAGGATGCTCATATAAGAAGCAATACTAAAATTCAGAGTCAGTTCATTCACATTCGGAGATCGACTATTTTTGACTGTCATAATGCCGGCGGACACACAGCTCCAGTGACTTGTTCAAAATCTTTATTTTTAGTAAACTCTGTGAACACAAACAATGTTCTCAATGCTGGAGTTCATGTGTAGAGCCGCTGGTGAGACTTCCAGCACAGTTTCATGTTGTGTCGAGCCTTCTTAGTGTTTTAAAAATAGCGATTTTGATGCTATCATAGTCGTGCCCCAAACACTCCCATTCACAAGGCAATTTGACCGAAAACGAAAAAACGGTCAAACTTAAAAGTGGCGTTTCCATTCTAATTATGCTTTTACATCAAAGTTTGCCTCGGGTAGATTAACAAAAAGACCCTAGGTTGCATTTTGGCGAGAGTTACCCTTTAACACACTTAAGTACACTTTTAAAAAGTGCAGTTAGTAATAATGCCACATTAAATGTTTTCATTTTAAGTGCTTTTTAAGGTGTAACAATGAAAATGCAGTAAAGTACACTTATTTTTAAAAAAAACAAAAAAAACAGAAGTAATTATGAAGTCTCGTGTAAAGATGTACTGAAGTTCAACTTAAGTGGGCCAAAAGCACTCTTAATTAATAATAATGCAAGAGAAACTAATAATTACTCTTTTTAAAAATGTGCTCAAGTGAACTTCTTTTTCACAACGGTATGGCTTCAGATGTACAGTATGAGTCATATATAAACAGATTTTTTTTTATATCTTTATGCTTTCATTGTATGGAAAAGAGCAGTGTGAACATTCCTCTAAACTCCTGCTTTTGTGCTCCACAGAGAAAAACAAAGTCATACAGGTTTGGAACGACATGAGGGTGAGTAATTAATGACAGAATGTTCATTGTTGGACAAACTAACCCTTTAAAAGACCACTTAAATCACTTCAAGAAGCATTTATGATTATAAATGAATGCATTAATATCTGCATGTACGATCTGTTGCATGTTTAGATTCCTATCCCTACCTGTGTCCCTACGTAATTATATTCTGCTCTGTTTTTCCCCTCATAGCGCAGAAGGTGATCTCGGAGGAGAAGGACCAGTGTTTCCGGATCCTGAACCAGGGCTCCTGTTCTCTTCCCATCCTGAGGAACATCACCAAACAGATCTGCTGCTGCAGTCGAGTGGGAAAGGCCTGGGGGAAGAAGTGTCAGTTATGCCCTTTCTTCGGCTCAGGTAAGAGACTTTTCAGGCATTCAAAGAATGCACTTGTCTTTTCAAACAACTACACTGCATCTTTAATGCATAAGTTTGGGCAAAGAGTAGGAAGAAGGATGGATGACAGCACTGAGAACATTATGTGTTAGTACAGAATATTGAAACAACGTGATTTGGTTTTAACACGAAGAGTCCAAATGTTCCTCAAGGACCCCGTCCCACCCACACCACCAGCAATATTTCTTTGAAAATGACTGGAGGAATATCAAAGGAGATGAAATTTACTGTGTAATTTGTCTGTCTTCGTTTAAATACCACAAGTTGCGGTTCTAGTGTTGTCCCGGTTGACCCTTCCTGTTCCTGGCTCGATGGAATGGATTAGTTCACTTCAGAATTTAAATTTCCTGATAATTTACTGTGTCTTTCTTTCTTCAGTCAAAAAGAAATTGAGGTTTTTTATTTTGAGGAAAACATTCCAGGATTTTTCTCCATATGATGGATTTCAATGATTATCAACGGGTTGAAGGTCAAAATGTTAGTTTTGGTGCAGCTTCAAAGTCTCGACACGATCCCAGCCGAGGAATAAGAGTCTTATCTAGCCAAACCATCGCTCATTTAAAAAAAAAATATATATATATTTACATTTATATACTTTTTAACCACAAATGCTCGTCTTGCACGTCCACGACTTCACGCATTACGTAATCATGTTGGAAAGGTCAGGCGGTGACCTGACATAGACAGTGAATGTAGAGTAGGGTGAAAAACTCCATCTCATTTTCTCCTCCAACTTCAAAATCGTCCAACATCGGTGTTTTACCTTTTATTTATTTATTTATTTATTGTAAAGGGCGTTTGATTTAGTCATTGCTCGTTGGCTTTGTAAACACTGGGTCTGTACTTCCGCCTATGTCACGCTTGACCTTTCAACGTGATTACGTAATGCGTGGCGCATTACAGCTAGTGCAAGATGAGCAGTTGCGGTTAAAAAGTATATAGATGTTGTTGTTTTTTTAGAAAATGAGAGATGGTTTGGCTAGATAAGACTCTTATTCCTCGACTGGGATCGTGTCGAGACTTTGAAGCTGCACTGAAACTCACATTTGGACCTTCAACCCGTTGATAATCATTAAAGACACTATATGGAGAAAAATCCTGGAATGTTTTCCTCAAAAACCTTCATTTCTTTTCGACTGAAGAAAGAAAGACATGAACATCTTGGATGACGTGGGGGGAGAGTCAATTATCAGGAAATTTTAATTCTGAAGTGAACTAATCCTTTAAGAAACAAACAAAAAAAAAAACTGCATTAGACTTTTACAGGTTTTCAGCACGTAACCTTGTGTTCACAGCTGCCTTCAAAGAGATCTGTCCTGCTGGACCGGGGTACCATTATTCGGCTTCGGCAGTCAAGTTTAACCAAAGACTAGCCGAGGTGCTTGACACCGGCGGGCCGCCCTTGGTCTCTGAAAATGCTCGTACATCCACACAGGTCATAGTATCCCAACCTGAAATCTCCAGGACGCACTCAACAAGCTCACTGTCAACCAGAATCCAACAATCAACCAACACGCAAACCATCAGAGTCCAACAACCTTCCATATCTCAGTCTACGAGACCACAGAAACCTAACGCTGGTCCACAGACCGGTTCGGTTATCACTATAACTCAACCGAATCCAAACCTGTCAACTGGTGGCGTCTCTCAAACCACAAACACCAGACCTCAGCCTTCCAGTGTTCGTCCTGGGAACGCCGCCTCAACCAACCAGCCGGCCAGAGTGAACACGTGTGAGTGGCAGCGTTTCTTATAAAGTTATTTATTAACGCACAGTTGTGGAGGTGTGTTTAATTCAATCTAATTGTTTACAGCTGTTGTCCGTACACAAACCAGCCGGCCCTCGGTTAACAGACAGCCAGTTTCTCCAGTTAGACCTCCTGTGCCGACTGCATCCCGGCCACTGCCGACTCGACAAGGTAAGCCATCGCTGAGGCTTCAGGAAGAGAAGTGCACTTCAGCATACTTTTATAAAAGAGCACTTAATACGGAAATAATATACTTTAAAAGAATATACTTTAGTGTAATGTTTTCAAACACTTAATTGCATGTTATTAAATGAAAATTGTATTAAATGCAATACATTTATATAAAATGCAATTTTTTTACCCACTTAAGTAGGACTTAAGTACATCTATTTATTTAAAGTGCCCCTATTATGGATTTTTGAAAATGACCTTTCATGTAGTGTGTAACATAGCTCTGAGTGAATGAAAACATACTGCAAAGTTTTAAATCTGAAAGTGCACCGTATATAAAGTTATTGTCTTTCAAATATAAGAGTCGACTCTGAGTCAATGAAATGATTCGTTTTTCAAATGAGTCATGAGCCGTTTCGTTGTGACGTCAAGATGAAACATTTAAAATGTAAAATATACAAGTAAAATAATCTGTTTGTTGATGGACATGCACTTGTTAATGCTGATGGTGAGGAATTACAGTTGCAACATCTCATAATGTCCCTCAAACTGAGTAGCGAAACGTCCTGCTCGAGTCGTCCTTGCGATGGAGGTTCGGGTTGAATAACTAGTTCTTCCAGTGTTTCATCATTGGACTCATCGATAAAATCGACGCCATTGTTCGTTACTGTGTTTAGTTTACGGTGTAGGAAGCCTCAGGACACGCAGAGCTGACGTTGTTATGGCAATGGGCGTTTTTGTTTTCGACACACGCGCTGTACGCGGTAGACCAATCACAACAGACTGAGCTGTCTGGCCAATCAGAGCAGAGTAGCTCGCGGAAAGGCGGGATTTAGAGAGATTGATTCATCTGACGAGTCGTTTGAGAATCATTGAAAATGTGGTGTATGCAAATGTATTTTATGAGAAAATTATGCATTATTCATGCCTTTAATGCATGTAAACCTGTTGTAGGAGACTCCAAAACAACATTAGGAAACTTTAAAAATAGCATAATGGGGCACTTTAATTGCATAATTATGGTTAAAGTGTACTGCTGAATGTACTAACAAACTTTCTAACAAAGTCCCTCTGTGGTGAAAATCTAGCTTTTAATGTTGTTTATATGTCTTATATGTTTATATGTATATACAGTATAGGTGTTTTTAATATGCTTTAAGACAAACCAAGTGTAAATTCATAAGTCGATCAACGGATCGATCAATCAGATCAACGTGTGATCGTCAACGAGTGAATCTCTGAGCTGGTGTGAGTGAGTGGAGGCGGGGCTAATTAGCATATTCATAGAACCACATATACTAAATGAGGAAAGGGTGTAAAGTTACATTCAAGCTATTCAAAGGCATGACAAAATTTATTTTCAAGGAAAAAAATGTTTAAATAAGTAATTTTGGTGATCAAAGATGAGTTTTACAGGATAAAATTATTGACTACAGGGGGACTTAAAATAAATGTGTAATTGCACATTTCCAATGAAGAAGTTGCAATTTATTACATTTAAAATATATTAACTTTAAACGTAATATCGAATTACACATTACAGTTAAAATTATAATCAAGTATGCTTTAGTATGTTAGTCAACACAAAAGATTATATAAACAATGATATAAAAAGTATTTTGCATTTCTTTGACATTATTACAAGGTGCATTTCTTTAAAAATGTACTTAAGTGTATTAAAAATCATCACTCTTTAAGTGCACTTAAGTGGCATTATTTATTTCATTAAACTATTATCTGCGGGTACAGTTTTATTTTTTTTTAAATATACTTTTAAGATTTGAAGTACACTACAAGTGCACATTCTATACAATTAAGCACACTTCTTAGGCTTAGGCTTGTGACTTGAAGGCCCTGTCCCGAAAAGTGCTCTGGATGTGGCCTTTCATGAAGTCCATGTCCCAAGAGGAACCCTAATCCTTCACAAAACCTCCTCTGAGTCCACACTTTCTTGGCGCTTTGACTGTCGGGTTGAAGTCTGTTGCGGAGCTCGATTCATTGTGGGCTCGGCAAAAGTGTGCATATCGCCCGCGAACATCCTTCTGAAACATAAAATGACAAATGGGACGGACACCCTACAGTCTTGTGGACTTAACAGGTGCGCACCGGACCACAAGTGCACATGATGTGTGCTATTTGAGACAAGGCCCATGAGACTTTTGGACGTCCCAGTTGTCATTTTATGATTCAGAACTGTACTCTCGAGTTCCTCCTTGTAGTGCTCTATGACCTAACAGTAAGTGTAGGCTGAGAGCGGGATTTGGGACAGGTACTATTGCATATGTTGTTTGTACAGCTGTTAAAACTGTTAAAGTTAAAAAGGTAATGGTCTGTTTATGTCCTCAACTACATGAATTTTTGGGCACTGCTGTTCTTAATCTGTTCTTTTTTGTAAAGCCACTAATATAGCTGTTGGGGCTTTGGTTTTCTCAGAAGTGCACAGAAAAAAAATTCATTGGCCTCCTCATATAAATGACCGACATCTTTGATTTCCAGAGTTGAAGTGACGCCAAATTCATCTCAACCTTGAAAAATGCAGAGCTGAATTCCGCACTGTAATTTTCTCATCATTTGCATCCAGTTTGATTGTTCGATGAAGTTGGTTTGGAGAGGAATGAATAAATGTCCATCAAGTTATGAACACGGCATACCTCTGAGATTGACTTGGGCTAATCTGGGGTTGTTTCCCGTACAACGCCGTAACTCGCTGCTTCACTACCGTAGTGCGATGCATCAATGAAGAAATCAACTAGCTAGTCACGACTGTTTCCCGAAACCGTACTGTCGCAAAGTTGTCGTTCAACCACGTTGGTTAATGATGTCACGAACTTAGTGGAGTAATAACTACTTTTAATGATTCGTTTGAGATCGAATTAATACTAGACTTTTTGCTATAAATTACAGCCATGGCATCTGAGGACTATTCCTCATTTCTCTCAGTTATTTTGCTTTATTTCCAGATTCACTCATAGCCTCGTTCTTACACACTAGAGCTCGTTCACACATGCACACTCTTCAAAAACGACACTTTAAATCTATTGACAAACTAAAAGACTTAAATGACATTTGTATGTATTCTACATAAAATATACAGATTGCACTGAATGTCAGTTTGCTTATTTGGCTCAAGATCAGGATTTATCGAGTCCACATGTCATGAAAACTAGAGACTCTTCTTCTAACCACAGGTCGAGATCTGTCATTCCAAACACTCAACTCTGCGATGCTGTTTGTGAATGTTCATTAGAACTTTGGTTTTGGGAAACACAGACTCGTTGAACTGCTGATAACGAATGAACTTGCGACCACAGTTTGCTATTGATGCTTTTGAATACGCACCCCTGATTAGATAACCACAAACTGACCTGATATTGAATCAGTGTGTGTTTCCCCCAGATGCCCGAGTGTGTGAATCGCGACCTCAGGTGTGTGGGTCAGGACGCTGTATTGACCTGCCAGGCGGCAGACACACGTGTGTGTGTAACACTGGATATATACTCAATCCTCAGCAAGGCCACTGCCAAGGTATGAACCTGGGAGTTAATGCATGACTGAGGAATAAGAAATAAGCAACACTTACACTCTAAAGAAGATAAATATGTACGGTATACCTTCTAAAATGGGTTTTAAATCATATTGAGATTAAATGTTCCTTCCACTGCCATTATTTTAGATTATTTTCAATGACTCTTCCAAGGCTTTTAAAGGTAAAAGGTCATAGTGACATTGCCTAGAGGCCAATGTGTCAATTATGTGTGCATGTGCATTACATTATTGTAACACACTGAAAGCCTCTTACAATTAATGAAAAGCATGAGTAATGTATCATACAGGAGCCAGCAATATTAGCAGTACCATAATAACCAAGCGATGATCGAAGCATCTCATCTCTCTCTCTCTCTCTCTCTCTCTCTCTCTCTCTCTCTCTCTCTCTCTCTCTCTCTCTCTCTCTCTCTCTCTCTCTCCAGACAGAAACGAGTGTCTGTTGACGCCCAGGCCGTGCTCTGTGGGACAGTGTGAGAATACGGCGGGCAGCTTCCGTTGTGTTTGTCCATCGGGATACCAGACCAACTCCCAGCAGACCATGTGTGTCGGTTAGAGACGTTTCATTCTTTCGGCTGACCACGTCCTCTATGTTTAATTTACCGTTCATGTCAATGGTTTGCTTTATAGAATGTTTTTAAAATGTTGTGCATATAATCATTTATGAGATCAGTTAAATCATTGATGGATTCCACAGATTTTGATGAGTGCCGTCAGGTTCCCAATCCCTGTATTAACGGCCGCTGTGAAAACACACTGGGCAGCTTCAGGTGTGTGTGCAGAGCTGGATACAAGCTTCAGGAGAACAGCTGCATAGGTAATTCAAATCATTTTACCCATAATGGGGTTCCCAAACCTTTTGGGGGGCCAGAGAACACATAATTATAACAGTGATTAAGCATATGCTTGTAATTTATCAATGGTTTATTAAAAGGACCATATGAAATCCATCTTATTTTTTCCCACCCCCCAATTTAATGGTTGATTTCAATTTTAATAATCATGAATCATGTCTAATCAACTGAATTCAAAAAAACTTCAACAACATTGTTTAAATGTTTGCAATAACAGGGCAAATTTATTATCAAAAAAGGTGGTAATGAAATGTAATCAAATTAAAATGTCAAAGTTTCTTTAATTTTTTTAGCAAAGTGCTGCACAACAGAACAATTTTGTGACTATTCCTTAAATAAATTAGTTTTAATAATTTGTATTAATATTACTATGCTACTGTACAAGAGTAATATTTTTCTGTTATAATTTCTTCAAGTTAAACTGAACTTTTATTTTGATGCATTGTCGTGAAGAGTTTCTGTGTGCATTTTTGATATGGCGATAGTTTTCTCAAATGAAATGCTGTTGAAGTCACTTTTAGAGCACTTTTGTGTGTGTGTGTGTGTGTGTGTGTGTGTGTAGTAGACAAAACTACTCATCCTGGTGTATACAGGATAGGGATATTAAAATGTATTGCATAATGAGTCTCCAAAAAAGAACTCAAATATACTTGATGTGGTGTTTTATTATCCTCAGACATAGATGAGTGTGTTGACCCGCTCCGGTGTTCGGGTCAGGAGTGTGTGAACTCTCAGGGCTCATATAGGTGTGTTTCCTGTAAGCCTGGCTTTGATCTGCTCAATGGACAATGCTCAGGTAACACACGACACAGAAATATCACTATGTATTATTCATTTTGCAGACTAATCTTGTGTTATCTTGTGGAAAAATAAGCTAACTTTAGCATACTTTTACATTAAGTACTTATTATGGAAATAATTGTCTGGGTTGTGTTTAGTTTGTTCATGCGTTTAGGTTTCTTCAGTGTAGCGCTCTCCTTATTATCATTAGTTAATGATTATGTTCACCTGTTCCTTGTTTAGTTCCCTTGTTAAACCTTGTGTTTATATGCTCCCCGTTCTGTTCAGTTCTCGTAATTCTTTCTTTTATTCAGATATTGATGAATGTCGCCGGACCCCGTCCCCATGTCCCGGCGGCCGCTGTGAAAACATACCGGGCAGCTACAGATGCGCGTGTCGAGACGGATACAGATTGCAGGCCAACACCTGTGTGGGTAAGAAAATGCTTTTAAGTTTAAATAATATACATTTATATTATTGTGTTCATGTGTGCATGGATTGATGTGTACGTTACAGATGTGAATGAGTGTGAGGACCCATTGCAGTGTCCTGGACAGGAGTGTGTGAACTCTCAGGGATCATATAGGTGTGCGTCGTGCAGACCTGGATTTAGCTTTAAAAATGGAGCATGCTCAGGTAACGACTCGTTTCAACCTGCAAGTCATAACGTGTGAAATATGTACAGACCCTGAAAGTGGGATGCTGTTATCTGTCCAGATATCGACGAATGCCGTCAGACGCCTTCTCCTTGCTCGAACGGACTGTGTGAAAACACACTTGGCAGCTTCAGGTGTGTGTGCAGAACTGGCTTCAGACTGCAGGGCGGCACCTGCACAGGTATGATTCTTCATACAAAACCAATCGTGAAAATACCGGGTTTGAAATAAATCCTGTAAGTCATATGTGTGTGTGCATGTGGACGCAGATGTGAATGAGTGTGAAGATCCATTCCAGTGTCCTGGACAGGAGTGTGTGAACTCTCAGGGATCGTATTGGTGTGTTTCCTGCAGGCCTGGATTTAGTCTTAAAAATGGATCATGCTCAGGTAACGACCATGAATGGACCGTTATATAATTGTAACCTAACAATACTTAGGTTCAACTTAAAAAATACTGTTGCAATTAGCTATCATAATTTAAAATTTTGCATTAGAATAACTTTCCTGGATTTAAATTGAGATAACTCAAATATTTAAGTTTTCACTTAATACAACTTAAAATTGTAATGCAGCGCAAACACTTACTTTTTAAAATTACCTTTACAGTGCAATTAGTTTTTCTCAAATTAAATTTATGGTTTGGTTCAAACCTTTAAATTTTGATTTAATTTTAATCAAAAATATTATTTTCCCAAAGACAAAAACATTAACACAAAGTAAAAAGATCGGTCACACATTAGTGTAGGGTTCAATTCTCACTATTAAAGATTTTGCCTGGTTACTGATTATTAATAGTTAGTAAGGTAGTTTAGGTATTGGGTAGGATTGAGGATGTAGAATGTGGTCATGCAGAATAAGGCATTGATATGTGCTTTATAAGTACTAATAAACAGCCAATATCCTAGTAATATGCATGATAATAAGCAACTAGTTAATAGTGAGAATTGGACCCTGAACTAAAGTGTTACCAAAAGATTATTCTAAAAAACAGCATAATTAATCTAAGGGCCCTATCTTGCACCCAGCGCAATTGACTTTGTACACCGACGCATGTATCATTCCTATTTTGCACCCGCGCAAAGCGCGTTTTTCCCTCCACAGAAGCACGTCGCTAAACTAGGGAATGAACTTGCGCTCCCTGGGCGGTTCATCGCAAAAAAGGAGGCGTGTTCCGGCGCAAACGTTCCTTCATGCTATTTTGCAGGTTTAGAAAACAGTTGCGCCACTAACCAGGAAAAAATAGTTTAAAGTCAGTGGCGCGTTGCGCATGTTATTCATATGCTATTTTAAGGGCGCATGCTTGGCCATAATCAATGTAGCGTGTGCACAACGCACATACACTTTGATTCTCTCATCTACACAGAAGCAGTTTTCATTTTTGCAAATCATACATTATTACGATAGATAGATAGATAGATAGATAGATAGATAGATAGATAGATAGATAGATAGATAGATAGATAGATATACAATTTATTATAAAAGCATACATCTAGCTTACACATTTACCCAAATTATCATACGCCTTTTTAACCGAAGTTAATTTGGGTGGGTTTCTCCATCCCCAACGTCCCTGACGAGAGCGTTGCTCTCCTCGGCTGTGAACCGCTCCTGGCGCACGCCTGGCAAATCCGCCGTTATAATAGGAATCCGCTTTAGAACAAGCGCGCCTGTTCTTAAAGGGAATGTGAGATGTCGCTCTGATTGGTTTATTTCACGTTACGCCCAAACCACACCTATGAATAATGAAGCTACTTCAGACCAACCCTTTTTAGATTTGCGCCTGGCGCAAGAGTCATTTATCCCGCCGGGAAAATAGCAACAGCACCAAGACCCGCCCACAAAGTTACTTGCGCTTTGCGCTTTGACACTTGCGTTTCAGATCGTTAAAATAGGGCCCTATATGTTCTGAAGACATAAGGTCAGTAATTGTCAGGTTTATATTCTGTTCTATTAACTCTTATT
This sequence comes from Vimba vimba, assembly GCA_022828995.1. NCBI lineage: Eukaryota > Metazoa > Chordata > Actinopteri > Cypriniformes > Leuciscidae > Vimba > Vimba vimba. Next base: position 37,270,494 of record CM040827.1, on the reverse strand, counting down.
TTAACATTCTGCCTTGTTTCCGTTCGTTCCTGTTTCCCCGCTCTGTTTAGTTTCTCCTGTCTAGTTTAGTGTCCTTTGTTCTAGCTCTGAGTTTCCAGCAGAGAAAGCATGAAGCTCACTGTATAATGACCAAGTTTTTTTATTTGTGCCAGATATCGACGAGTGCCGCCAGACTCCTGAGCTGTGTGTTAACGGCCGCTGTGAGAATAACATGGGAAGTTACAGCTGTTTGTGTCGGCCTGGATTCAGACTGGAGGGAAACATCTGCAAAGGTTTGAGCTTCATGACAGAACTGAACTGTTTTACTGGAATAAACCTTCTCAAGCTCAACATGTGAAGAAGAAGTGCACTTTAGCATGCTTTTAAAAAGAGGACCGATGATGGAAATAAGTATGAATTGAATGTAATGTTTTCGGACACTTAATTGCATGTCAAGTGTGTGAAAAGGAGGAGCGTGATGGGAAATGAAGTGCAGAGGATGCTGATCTGTGACACCTCTATTGTCTTATAAAATATAGTTAAAGTTACTGCTGAATGTACTGACAAGCATTTATGATAAACTCAAATATACTTTAATGTAATTTCTATTGAAACTAGTGTGTCATGTATTTAAATACAATGCAATTTAGTACATTTAAAATATATTAACCTCATGTAATATTGAATAACACATTACAGTTAAAATTATATCCAAGTACTTCACATGTGCTTTAGTATGTCAACACATCAACATAAGTGTATTTCTTTACTAAAAATAAGTTTAGTAAAACATAATGATTTAAAATGTACTTTAAAGTAAAACTTTTAATTTGACATTACTAATTGCACTTTTTAAAAGTGTACTTAAGTGTTACTTAAATGTACTTAAGTGTGTTAAAAAAAAAGTCATGCACTTAAGTGGCCTTTTATTTAATTAAAATTATATTATCTGCAAGTACAGTTTTTTTTTATATATATACTTTTAATACTACTACTTTGAAGTACACTACAAGTGCACATTCGGTACAATTAAGCACACTTGTTTTTTCACAAGGGATCATTACAGATTTCATCCTCAAAGTTGTTCCATTCATAAAATGAGTCTGTTTCTTACTTCGTTCCAGATGTGAACGAGTGTGAGAATGAGCTTCAGTGCCCTGGAAAAGAGTGTGTGAACTCAGTCGGTTCCTTCAAGTGTGTCTCCTGTCAGACGGGCTTTGAGCTTCTTGACGGACACTGCCAAGGTATCACTTCATATGGATCTCCAGAGATAACATTGATTGATAACATTGGGAAGTCTCCATGCAATTATGAGACACAATTATCAATCAGTCAACTTTTATTTCTATAGCACATTTAAAAACAACACAAGCTGACCAAAATGCTTTGCACTACCAAAATGACCAAACAGACTTATATTGCGAGATATAGAGTCACAATTACCTTTTTATGTTTTATTGCCAATGCTACAATTTTCTATGTTATAATCATTCATTTGTTAACAAACATGTATCTATTACATCAATGAGCTCATTGATTCTGCCTTAAATTAGTACATTGTTTAAATTAATACATTTTTAGCTAACTGTAAAGCTGCTTTGAAACAATGTGTATTGTGAAAAGCGCTATAGACATACATGTGAATTGAATTGAATTGAATTGAATTCTGAGGTGGAATTCAAAAGTCGTCATATTTATTTGTATTGCACTTTTCACAATACAGTATGGATTATTTTAAAGCAGCTTTACAGAATATGCATGTTTGAATGTTACAATGTGATAATGTCATAAAGTCATAAATGTTCTAATTGGCTGACTGACTCCCTTTACACTTTTTATTTGTATTGTAACTGAGTCTAGTTCTGTCCCAGAGACAGTTGTAATATCTCAGTTCAATCATATGCTGTGTGTCACTTCGTTATTAGGGACATTTTATGTGTTTGTTAAAATATGTATTCTGTACCATTTATTGTATGATGGTTAAGATTTTAATCGGGTTATTATCGGTACTCAAAACTAAAACCATAAAATTTTTAAAAAAAAATCATTACTTGAAATAAAATTAAATGTATATATACAAATATTTCAGCTAGTTGTCAACATTTTAACTAAAAACTTTAACTAAAATTTAAATGAAAACCGAAAATATAAAAATGAAATCTAATTAAAAATATTAACAAACACTATAATATGGTGTAAGTTCTCAGTTCAAGTTCTCCTGGGAAGTTCATATTTACGACTTGGAATTTTACAATACTATGGTTTTTTTGTACATGCAACTTAGATAGTTTTATTGTTAATAATAATAATTTAATTAATTTCAACAAATGTACCATCAATACAGACGCTGCATTCATTGCATGCTTCATGTTTTCTTATTGACACGTGCACAACTCCGAAACTCAGGGCTTTCATGTGCGTAAAAACATCTTTCTGACAAGGATGGAAATAAGGCCAGTTCAAAACCAAGAATTATAACTATAACAATAACTATATTCTTTTATATTTAAAATGATTTTTAGAAGTATATCATTATAGTTATTGTCCTCGGTGTGAACGTGCCTTTACAGTCATTACAGTGGAAAACAAAAAGGTTTTTTTTTTTCTCCACTGAAAGTTTTCTCAGAAAGACAATCAGATCGTTGTTAAACTCCGGTACTGTATTTCTATCCCTGAAAGTCTCGTTTTCATTCCTGTCAAAAATGAAATATGTGTTAGTGCTACTAATGTTACTAAGATAAGTCTGATTTGAATGCCTATTTTAACACATTTGTGTGTGTTCAGACACAGATGAATGTAGTCTCAACCCGACACGCTGCACTAATGGCGAGTGTAGAAACACTCCCGGCAGCTTCAGATGTGTGTGTGCCGTGGGCTTCCAGCTACAGGACAGCGCTTGCACAGGTACGAGAACACACAGGGCTGTCAGTTCATCCTTTTATTTCACTTCATCCAATAGCATTTACATAAGCTCTACATGTCTTCCTTTATTAGACATAGACGAGTGTTTGGACGCGCTGCAGTGTCCCGGCCAGCAGTGCCTGAACTCTCCGGGCTCGTATAAGTGTGTTCCCTGCAGAGACGGGCACAGCATGCAGAACGGACGCTGCACAGGTCAGACGAGCTTAACCTCCAGCCACAGGCGCTTCCGACATCTGACTCGCCATGTCGGGTTTAATCTTCGTTAATACGTGTTGTGCATACTTTCAAGTCACCTTGCAGTTCCCTGAGTGCAAACAGCTGCTTCTCACCGCACAAGTCAAGTCAGCTTCATTTATACAGCGCTTTTAACAATATAGATTGTTTCAAAGCAGCTTTACAGTGATAATAGGAAATTACAGTAGCAGAGATTGTTTAGGCTTTACAGCAGCTCCAGGATAAAGTCATTTTCCAGCTAAAGTTATTCTTGATTGATCATTAGTTATTAACTTAGGGGCCGCTAACACGACACCGCTCTAACAGAAAACCCTTAACCCTCTGGGGAAGCGTTCAAATAAATAAATGTAAAAAATCATAGCTTCATCGGAATGGTCCGAAATTTGGTGACTTTGTTGGTACTTGGTATATGAACACCCAAAAAAAAAATTGGGGACAGGATTTGAATAGTCTAAGCGGTTGTAAAAACAATAGTCACACTCAGGACCTTCGGGTCCAAATGGACCCGCCATAGGAAATGAATGGGAAATTGGCAAAAATGTGACAATACAGAGTTTTTTTTTGCGTACAATCTACAAATCAGCCACGATCCAGAAAAAAAGCACACAACAGTGAAGGGGTGAATCTATAAAACATCAAGAGTGCAAAACAGACACATCCACACACAGACACACACACACAAACACACTTTTATACACATACACACTAATAAATTCAGATTACAAAAATCTGTTTTTAACTTTTAAAAATCACAGCTTCATCGGAATGTTACGAAACTAGGTGACTTTTATGGTATTAGGTATGTGAACGCACAAAAAATATTGAGGTCATGATCCAAGCATACTAAGGGGCCGATCACACCTGACGCGTTTTTTGCAGTGAGAGGCGCCTATTTTCAATTGGTTTCCTATGGCAGCGAGCATTCTGCGCGCTGTTTATGCGCCTGCTGCGCCTCGCGTTTTACCGCCCGCTGCGCCTCGCGTTTTTGAAGTTGAAAAAAAAGCAACTCCGAGCGGAAAAACCGCCCGACGTCATCGCGTTTTTTTCCACTGTCCAATCGAATGAATTGAGAGGCGGGCCTTCCGTTTAAGTGATGAAAGCTACAGTTGCTTGAACGCCAGGAAAGTGCGATGATAGAGGATAAACTTGTGGTGCTCTCGCGGGTTACTAGGAGCTTAACGACTAAACGAACCATAACTACCACAATGTTAACAGAAAGTAAATAAAGTTAATAAAAGTCTGATTTGACGTTTACTTGACTGACAGGACAGCTGTTTCATTGGTTGCCTAGCAACATAAAAAACGCAGCGCACTGCTCCGTTCTGTGTAATGTAAAGTACTGTGCACCTCGCGTTTTCGAACCTGAAAAACGCGTCAGGTGTGATCGGCCCCTAAGTGGTCATCAAACTTCTGCTCTTTGGTCAAAAATGACCCCCATAGGAAATGAATGGGAAATTGCCAAAAATATGAAAACAAAGAGTTTTTTGGTGCATACAATCTACAAATCAGCCAGGATGAAGAAAAAAGGACTCAACAGTGAAGGGGTGAATCTCTTAAACATCAAGAGTGCAAAACAGACTAAATCTGTTCAGGCAAAAATCACTAGAATTCGCAAGCATTTCTACAGAGAGCTGTAAATCCACTAGTGGTAAAAATGTGCAATTGTGTGATAAAAATGCTCAGTGTGTCCACCAGTTGGCGCCCATCTCATTTCAAAAATTGCTTTATTGAGGCCTAGGCTTGACTCTAAAATGAAATACAGCTTTAATAAAAAAAAAAAAAAAATTATATATATATAAAAAATTTCTATTATATTCAATGGGAAAAAATGGGTCATAATTATTGCATAAATATTAATTATAAATCATAAAATTATCTCAAAACACCAAAAAAGAAAAGAAAAAATATTATAAAAACAAGTAAAAAAAAAAAATTATGATTTTTTTCCTATATATTAATCCCGCCCTCCGGGTCCATTTGGACCCGAAGGTCCCAAGTGTGACTGTTAAACGAAGGACCCCAGAGGGTTAATGCGATCCGGCCGCTCCTTTGCATAAAACAGTGCCTGGTGGCTCGAGAACGCACTCCCTGAAATAGGATCCAAGGTACGAGCCTTGAAAAATTTATAATACAGAATTTTGTATCGCTTCCGCATAGCCACGCGGACTGGAATTATCCCGACAACGCTTTATCTGTACGGAGGTAAAGGGAAGGGAGCGAGGCCTTCACAGGGGAGAGACTAGTGACACTTCAGGACTGCGTTGTCGTCATGTTCAGGCGCAGGTCCGTCATCAGATCCGGATACGGCCTGGATCCGGCGGACTGTGGTAAACCTCGGGATAAACAGAGAGACTAATATTAGCGTAGACGCCATTCTTCTTGACGTGAAGGACTATAATGCGTTAAGAGCTCGCTCAAGCACTGCGGAGCTTAACCATTTAGTGCTTTGTAAGTAATCAGCAATATTTTAAAATGTATACGTTGTTTAATAGGGAGCCAGTGCAGTGTTGACAGAACCGGGCTAATATGGTCATACTTCCTGGTTCTGGTAAGAACTCGAGCTGCTGCGTTTTGGACCAGCTGTAGTTTGTTTCTTAAGTTGTTTAACAAATAAAGGATGCCGTGCAGAAAGTTGGCTTTGGCAAATGAACAGCATTATGTGTGTGAGAGCTTCATTCCTCCTTCATGGTCTATCTCTCTCTTCCTTCATCTCTCTCTGCGGTGTGAGAGGAGGCATGTGGCCTACAGATGGCAGGACTCAGATCTCAGCCACGTGTTCTGGCACAATTATCTACATCCGCCTCGATTGTGTGTTTGAGTCGTGGAGAGTGAGGTAAAAAGTGGCCAGGTCGAGGGAGGGTTGATTCAACACATCTGTCTCTCAAAAACCCTCCACCTTCAAAACTATATTTATAATATTATATATACAAATTATATATAGACTAAAGCACACTAGCATAGAAAAATGAAATGTTAGTAATTAAGCAAGTAAAAAATATTGAAACAAAAATAAATCATGAAATGTCAATACAATATATATATATAATTTTAATAAATAAAATGTTAATTAATAATTCAAACATGAAATGTTTCAGTGAATAAATAAATAATAAAACATGATAAATATCCTCATAAATAAATAAAAATCTATAGGACATTGAGGCATTCACCAGTTGATGATGACATTTACAGTATTTATCAAATTATTCATTTGATTTGAGATTCATTTTATTGACAGATTTCATCATTTATTTATTTTTAAACATTTATTTCTGGTTACTGACATTGCATGATTTTTTTAAAAACATATATGTATTTTTATATTGACACATTTCATGATTTATTTATTTTTTAAACATATTTATTTATTTTATTGACACATTTCATGATTTATTTAAAACATTTATTTTATTGGCATTTAATTATTTATTTTTAAACATACTGTATATTTATTTTATTGACATTTCATGATTTATTATTTTTTTTAAACATTTATTTTATTGACACATTTCATGATTTATTTAAATATTCATTTTATTCACAGATTTAAACATATTTTTAAACATATTTATTCATTTTATTGACACCTTTCATGATTTATTTATTTTTTAAACATATATTTATTAATTTTATTGACACCTTTCATGATTTATTTATTTTTTAAACATATTTATTCATTTTATTGACACATATTATGATTTATTTATTTTTTAAACATATATTTATTCATTTTATTGACACCTTTCATTATTAATTTATTTTTTAAACATGTATTTATTCATTTTATTGACACCTTTCATGATTTATGTTTTAAACATATATTTATTCATTTTATTGACACCTTTCATTATTTATTTATTTTTTAAACATGTATTTATTCATTTTATTGACACCTTTCATGATTTATTTATTTTTTAAACATATATTTATTCATTTTATTGACACCTTTCATGATTTATTTATTTTTTAAACATATATTTATTCATTTTATTGACACCTTTCATGATTTATTTATTTTTTAAACATATTTATTCATTTTATTGACACATATTATGATTTATTTATTTTTTAAACATATATTTATTCATTTTATTGACACCTTTCATGATTTATTTATTTTTTAAACATATATTTATTCATTTTATTGACACCTTTCATGATTTATTTATTTTTTAAACATATTTATTAATTTTATTGACACATATTATGATTTATTTATTTTTTAAACATATATTTATTCATTTTATTGACACCTTTCATTATTTATTTATTTTTTAAACATGTATTTATTCATTTTATTGACACCTTTCATGATTTATTTATTTTTTAAACATGTATTTATTCATTTTATTGACACCTTTCATGATTTATTTATTTTTTAAACATATATTTATTCATTTTATTGACACCTTTCATGATTTATTTATTTTTTAAACATATATTTATTCATTTTATTGACACCTTTCATGATTTATTTATTTTTTAAACATATTTATTCATTTTATTGACACCTTTCATGATTTATTTATTTTTTAAACATATATTTATTCATTTTATTGACACATTTCATGATTTATTTATTTTTTAAACATATATTTATTCATTTTATTGACACATATTATGATTTATTTATTTTTTAAACATATATTTATTCATTTTATTGACACCTTTCATGATTTATTTATTTTTTAAACATATTTATTCATTTTATTGACACCATTCATGATTTATTTATTTTTTAAACATATATTTATTCATTTTATTGACACCTTTCATTATTAATTTATTTTTTAAACATGTATTTATTCATTTTATTGACACCTTTCATGATTTATGTTTTAAACATATATTTATTCATTTTATTGACACCTTTCATGATTTATTTATTTTTTAAACATATATTTATTCATTTTATTGACACCTTTCATGATTTATTTATTTTTTAAACATATATTTATTCATTTTATTGACACCTTTCATGATTTATTTATTTTTTAAACATATATTTATTCATTTTATTGACACCTTTCATGATTTATTTATTTTTTAAACATATTTATTCATTTTATTGACACCTTTCATGATTTATTTATTTTTTAAACATATATTTATTCATTTTATTGACACATTTCATGATTTATTTATTTTTTAAACATATATTTATTCATTTTATTGACACATATTATGATTTATTTATTTTTTAAACATATATTTATTCATTTTATTGACACCTTTCATGATTTATTTATTTTTTAAACATATTTATTCATTTTATTGACACCATTCATGATTTATTTATTTTTTAAACATACATTTATTCATTTTATTGACACCTTTCATGATTTTTTTTTAAACATACATTTATTCATTTTATTGACACCTTTCATGATTTATTTATTTTTAAAACATATTTATTAATTTTATTGACACCTTTCATG
>CM040827.1:37254421-37256921 GCA_022828995.1 Vimba vimba | reverse complement strand
CATCCATCATAAAAGTGCATCTATCCATCATAAAAGTGCATCTATCCATCATAAAAGTGCATCTATGTGCATCCATCCATCATAAAAGTGCATCCATCCATCATAAAAGTGCATCCATCCATCATAAAAGTGCATCTATCCATCATAAAAGTGCATCCATCCATCATAAAAGTGCATCCATCCATCATAAAAGTGCATCTATCCATCATAAAAGTGCATCCATCCATCATAAAAGTGCATCCATCCATCATAAAAGTGCATCCATCCATCATAAAAGTGCATCTATCCATCATAAAAGTGCATCTATGTGCATCCATCCATCATAAAAGTGCATCCATCCATCATAAAAGTGCATCCATCCATCATAAAAGTGCATCCATCCATCATAAAAGTGCATCCATCCATCATAAAAGTGCATCTATCCATCATAAAAGTGCATCTATCCATCATAAAAGTGCATCCATCCATCATAAAAGTGCATCCATCCATCATAAAAGTGCATCCATCCATCATAAAAGTGCATCTATCCATCATAAAAGTGCATCCATCCATCATAAAAGTGCATCCATCCATCATAAAAGTGCATCCATCCATCATAAAAGTGCATCTATCCATCATAAAAGTGCATCTGTCCATCATTTAGACTTCTAATTCGTGACTGGTGTTTTGCTCTTTCCTCTGCGCTTCCGCGTTCGTCATTACATTGTGCGTCAAGTTCAAGTGTTACTCTTCCACCGTAAAGCGATGTGTACGGCCGTCTGCCGGAAGCTAGTTATTTTAGTCGATAAAGATTTAAATGTATATACATCACTTCAGAAAGCCTTTATTAACCCCCGGAGACGCGTGGAGTTCGTTTATGATGGATAGATGCACTTTTATGATGGATAGATGCACTTTTATGGACTTCAAAACATAAACAACCATTCACTCCTATTATACAGCTTGGAAGAGCCAGGACATTTTTCAATATAACTCTGACTGTATTCGTCTGAATTCGCCATATACACCTAGGGTGGCTTGAGGGTGAGTAAATCATGGGCTAATTTTCATTTTTGTGTCAACTATCTCTTTAACGAGACCCAGCAGTGAGTGACAGTGAGTTTCTCTCGCAGACATCAACGAGTGCACCAATGAGACGGTGTGTGGACTCCACGCTTTCTGCCAGAATCTGATCGGCACATATCAGTGTCTGTGTGACCAGGGCTACGAGTCCACCGGCGATGGACAGATGTGTGTGGGTGAGTTCAGCACAGAAGAGCTCTTTATTATGGAAATAATATACTTAACTGGGAGACAATTCATTTCATGTTATTTACATGTTATTAAGTTCAAATTGTAGTTTCAGTTTATATTAAATGCAATTAGTTGAACTTATTAGTGACTTAAGTTGGACTTCAGTACATCTTTATATGTAATTTAATAATTAAAGTGTGTAATAATTACTTCTATTGTCTTTGAATACTGGCGAATACTGACAAGCATTTATGATGAACTAAAATAGACTTTAATTCCATTTCTAGTGTCATGTATTTAAATATATTTGGAATTACTAGTGCTGTCAAATTCGATTAATTGCATCTAACATAAAAGTTTGTTTATATAATATGTGTTATATTCATACATATACATATATATTTATGTGTTCACACATATATATTATATAAACACAAACTTGTATGTTAGATGCGATTAATCGATTTCACAGCACTAGTAATTAGACATTTGTAATTAAAAAGTTGCCATTTAGAACATTTTAAATACATTAACTTTAAATGTAATATCAAATAACAAACTACAGTTCAAATTATAATCAAGTACTTCACATGTGCTTTAGTATGTGAGTCAACACATCAACATAAGTGCACTTCTTTAAAGCACGACATTAGATTATTAAAACTTAATGATTTAAAATGTACTTTAAAGTAAAAGTTTTAATTTGGCCTTACAAAGTGCACTTAAGTGTGTTAAGAAACATTTATAAAAATACACTTAATTGTACCTAACGAGAGTACATTAATATCATAATATCGGTTACAGTACCTCTACGATTTAAGCGCACATTCAGTATAATTAAGCGCACTTCTCGTTCGTGTTTTTACACTCCCTGTGTGTGTTTCTGCGCAGACATAAACGAGTGTGAGACGATGCAGGGCGTCTGCGGATCTGCACACTGCTGGAATGTGGAGGGATCGTTCACGTGTGAGTGTGAGAACGGACAGGAGGAATTCGACCCGCTCGCGAGGCAGTGTGTGAGCAGAGAGAGCGCAGGTAACACACACACTCACACACAACTCCAGCAGGAACATCATAACTCTGTTTCAGTGCTGCCCTCTACTGACAGTCCTACAATAACTGATAATAACAATAACAACTAGAATGTACATTTCCTGAAAAAATGTGAGTGGTGCTTGCAGTGGCAAAATTCGGCACGGTTGCTAGGGTGTTTCTAGTGGGTTGCTAAGGTGTTCTGGGTGGTTGCTAGGTGGTTACTAGGGTATGC
>CM040827.1:37036921-37249421 GCA_022828995.1 Vimba vimba | reverse complement strand
TGTGTGTTGTTTCTAATCTGAGTGTGGTCGTTCCGGACAGATGTGGACGAGTGTAAGCTGTTCGATACGGAGGTGTGTAAAGGCGGTGTGTGTGTGAACAACATTCCCGGCTACGCCTGTTACTGTCCCAGCGGATACTACTACGACATGGAGCTGCTGGAGTGCATCGGTCAGGACACACACTCAGTGCAGTGATGCTCGATGAGTAGAGCGTGATGTTGTGACACTGTGTCTGTGTCTCTGTAGATAATGATGAATGCCAGAATGAGGACACCTGCACTGGCGGAGTGTGTGTGAACACACCGGGAATGTTTTACTGTACGTGCGAGTCGCCGCTAGTGCTGGATGACACGCGGCGCAAGTGTGTCAACGCAAGTGGCCTCGCGGAGGGTAAGAGATGCAAACACACACACACAACTTTTCAAAGAGCATTTATTACCCAGACAGCAACATAGTGTCGGCCCAGATCCGGCCCACATCTGGAACAGGCGCGGTTCTAAGCTCAGTGGATATTCGGGGCTTAAGCCCAAACTAAAATTGGGTATTTTTATTTAAAATAATTAATTAATTATAAAAGCGATTTAAGGGAATAAAGAAAAAGAAAGGTTTATTGTATTAGTGAAATAATTGTAACTATTTGCAAATAATATTTGGTTACACTTTATTTTAAGGTGTCATTGTTACAGTGTAATTATATATTTAAGTACTGAGTAATATTAATTAACTACATGTACTTACTATAGGGTTAGGGTAGGATTTGGTTGAGGGTTAGTTGCATGTAATTATGCATAATTTACTGTTATTACTATGGTAAGTACATGTAACATATGTCAAATAAAGTGTTAACATTAGATAATGCATTAGCTCACATGGACTAACAATATGCAATGTATATTTTTATAGCATTTATTAATCTTTTTAATGTTAGTTAATAAAAAATACAGTTAATTGTTTGTTCATGTAAAATAAAGTGTTACCTAATATTTTATTTTTAATTATGCATGCATTCTCTCTAAATGAATCAAGGAAATTATAGCATATTTTCAATTCAAAAAGGCAACATTGAATAAATAAATAAAAAAGTTGAGTAATTTGCGTCACCGGATACTGTCGGTAGTTGAACATTTCTATTGTAAAACAGTCAAATATTAAATGTTCATCTACTTACATTTTACCAGGCATTCGTTCACTTCTTTAATCACTCTGACATTGATGAGCGAGACCGCTGAACTTTTAGTCATCCTGACAACAATCAGAGCGGTGCGTAATGGAGCGATCAGAGCAGCATCAAGAATATCAAATATATTGCAGTGAATTTGCATCTTAAGTTTATTGCCAATAATAATGACAGGTTTGCGAAAGTGTAGAACTCGGTGAGCTCGTGCAAAACACATCTTCAGCACAGCGACTCATTTAAACGCCTCTGATTGGCCGATACGTTCAACAGACATGTCTGTGATTGGCTACAATGCTCAACGCTGCGAAAGCAAGTCGTAAGTACCTTTAATGCAAAGAGAAAAATATCAATAAAACTGTAATATGCACTTTGTTGCTGTCTGGGTAGCATTTGATGCCGGCCCTGTAACTCTTCTTATTTTAAAATATATATTTGTCCTTTTGATAAGGGAATTATATTTTATTTTACTACTGTATATTTTTAAATAAATTATAGCCTATGTTAAGTTTCATTTTAAAGGGATTGTGGACTGTACAGCTCACTCGGGGGAGGAGCTAAGCTAAAAGGGTGGAGTCCTTCAGCGGTCGTGGGCGGGGCCTGTGTAATCACTATTTATGATTTATGGGGATTAAAAAAGAGGAGTGGGTGGATGTTTACCAGTATACGGTGGTTGTGTACACACACTGCAGACACACATTTATGTTCAAACACCATGTAAAAGTGAATTTTGCATATTAGGTCCCCTTTAAGAAATGTGCAATGTGCAATAAGGTGGAATTATAATATTTTTATCAGCAAGTCTCAAACGATATGTCAGTAAATATGTTAATGGATTTGTAGTATACTCTGTATGTATTTTAAATACATTTTGCTATACGTTTTTTTTCACTATGGATGTCATTCCAAACACATGAGAATTTCATTCATCTTCGAAACACAAATGAAGATATTGTGAATGAATCCTGAGAGATTTCTGGCCCTCCATTAAAAGTCTATTTAACCAAAACTTTTACAGTAAAAAAAAAGACATTGAATAAGTAATCCATATGAATCGAGCTGTTTAATCCGTGTGTTATGAAGAGACACAATGGATTTACTTTAATTTAGGCTTTTATTCACCCATAATCATTGATCAACACATTATAGCAGATGATGTGTTGTTCAATGGAAGATCAAGCATACTTGGGGGGTTTAAAGACTATTAATATTCAGAAATATTATCATTTAGATGCACTGGCACTATTGGGAGAGAACAAAATTTGAACTGAATTGAGATTAATAATTTTTTCTTTAAACAGCTGAAATTAAATTTGTTTCATAATTTTATAACATTACCATTATTCTTCTGTTTATTAATATGAAGCTGCTTTGAAACAATCTGTGTTGTATTAAGCACTATATAAATAAATATGACTTGCCTTGCGTGACCTGCAACAACAAACCTCATTAGTTCTTGCGGAAGCATAAACGTGCTTGTGGCGTACAAATTTAAGCTTCAGTTTCATTAAAAATATCTTCATATATGTATTGAAAATTAACAAAAGTCTAATCGGTTTGGAACGACATGAGGGTGAGTAAATGATGACAGAATGTTCATTTTTGGATAATCTATCCCTTTAAGAATGCAAGAAATTTTTTTACTAGATGTGTTATATGACAACTTTTAATGTGTATCTGCCGTCTTTCTTTCTCTGCTCTTCTCAGACGAGAACTTGAACTTCTGTTGGCGTCACGTCACAGCTAGTCTGGTGTGTCAGAGTCCTTTGTTAGGATCTCAGCTGACCTTTACTGAGTGCTGTTGTTTGTTTGGTGAGGCTTGGGGTCTGCAGTGTGCCCTCTGCCCCCACAGAGATGAAGGTACACACACACACACACACTCATACACACACACAACACACATGTGCCCAACCGTGATGCACACATTCAGTTTCACAGTTTAACTCCGTCATATGTGTGTTTGCCTCCTGATTAGAGGCGTACGAGGCTCTGTGTAATGAGCTGGGTCCTCCTCCTCACTCCCCGCGTTATTATGAGCGCTTCGGCCCGGGAGGAGGGGGAGGGGGAGGGGGGTACCTGCCACCGTACGTGTACCCCGAAGCCCAGCCGGGACGCCCCGACTACATGCCCACTGATTACGAGGACTACAGCCCAGTGGGAGAAGGTGGAAGGAGGTCCGGGCTGAGAGAAAGACCCCCCGGTTCATACGGGCTCCCAGACGCCCCCTACAGGCCGGCCGGGTGAGGCTCTTCAACAATACTCTACTAACAGCACTGCAACTTTATGTTAAAGACAATAGACATTACAAATAAAGAAGTAATGAAGTCCTACTTAGGCTCAACTAATTGCATTTAATATAATATATTTTAATATGTAATTTATACTATAATACAATTTAATTCGGTAGACATGCAATTAAGTGTCTGGAAACATTGCATTCGGTTCACACTTAAAGTCCCCCTGCATTCAATAATTGTATTCCTTAAAACTCATCTTTGATCACCAAAATTACACATTTAAAAGTTTTTTTCTTTGAAAAAAAATTTGTCATGCGTTAAAATAGCTTGAATGTAACTCGACACCCTTGCCTCATTTAGTATGCCCGGTTCTATGTATATGCAAATGAGCCCCGCCTCCACTCACTCACTCAGCTCAGAGATCCACTCATTGACGATCACACGTTGATCTGATTGGTTACAAGGTAGTTTGTGACGTCAGAAACACCAGCGATTTCAAAGCGTGTTTTTGAGACTGTCTTTGGTTCACAGCAGTTTTAAGGAGGAAATACTCAGCAATGGAGTCGACTTAGAGTTTGTCTTAAAGCAGATTGAAAACACCACATAGACATATAAACAACATTAAAAGCTGGATTCTCACCACAGGGGGACTTTAAGTATATTATTTTATTTCCGAAGCAAGTATTCTTTTTTTAAATGATCCTACTTCTTTTTCACAAATTGTGTGTAATTCTACTCAACTCGTTTCCAGTGGAAGTCGTTACTATGAGGAGGATGATTATGAAAGCGCTCCCGGCCCTCCCTTCGGCCTCCCGGATCCTCGCGGCGAGCGAACGTTTGATGCCCGACCCCTGCCGCCCCGTCCTGACGGGCTTCCACTGAGTCTGGCTCCTCTTCCCGAAAACTCCCGATACCGTGAGGGTGAGGGGGAGGAGTCATGGAGAGCCCCGCCCCCTTTCCCAATGTTTCCTGACAGGCGGGAGGGGCCACGAAGAGTCTATGAGCGTGAGTCTGAAACATCAAGTGTAGTGATTGAAACTGAATGCCTCTCTGCTGAGAAACACATCTGGTCTGTTGGCTGATTTTAGGAGGGTTTCTGGCCACTTAGAAAAAAAAAATAGCACTTGATATACTTTAAAAGAATACACTTTTAAAGAACTGAATGTAATGTTTTCAGAAACTTCACTGCATAAAGTATTTATGATGAACTAAAATATACTTACAAGTTTCAATAGAAATTACATTAATTTAAATATATTTGTATTTACACATTAGTAATGATGAAGTTGCAATTGTACATTTTAAATACAATAACTTTAAATGTAATATCAAATTACACAGTTACAGTAATTACAGTTAAAATTATAATCACATGCTTTATATGTGCTTTAGTATGTTAGTCAACACATCAAAATGAGTGTACTTCTTTAAATCATGACAAAAGATTATTAAAACAGTTTTTTGGGACATTATTACAGTGTACTTAAGTGTGTTGAAAACAGTCATGAATGTGCTTTTTATTTCATTATTCATTATATCAAATCATATTATATGCAAGTACAGTTTTAAATATAGCTATGGCTTTTAAGATTTGAAGTGCACTACGGGTACACATTCGGTACAATTAAGCGCACTTCTATTTCACAAGGAAAGCATCTTGTAGCAAAGCAGAACCTGCGGCTCTTGTGTGTTTCAGGGAGATATGATTCATACGGCAGTCTGAGTTCAGAGGAGTGTGGGATCGTCCAGGGCTGTGAGAACGGGCGCTGTATTCGAGTCGAGGAAGGTTACACCTGCGACTGTTACGACGGATACCAGCTCGACATCACCACCATGACATGCATAGGTATCGCTCCCTCCTTATTCCCATGTTTTTCTCTTTCTTAAAGGGGTGGTTGATTATGATTTGACTTTTCTAACTTTAGTTAGTGTGTAATGTTGCTGTTTGAGCATAAACAACATCTGCAAAGTTACAACGCTCAAAGTTCAAAGCAAAGGGAGATATTTGCTTTAAAGAAATCGCTTTTTAAGGACTACAACAAACGGCTGGTAGAGACTACACGGGTTGTGACATCACTAACCCTAACATTTACATAAACCCCGCCCCCGGAACACGATTTATAGACTATCATGACAGAATATGCTAATCAGTGACTAGAATATAACTACACATCAGCTTCATAAATTCATCAACTAACCATTCAGAAATGTCCTGTTGCTTCTACATGTTGTCACTTCTTCTTGAGTCTCTCCATCATTGTCTGACTCCGGTTTGAACATAAAAGGATAAAAGTTTTTGAAATTTCCAGTGCATGTGTGTATGAGGTAAAAGGACACAAGCTCTTGTAGCTCCACCCCCTGTGCCGGGAGCAGCAGCTCATTTGCATTTAAAGGGACAGACACAAAACGGGGTGTTTTTGCTCACCCTCAAAAAGTGACAACTTTAACATGTTATATAAAAATATCTGTGGCGTATTTTGAGCTACAGTAAAACTTCACACACACACTGAGACTGGGACATCAGAGACTTATTTTACATCTTCTGAAAAGGGCATTATACCACCCCTTTAAAGGAGTAGTTCACTTCAGAATTTCCTGATAATTTACTTAACCCCACGTCATCCAAGATGTTCATGTCTTTCTTTCTTCAGTCGAAAAGAAATGAAGGTTTTTGAGGAAAACATTCCAGGATTTTTCTCCATATAGTGACTTCAATGGGGTCCAACTGCTTCAATGCAGCTTCAAAGCGCTCTACATTACAGCCGAGGATTCGAGGAATTAAGAGTCTTATCTAGACAAATCATCAGCCATTTTCTAAAAAATAATGTACACATAAACATAAAATAAACATTTATACACTTTTGAACCACAAATGCTCGTCTTGCACGTCCACGACTTCACGCATCACGTAATCACGTTGAAAGGTCCCGCGTGACGTAAGCGGAAGTACAGATCTAGTGTTTACAAAGCGAACATGCAAAGACCAAGTCAAACGCCCTTTACAAGAAAAAAATAAATAAAATAAAAGGTGAAACAAAGATGTCGGACGATTTTGAAGTTGGAGGAGAAAATGAGATTTTCGCCCTACTCTACATTTTCCGCCTACGTCACGCTTGACCTTTCAACATGATTACGTAATGCGTGGCACATCGCAGCTAGTGCAAGACGAACATTTGTGATTCAAAAGTACATTCATGTTTATTTTTCTAAAAAAATGAGTGATTGTTTGTCTAGATGAGACTCTTACTCCTCGGCTGGATCGTGTCGAGACTCTGAAGCTGCACTGAAACTCACATTTGGACCTTCAACCTGTTGGACCCCATTGAAGACACTATATGGAGAAAATCCTGGGATGTTTTCCTCAAAAACCTTCATTTCTTTTTGACTGATGAAAGAAAGACAAGAACATCTTGGATTACGTGGGGGGAGAGTCAATTATCAGGAAATGTTTATTCTGAAGTGAACTAATCCTTTATTAACCAATCACATGTGCTGTTGTATTAAAAAACAGAGCTGTTTAATTTTCCACACAAGCGATTAACGATGCAGCTGTGTGTGTGTTTGGCTCTAGATGTGGATGAGTGTGAGGAGGAAGACACACTCGACTGCATCAACGCTCGCTGCGTGAACACCGAGGGCTCGTACAGGTGTGTGTGTCTCAGGGGTTTCATCATGTCCCGAAGACCCAACCACTGCATCCTCGCTTGATCTCCATCGGTTCAGAGACTGAGAGACTTTTCCCGCCACATTGCTGTAAATTGTTGATTTTATGACTTTATTGACAATACCTGTGTGTATATCCAAAAGTCTAATACTGAAGCTTTACATGCTACACACACAAGACTCAATAATGTTGTACTAAAACGAAAAACGATATGCTAAATGAACATGACCTGGTGTTTGTCATTGTTTGGACTCGAACGCAGGCCAGAATGAGCTCGAGTGTCCGTCATAAAGATCCACGAAACCACATAAACTAGTGCTTTACTTTTATTGTTTATTTTTTTTAAATCTTCATATTTATACATCCATATCAATGAAGGCAACTCCATGTATACTATATATGAATATATTTACATGAATAATTTTTTGTCATATAACTGTCAGAGAATCTCACCATGTTACTATTTGATACTGTAAAATCTCTTTGTTTTCTTCTGTCTGTCACGTAACAAAATGCACTGTATCTGTGGGGGAAATGCGGTCCTGTGGGGTTTACACAACTGCTATTGTACAGTTTTAAGACATCTCAGATGTTTGTTACATATTTGTATGTGTACGATTTTGATATCTTCTCTGACGAAGCTGTTTGAAAATATATTTGCACACATTCCATTTTAAGTGTTTCTTTGTTGCTAAACTTCATCAGACTTGTACTTCATTTGATTTTAAAGAGGATCTATTATGCGTTTTTCCCATGTTCATCTTTATTTAGTGTGTAATGTTGCTGTTTGAGCAAAGTCCCTCCAGCGGGAGTTCTTCTCTATATCAGTGTCAGTGTTTCTGAACTCCTGAAACGCCTCCATTGTAGTCTTGAGTTTCTTCCGGGAACGAGCGTCACAATATTCCTCATTATAATAATTCATGTGCAGAATAAAGGGGCGGGGCCTGGTTGAGTTAGTTAGTAGTGTGTTAAACTGGCGGTTATGGTAAGGGGCGGGACATTTCCCAAACACACTCGAAGCGCTCAACCAATCACAACACACTGCTCCAGCCGACCAATCAGAGCACAGTGTGCTTTTCAGAAGGAGGGGCTTCATAGAGACAGGAAGTAAACAGAGCGTTACTGACAGACTGGGAAGAGAGGAGCCGCAACAATGGAGAATTTAGGGAAATAATCAACATTCAAGCATGAAAAGATTTAGTAGAAGGACATAATATGGCCTCTTTAATTTCCAGCTGGAGGAAGATCAGTTTTCCTTGTCCAAGATTGAACCCTAAATATGTCTGACCCATTGTTGTAATTTCTCAGGCAGTTTCTCTCTGCCTCCTCGCGTGCTTTGTTTGAGTAGGTAACCAGCTTATCTCTGCGTGGTCCTAATATGCCTTGTGTTTATATGAATCCAGCTCATAAGTCCTTTTATAGGCCAATCCGCCCACATCACACACCCAAGCCGATTAAAAGGGTTCACTTCGCTCCTAATGTACTTCTGTGGATTGCACTGACCAGCGGAATATCAGCTTTCACTTCTCAGTGGCTCATGTTACAGCCAACAGTGTAGTGGAGGATTGCAGTTTTCCCCGTAAACTTCCTCTGATCCTCCTTTGTTGATAGTACTCCACTGTGTTCACTTTAAACACAGCCTGAACTGGACTGACATGAGTGCAAATCACTCACACACACACACACACACACACACACGCCAAATCTGAATTGGCTGCCGAATGTTTATAGTGGAATTTTAGGTCAAAGTTCTTGGATTCAGTTAAGTTTCCACTGCCCTCACCAAGTTGTGACACATCGATTTACAAGCTGTGGTTTACTGTGATGGATAAATCTGATACGGGAGAATATTTAAGAAATGTCTGGGTCATAAGTAGTAATAAAATAAAACATATAGGAATATATTTTATGTATGTATGTATATATATTTATATATATTTTTTTTAAATCATGCTACCATGAAAATACCATTACCATTAAAAAACACTACCATGATGGGACAGAACTTCAATGTAAATAGTATCACTTTTTCTATATTTTTCAACAAAATTATGAAGCAGCACAGAAAAAAAAAAAAAAAAACTATATAGGCATAATTTAAAAAAGTAATAAAAACTAAATAAAATTAACGACTAAACTAAAGCTTAATCAGAAATAAATGTTTCTTGAGCATCAACTCATCATATTATAATGATTTCTGAAGGATCATGTGACACTGAAGACTGGAGTAATGATGCTGGAATACTGGATTCAATTTTAAAACTAGAAAGTGTGTTGGGAGTGGGACAAACTCTTATGTTGGCTTGACAAAAGCCTTGTCTGAAAGTTTGAAAGTTTGATAAGCTTCGTACCCAGACAGCAACATAGAGTCGGCCCAGATCCGGCCCACATCTGGGCCACATCTGTGTTGCACATCTTAGCATGTTTTAGCTCATTTTCTAGAATGATTTTGCAAGCATGTTTCTATGTTTTTAGCATGTTGTTAGTTTTTTGCTAGCATGTTTAGCACATTGCTAGAATGATCCTACACCACTGGAAGTAGTAGATCATCCGGGGACTTTACAGATGTATTCGAACATAGGCTACTCCTCTGTTGGTGCACAGTTTTTCACATACTATATAGTAGGGAAGTATACAATTTCGTAACGCAGGATATTCTACATTGCTAACATATTATTAGCATGTTTTAACATGTTTAGCACATTGATAGCATGAATAAGCTTGTTAAAACTGTTATTGTAATAATATTACACAATATTACCCAGACAGCAACATAGTGTCGGCCCACATTTGGGACGTGTGGATTTTTTTGATCAAATTAATTAAGAGATTTCCTTCAAAAAAGTTAGCAAACTTCTGAACGTTGTATGATATGGTATATCATATTTTTATCATAAATATATCACATTATCATAATTTCTTGTTTTGATTTCCGGCCTCTGCCATTTCTGGTCGGTTTCTGTGTTTATTGACCCGAGTTGAGTTTCAGTACGCGCGCGTTTCTCTTGTTGGAGAGTTTGAAGTGTGTGTTCCTGGTCGACACACACTGCACCGCTTCATCAACTGGAGACAGAAGTGCCGCGTCATTGATCCCGTGCATGTGTGTGTGTGTGTGTGTGTGTGAAAACACTAGCACTATAGATGTTTGCCCAAACGGCTGGTCTCCAATAGTTGCTGAGGAGGCCTTCCCTGGATTAAGGCCTGTGGGGAACGAGACAGGTGTTCCTCGCCGGCCTAGACGCTAATCCTCTCACCTGAGATGGACACCAGGCTTGCACTGGGTCAGAAATGGGTCAGTGTTCTGTAACACGGTGAAACAGGGTCAACACCTCACGCTCAAACAGGGTCAACACCTCACTGCGTCTCACAGCTCAATATTTCTAGGAAGCGCTCTAATCCTCCTCAGCAAACGGATATGAGTTATGAAAGTATAAAGATCACGGTCCAAGATGTTGTCGAAAGGACATGAAAATGCTGTAATCATTATGTAATGCAGCTGTTCAGGTCGTGTTTATTCTGCGATAATGACCATCTGACTGGATATTATCCCATGCTACTTAATAAATAATAATAATACATATTTAAATAATAATAAATAATATACATGGAAGGGAAATATTGACTGCCGACAAATAAGATAAGAGCTATGCATAGTATAAGTGAGATACTGCTATAGTTTATATTAATATCAATTTCAAGAGAATTGTATCTTTTTTAATTATTTTTAATTAGATTTTAATATGTCTATGTAGTTTTTATTAATTTTAGTTCAGTTTTAGTTATTTTAGTACATAAAGTTAAACTAAATTAAAATGAGAAATGTTTCCTTGGCAACTATTACATACATAAAAAGTTTAGGTTACACTTTATTTTAAGGTGTCCGTGTTGTAATTATACATTTAAGTGCTGAGTAATTATAATTAACTTAATGTACTTATAGAGTTATGGTTAAGGTATGATTTAGGGTTAGTTAAGCATGTAATTATGCTTAATTTATTTACTATGTAAAATGTAACAATGACACTGAAATAAAGTGTTACCAAAGTTTTTTATATTTTATTTTGATGAAAGTTTTCGTTTTCGTTAACTATAAGTGGTCAGTTATACATTGTTGCCCGGGACAGTGGTCATTGTATTAATGTTAATATTATTTATTTGTTGTATAGCATATTTTAACTTGTATATCATTTTTTATTCATTGCTAGCATGTTTCTAGAATGTTTTAGCATTTTTCTACCATGATTTAACATGTTTTAACACAGTTTACATTATTTTACATTTTGCTAACATGTTGTAACACATTGCTAGCCTTATAATATCATGTTGCTAGCACATTTCAAGCATGTTTTAGCATTATCATAGCATGTTTTAACATGTTGCTAACATGTTTACCATATTGCTAATATGAATTAGCATGTTGTAATACATTGGTAACACATATTAGCATGTTGTTAGCACATTTCTAGCATGCTATTACACATTTCTAGCATGCTATTACACATTGCTAGCATGAATTAGCATGTTGCTAATACATTTTATCATGTTTTAACACATTGAGAGAGATTTTAATTTTGTTTATTTTTTCCAATTTATCCTAGTGTTTATTTGATTTATTTATTGAATTTTTAATGAATACATTTAAAACAAAGAAAGATTATGCATCTTTTTTCAATGAAGATTACCATGAATGATAAACATTTGGTGGCATTGATCATGTGACTCTGCACGATCGTCAGCTTCTACACAAACGTGTGAAGTTCAATATTTCAACTTGTGCTGATATATTATCATTTGAATATAGTAATGACATTTGAAGAAAGGATCTCTAATAATGGAGTAATAGTGTTCCTCAGACGCGAGTCTATTGCATCACAGAGACAGTAATAACACTCACAGTAGGTCAGTGTGTGTGTGCAGTGTGTGTGTGTAGCTGAACACTGCAGCTCAGCACTTTTACAGCATCAGTAATCGCCACAAATCCTGACCTACTGACTGAACATCCCACAGCTGCACTCAAACACACACACATATCTGGAGAAATATCACACTGCACTCAAACACACACACATATCTGGAGAAATATCACATGCATTCGCGTGGATTTAACGATGAGAGATTGATTGACTCTCAGCTCTGACCAGAATGCAACAGATTAGCCATTATCTCCACACTTTACAATAAGGTTTCATTTGTTAAAATGAGTTACTAATAATGCACAATACATCTACAGTACTAATGTTCATTTTAATATTTAATAATACATCTTTAAAATCAACATTAGCAGTGTTATTTTAGTTTTATTAATATTTTGAAATAGCTTTTATTTTTAATTTTTAGTTTTCATGTTATTTTAGTTAATTTTTAGACATTATTTTATGTGCATTTTATTATTGTTTTATTATTATTATTATTATTTAATATTGCTGTTTAGCTTTCATTTATTTCCATTTTAGGTAGTTTTAGTCCTTTTTTTTCGGTTAAGAATTTTAGTGCTTTTCTAAGTTTTTCAAATGATATTTATATTTTAATTTACTTCAGCTTTATACATGTTTTTAATCTTTTTAGTTAACGATAATAATCCTGCACATTAGTTAATGCACTGTGAACTAACATGAACAAACAATTAACTGTATTTTTTATTAACTAACATTAAAAAAGATTAATAAATGCTATAAAAATATACATTGCATATTGTTAGTCCATGTGAGCTATTGCATTATCTAATGTTAGGGTAACACTTTATTTTACAGTGTCCTTGTTACATTATGTAACATGTAATTACCGTAGTAATAACAGTAAATTATGCATAATTACATGCAACTAACCCTCAACCAAACCCTAATCCTACCCTAACCCTATAGTAAGTACATGTAGTTGCTTAATATTACTCATAACTTAAATATATAATTACACTGTAACAATGACACCTTAAAATAAAGTGTAACCTCCGTATTAAAGTGTAATTATGCATTCACAGTAAGTAATAATAATTAACTACATGTACTTGCCATAGAGTTAGAGTTAGGATTAGGGTTTGTTTTAGGGTTAGTTGCATGTAATTATGCATCATTTATATGTATTACTACAGTAACTGCATGTAACATGTGTAACTGCAAAACAAAGTGTTACCAATAATTGAACTTTAAGGTTTTATTGTAGTAGCTGAATTAGCTGAAATATTCTCTCCTTAACTTCACACCGACGTGGACTGAATTCAATCAATGAATGGAGTGGCGTGTGATTGGACTAAACCCCTCAGAGATCCTGTAATTCCAGTCGGAGAGCTCACATTAGCGGCTGTTTTGAGGGTCAACAGTGGAAACAGGGAAATGAAGCAGACTTGATGTTGCGGGAGTGGTTTGTTGGTGTTTGCAGTCAACTGCAGAGAAGGAATGTCTTTATATGTATTTACACACAACACTGAGTATCTGAAAACTTCAGTGGACTAAAAATGATGAAAACGTGCAATCACTGCTTTCATGATTGCATCTAAAGAACTCTCCGTTAGAAGGCATCCTGTACATATGTTGTTTTGCAGAACAACTGGCCTTGATGGAGTGATTTGCAGTTGGCCTGCTTGTCGTTTTCGAGGATTTGACCTGTCAGTTATGAGAACCCATCAATAGGGTTTTAATCAGCATGCATCTGGATTAGACAGCTTGACTCCTCCCAGCCCGAGCATCACTTAAATAAACCTGCTCCCCCTGAGGTCCTGTTCAGTCTCTCTCAGTCTCATCCGGTTCAGATCTCGCTCACAGACGCTTCAAACGCACAATCCCTGGGGAAAATAGTGATGGACCTGAAGGAGTTTTGCCTGAGTGAGAACTTCCAGTTTCTAAACCAGCACAAGTAAGTGTGGGACTATCATTGTTCCAAACTGAAATGTCTCTTTAAACCTGCGACACTGTAGAAAATGATTCATTATTATATTTGTTTACGTGCTTATAACTGTCACCATCATTTCAGCATAAGTTGAGTTTCATCTACATTTCTTCTTTTCATCATTTTCATAGTAATAGAGTTTTAAGAAGTGAAATTAACATGTGCAGGTTACCACTTTTGCAACTCTGATTTAACTGTAAAATGGCAGTAATTAAGCTTCAGTTTACTGTTTTAATGGGCTGAAATGTTTGCGGTGTGCTGTTTGAACATTGCATGTCATTACAAATATGTAAATAATGCTTCATTTGTCACTAGGTATCATACAATCACTATGCAATGCTTATGACAATTATTTGCTGTGAAATGTATCTTAACTGTATACTGGCATGATAATGTTTGTTAGCTGTGCAATAATTCATTTCTAATAATTTTGTACTGACTAGAATTGATGCATCCTTTATGCATGTTTTGGCATAATTCAGTTATTTAATTAATTCAGTTGGCATAATTCATTATTCATTTACACACTGTTGTGCCACTCTGATATATATATATATAAAGTGGCACAACTTTCATTTACGAAGTGTGTCATGATAGTCAATGATGACTAATAAAATATTTTGGTTACACTTTAGTAACACTATTTTACAGTGTACTTGTTACACATGTTGCATGTAGTTACTGTAGTAATAACTACAAATGATGCATAATACAATTAACTCTAAACCAAACCCTAATCCTAACTCTATAGCAAGTACATGTAGTTAATTATTAATATTCAGACCTTAAATTTATAATCACACTGTAACTTGAACACCTTAAATAAAGTGTAACCGTGTCCTTGTTACACTGTAATTATACATGTAAGTGTCCTTACTCTAGGGTTAGGGTTTTGGTTAGTTGCATGTACATATGCATAATTTGTAGTTATTACTATAGTATGTAACGTGTAACAAGATCACTGTAAAATAAAGTGTTACCGATATTCTATACCTCTCTAGCCTCTTAGGTCATGTATCTGACGGTAACACTTTATTTTACAGTGTCATTGTTACATATGTTACATGTACTTATAGTAATAACAGTAAATTATGCATAATTACATGCAACTAACCCTCAACCAAATCTTGATCCTACCCTAACCCTATAGTATACATGTAGTTGCTTAATATTACTGAGTACTGAAATATATAATTACACTGTAACAATGACACCTTAAAATAAAGTGTACCCAAATATAGTTCCAAACTAACACTTTAAACTCACTCCATCCTTGTCAGCCTCTTGGATCCGTCCACCTCTGATGACCCGCCGTCCCCGACCGATGCGCCGCTCAAAGCCGACCCGCTGAGCCCCTCGTTCGGCCTGGACAGCAGCGCGACCCCGTTCAGCCCCGGGAGCGCGTCGGACAGCAGCGGCTACAGCGTGTTCTCCCGCAACCCGTCTCTGAACCCGGACTCCCCGGTGAGCTCCAGCTCCATCTCCAGCACCAGCGCCCCGGCTCACTTCCACCCGACGGGACACACAGAGTCTCTCCTCAGCGACTTCATCCCCTCGCTGAACCCCGGGCCCAAGCGCCTGTGTCTGGTGTGCGGAGACTTCGCGTCCGGGTACCACTACGGCGTGGCGTCGTGCGAGGCGTGCAAGGCCTTCTTCAAAAGAACCATTCAAGGTGAGCACAACCGCCACAAAACATCATTACTATATTCACAAGACTAATACAAGTCAGTATGAACTTATATGAGCATGCATAATGTTAATTCTTCTACAAAAGAACCATTCAAGGTAAACACAGCTGCCAAAAAAAAAAAAAAAGATAATAATTTTGGTTGCACTTTATTTTACAGTGTCATTGTTACATATGTTACATGTAGGCCTATGCAACATAAATAAAAGTAAATTATGCATAATTACATGCAACTAACCCTCAACCAAATCCTTATCTGGGTTAGTTGCATGCAATTATGCATGATTTATAGTTATTACTATAGTAACTACATGTAACATATGTAACAATGACACTGTAAAATAAAGTGTTAGTAACATTTTACTATATTCACAAAACAATAAAAGTCAGTATGAACTTATATGAGAATGCATGATTAATAACTTAATAATGAAAATGAGAGTTGGAGTGTGTGAGAGAGGGGCTTATGCTGTTAATGAATGCATGCATTGATCAATATCACACGAGCTAACTATCTGTCTGACATTGATTTGTGTGTGAAGACTCAGTGTGCTGTTTTAATCAGAGCACCTCAGAAGCCGTGCTCAATACATTTGACATGGTTTTGGTTATTTAGGATGGTTTTAAATAAGGTAACATTTTATTTTACAGTGAGTAAAGCTCAAAATCCTTATAATAGCTTTTATTTCAAATACACGCAAATGCATTGGGAACACGGCACTTCTATTTGAAATCAAAAAATGAAGAAAAATTGATCAAATTTGTTATTACTTCATAGAAAGGGAAGAAAAGGGAATATTAGGCTGTTCAAAAAAATAGCAGTGTCTGCATTTTTCTTTACCAAGTCAAACATTTACTGTATAAACTGAAAATGCTTGAAGATTTAGCTTTCTTGTGAATCCCTGAACTAATGTTTAGTTGTGTAAGCTCGGTTTCTGCTCTCTGCTCCTCATGGAGTCGGCCAGCTCCTGTGAACAGGTGTTCCAGCCCAGCACTAGACCACAGTTCCTCTGCATTTCTTGGTTTTGCCTTAAAAAACAGCATTTGTGATGTCTCCCCACAAGGCCTCTACTGGATTAGGGTCCGGGATTGGGCTGGCCACTCCATAACGTTACTCTCGTTGGTCTGGAACGAGATGCTGCGCTCTTATGGTGTGTTTGGGGTCGCTGTCTTGCTGAAACTCCCGTCTCAAGGGCATTTCCGCTTCGGCATAAGGCAACATGACGTCTTTAAGTGTTTTGATGTACTCAAACTGATCCGTTGTATGCGATAAATAGGCCCAACAGTATGAGAAACATCAGGACATCAGTGTTTGGGGATCGTCTGAACAACAGTCTGAACAAAACTCTTTAGGCCAGTCAGTGTGTTCTTTGGCAAACTGTCCCCTCTTCAGCACGTCGTATTTTCAACAATGGGACTTCTTGCCGATAGCTTGGCTTCACATATGCGTCTTCTCGTTGGTCCAGTGCTCACGGGTAACTTCAGATCTCCTTCGCTCACCCTGGAGCTGATCATTGTCTGAGTCTTTGCCATTTTGGCTATTCTTCGATCCCGTTTTCCGTTCTCTTCCACGTCTTTCTGGTCTTGGGTTGCCATTTCAAAGCATGTGATATCATTTTAGCTGAGCTAGCATTTTCTGCACTTCTTTATATGTTTTCCCCTCTCCAGTCAACTTTTTAATCGCTGTTCTTCTGAGCAATGTCTGGAACGGCCCATTTTACTCCGATTTTCAGAGAGAAATGCACTATAACCAGCATGTCCAGTCCAGTACGGCCTTCGTCCTGAAATAAGAGCCACTTGTTTGACACCAGATTGAATAACCTCACTAACTGAACTCCACACTGCGACCCTTTCAATGAATGATTCAGTTACACAGAATCAGCATTATGCATGTCATCATGGCTGTTGGGTCTGTTGTTTTTCTATTACTTACTAGTACATTATTTGCCATGTTGAAATATAATTTCTACCAACAACAGTGATTGATCTGGTTAGTGATGTTGGACTGCTATTATTTTGAACACAACTGTATATAATTAGGCTTCTGACAGATGGATGATTTTATTGGCTTTGGCCTTGGGCAGACAGAGCACAAGTGTAAGCAGTGTGTGTGTGTGTGTGTTAACATATCAATATATTGATAAAGTGTTCAATCACATAATGGATGCTCTAATCACACAGAGTCTTGTCCAGTGTTGTGTTTTACACACATCTATTGATCATACTTAACTGTGGAAATGGGGGGAAAAAATGCAGGATTTGCTTCTCTGGCATTAATGGGTGTTGAACAGTCGTCAATACACTCGCCTCTGGGAAAACACAAACTTTCTACTTCTTGCTATGATTATTAAATTATGAGGCAGTGCAAATCAATAGTTGAGCTCTGTCTGGACTCCTATGGATTTCTGTGTGAAAGCTCAGCTTGTGAAGCGTGGACTTCATGTTTGATTAAACAAATATATATATATAATCTCACTCAGCGAGTGTTACAGCTCTCAGTGTTGTGCTTTTTAATAACGATCCACTAACGGCGTGTCCTGAACAGAAGTAGATTGCTGTAGAAGTATTCAGAGCCACAGAAGAAAGCTTTGTTCAGCGCTGTGCAGAA
Organism: Vimba vimba; assembly: GCA_022828995.1. NCBI lineage: Eukaryota > Metazoa > Chordata > Actinopteri > Cypriniformes > Leuciscidae > Vimba > Vimba vimba. The sequence continues at coordinate 37,231,169 of CM040827.1, read as the reverse complement.
TATAACGAGAGTTTGATGTGTTGGTGTTTCAGGAAACATCGAGTACAGTTGTCCTGTGGTGAACGACTGTGAGATCACCAAGAGACGGAGGAAGTCTTGCCAAGCCTGTCGTTTCCAGAAGTGCCTGCATGCCGGCATGATGAGAGAGGGTCAGTCCAACATGAGTCGGATAGATTTGAACAATGACTTTTATTTTAGCTTTAGATGTTTGCTTTGCATTTACATTTACATTTATGCATTTGGCAGACGCTTTTATCCAAAGCGGCTTACATTGCATTTCAAGGTTCACACATCGACATTCTTAATTCTTGCTTTCCCTGGGAATCGAACCCATGACCTTGGCATTGCAAGAAAGCTCATTTTGTTATGCAATATTTCAAAAGATATTTGCAGCAAAATAACCTGAGTGAATATTTAGCAAATGTGCTTATATGAAAATATTTTACATTAAGGCTCCATTAGTTAACATTAACTACATTAGTTACAGTATTTGATAATTATTCACGGTGGTAAATTAAATACAGCTGTTGATTGTTTGTTCATATTAGCTCAGGTTCATTAAATAATGTTAACAAATGCAACTTTGGATTTTAATAATAAAAAAATCTAATTTTAATCTGAAAAAAAATAATAATTGCAAAACAAAGAAACCTCATTCCATAAAATGAAGAATGATTTAAGATTGTGTTCAATTTAAATATGAGCAGTAACACTTTATTCATTAACAACTGCATTAGTTAACATGAAAAACAATGAAAATGACTTATAAAGCATTTATTAATCTTGAACTTGAACTAATAAATAAATGTTGAAGTTAACATTAACTAAGATTAATAAATGCTTTAGTCATTTTCATTGTTTTTCATGTTAACTAATGCAGTTGTTAATGAATAAAGTGTTACTGCTCATATTTAAATTGAACACAATCTTAAATCATTCTTCATTTTATTTAATGAGGTTTCTTTGTTTTGCATATGCGATTTTTTTTCCAGATTTAAATTCGATTTTCACTCCCAGATTTGTATGTTTCCGTCCACCTATTTATATTCGCATTTTGCGATATCGCATAAATAAACTCTGGATGCATAAATTCTGAAAATGCGCATAAAAAACGCAAGGCACATAAACACATTTTCCGAATAAATCCCTCGATGCGCAACACAAACTCCCGTGACCTTGCCTCAGCAGAGGCTGTGATTGGATAACCGGACGAACCAGCGGACCAATCGCATCGCAGCATCTCAGATGTTGGTTTGGTGGTTCTGAAACGCCGGAGACAAAGTGTGTGATCAGGATGATTTGGTATAATTCCCTCCAGAAGCGTCTCACACGATTGCGTTCCCGAACACCAGCGTCCGAACGCTAGAGATCATGATCAGCTTTATTGCGATATCATGCAGTTTCTTGCCCGATTGCAGCAAACATTTTTATTCCAGATATTTTGTGCCAATTTCATGAGATGGAAACGCTGCTTTATTCGCAAATGTTTTATGCAATATTTAAATTTGCAACTTTTGATGGAAACATGTTTGGACACAGTGCATGTATTTTTATTTTTTAGTAAAGGTGTCTTGACAAGAATAATAAACAAGTAGAACTATTGATTTGGCTTAAACAGGGTGTTGTTTGCCCGTACCTGTTCAGGTGTGCGCATGGACCGCGTGAGAGGAGGCCGACAGAAGTACAAGCGCAGAGCCGACTCAGCACTTTCTCTCTTCACCAAAACACCTTACACACATCCGAGCAAACCAATCAGTGAGTCTCAACACACACGGGTCAACATTCATTACAGAAGCCTTTGCTAACCACTTTTACATCTTTAACATTAACAACGTCAGTGGATTATGTGTGGTTGAGGATTTAACATGATTAAGGGTTTAACTTCATCAATAAAGCATCATCTTTTCCTTTCCAGGAAACAAAGTGATCTCTCAGCTTCTGGTGTGTGAGCCGGCTCCTCTGCGAGCCACTCCTGACCCCGCGACCCCTGACAGTGACCTTAAAACACTGATGACCTTATGTGACCTTTTAAACAGGGAGCTCCTGGTTATGATTGGCTGGGCTAAACACATACCAGGTACACATTTAGATGTTGTTGAGCTCAATATATCAGGGTTCGCACAAGGTTTCTTAAAGTGCTTGAGTTTGGCTTTTATGAAATTTAAGTCCTGGAAAATCCTTGAAAACAGTCATATTTATTAAAAGGTACTTTAAAAGTGCTTGAATTATTGAAAGAAAATTATTACTGATAAAACAATCTTTTCACGCAAAATGAACGCTGCCGCCCGTCTGATATATACAGTAGAGCCATTTGGCATGTCTATGAGTGTGATGTTGCTCATATAAATATCCAAGTATATGATACAGCTTTTCATTCTTCAGGTCAGTCATATATTCATGAGAAAAAAAGCAATAAGCCCCGCAAAGCTGTGTTTTACAGTGAATTTAGAACAGCTAAAACAAGGCTTCATGCTTTTATAAAACGGTTACTCCATAAAAATATTCATTTTAATATTTATTTTACCAGTATTCATAAAATAAACACCAGCAACAAAAAATATAACATTATAACACATTTATTCCTCCACCAAGCAATGTAGTTCCAAAGAGGTTGCTAAGCAACACATGCGGTCACAGGTGTGTGTGTGTGTGTGTGTTTGTTGAGTAATTTACAACGGCTTCGAACGCGGCTCAACCAATCAGAATCAAGGACCGGAACTATCCGTTTTATAAAAAATCAGTGTGAATAAGAAAGCGATATCTGTGTCACAGTGTCCTTTCAATGGTTAAAGTTACCAGTCATTGCATCCGCTGCACTTTATTTGTACCATTTTGTTTTATTAGTTTATTTTTATTTATCCATTCACCATTTTTAGAATTTGAAAGATAATAAAGATATTATTTAACAAGAAGTCCTTTAAAACCAAGAAAGTAGTGCTTGAATTGCATGTGGCAGTGTCTGTCTGAAGCCGGATATACCCCTGTAAAGCCGGCTCTCTCCACTCCAGGGTTCTCCGGCCTGTCTCTGGTGGATCAGATGGCTCTGCTCCAGAGCGGCTGGATGGAGACGCTGGTCCTGAACGTGGTTTGGAGATCTCAGGCCTCGGCCGACGAGCTTCAGTTCGCGGAGAACCTCCGCCTGAGCGAGAGCCAGAGCCGAGCCGCGGGACTGCAGGATCTCTACACAGCTCTCAGACACCTGACCCTCAGGTACCAGCAGATGAGCCTGAGCCAGGAGGAGATGCTCACGCTCAAAGCCATGGCTCTGGCCAACTCAGGTACACAGCACCAATAACTCACACACTTCAACAGATGCTTCCGATATAAAGCCTAGAGTTGGCTTAAGCTTAATAATCAGTAATAAAAATCATTACAGTGTTATACTGTATTACATATTAAATTATATATACAGGTGAAACTCGTATATATATATATATATATATATATATATAATTAGAATATCGTGCAAAAGTGCATTTATTTCAGTAATTCAACTTAAAAGGTGAAACTAATACATTATATAGACTCATTACATGCAAAGTGAGATATTTCAAGCCTTTATTTGTTATAATTTTTATGGTTATTATGGCTTACAGCTTATGAACATTTTCCAAATTTATGAGACTTTGAATTTGTGGTTTTCATAAGCTGTAAGCCATAATCATCAAGATTATAACAAATAAAGGCTTGAAATATCTCACTTTGCATGTAATGAGTCTATATAATGTATTAGTTTCACCTTTTAAGTTGAATTACTGAAATAAATGAACTTTTGCACGATATTCAAATTTTTTGAGTTTCACCTGTATATAAATTCAATATTATAAAATATAATACAAAGATAATTATAGATAAAACATAATAAAAGTAAAGTTATATAAAATACAAAAATATTAATTACATTATTATATATTATCATAAAATAATGCTATACTGTTATATTATATTATATATAAAATACAGAAATATTAATTATATTATTAAACTCAACTAAATCATTTTTAAAATATAAACAATAAAAAAATTGTTTATTACATAACGTCGCTGTCGGGCGGAAACCTCGTATGTCCAAATTTGGTCAATTTCATATTTTTTCACAAATCGATGCTATTGGTCAGTCCCCACGTGGTTCTATTATTTTTACAAATTTAAACCAATCTAAAGTGTTGAAAATAGCTTGAGAGCAAATCTCGTAACTCCATTGGACACTTCAACTATCTGAGAATCCTCGTAACTCCACCTCTTCTTCACTCCGCGGCGGGAGCTTACGCGGCATAATCCGGCATTTTGTCTCCTCAGGATTGAACGTCGCAACGATAAGAAATCCTCGTCGAGCAACACGTAAAGCAAGCCTTAACTCTGATTTTATCTGTGTTAAACTATGATATCAGTTATTGATGTATTTTAAATGTCTACGTATTATAGGCTTATTATTACTAGGCTTATTATACGTGTGCATTGTTTTAAAATGTATCTAATATAATACTTGAATTGAAATAAATGTTTTGGATACCAGCATTAAATTATTGTTTTTATTATTATTTTACTGACTCGAAGTTGGCACTGTGCATGTAAAATACCCCAAGTAGCAGGTTTTATTTATGGGAGAAAAAGGGTCTGTCTACTGGCGCCAGTAAGCCTATCATTGCATAGCTCTGTCTGTTTTTTAGACAATAACGAGTGAAAATAGTTAGGTTAGATACATTTGAGTAGGCTTGTTTTGTTAAAAATCGATAGCTGTAATGCTTCGGTGCAGAAGGAAGCCCGTGAGCCACGAAGGTAAGTTTGCGTGCAGATTAGGCAAATTTCCACCTATTATTAGACAGCTAACGTTAGTCAGCTCATAATTTTTTGTTCTGCTTCACTTATAGCTCTTAAACCTTTAAAATGGAGTTTAGGAAGATATATGTAACCACAGTCGTTAGCTTTGGTTAACTATTGAAGCCTTTTCTCTTTTCAAAAGGCTCAACGCGACCGCCGACTTTGTTTGCGTGCAGATTAATTTCCGCCTATTTTAGACAGCCTAGTATTTTGGTATTGCGCACTCATATCTCTTAAACGTTTAAAATGGAGTTTAGGAAGATGTATGTAACCACAATCATTAGATTTGAATAGTTCTTAAAGCCTTATCTCTTGTCAAAAGGCTCAATGCGACCGCAGACTTTGATGAACACTGCCGGCAGCAACGACGTCTGTGTCTGTACCATTCTAATCAATGACAGCGTAACCTCGTATCTCCCTGCTCCCAAGTCATAAAGCTCGTATCTCCGATTAAACATGATTTTGCGGAAATGTTGTGTTAATGTTGGTATACAACAGTATATGATAGAAATATAAGTTATAATACCAACTTTAAGGACACAATGTTTAATAACTCAAAAAATATGCAGTTTTTTTAATTTCCTGAAAAATAATGGTTTTGGAGATACGAGGATTCCGCCCGACAGCGACGATAAGTTTTATATATACATATATAATAGAAATCTCTCTCTCTATACATATATATATATATATTAATAGAAATGCATTATTATAATTTTATATCATTATACAAAGCTAATTATCTAATTATAGATAAATAATAAAACTGTTATATTTTATTTTATTATGTTATATATAAAAATACACAAAAATGATATACTATTATAATATTTATATTATTATACATGTTATAAAAGTATTATAATAGTTATACGAAACTACATTTCTATATTCATAGAAACTCGTTATAATATAACATTATTTTACAAAACTATTTTCAAGCACTGAAGCGAAGTCTTTAGATCAGAAGGTTATAAATACAGTTATAAGTTCTGTATAAACAAATTCAGCACGTCAGAAGTGTGACTAGTGGATGTACGAAGAGGTTATGTGTTCATTAACTGTGTGGTGTGTGTGTGTGTGTGTGTGTTTATGGTTGTATTGATGCTGCTTAAGAAGCGTTCAGGGATTGCTTAAACTCTCTAAATCTGGTTTGTTTGATAGCAATTAATTCTACTTCATTTTAGTTCCCATTTCCAGTCTCAGACTCAAAAACAATCAATAGGGATCTAGCCGTGCGGAGCGCAGATCAATAAACCATTAGCCGTGTCTCCCAGCTTGCCTCTGACCACAGGGCAGATTCGAGTCGGACAACACTGGGAAACTATTGTTTTTGCTCTCGACACAGAAAGATCTGGAGAGCGTAAGCAGATAGACGTGTTCTGCTAGTCCATTAACAATAGGATTCGCCACAGTGTCATCGGCACTGAACTCGTCTCCGCACTCCGACCTTCAACCAGATAAATATTCTGAATGTTTCAATCCAGTCTGACTTCTGACCTATAATGCTGCCCAGAGCCGCCTTAACCTAGTGTTAGGCCCCGGGGCTGAGAGCTTTTGTAGACCCCCCATCCCCTCGATTTATAGAGTCTCATTTTAAAAAAGTGTAATATCTAGGAAATCTACATCACAGAATGCATTCATTTCTTTCCAGACCTACAACAGTGAGTTTTTTTATATTGTTTTCAATTTTAATATTGTTATTAACATATCACTGAGCACATAAACACAAGACACTTTATTTAACAACCACACACAGCAACTAAATTTCAACTTTAGAAAATGAGACAACCAATAGGAAAGAAGCCTTTCAGTGGAGCTCAGCTCCCGTCAGCGCCTCGAGTGCAGGAGACAGAAGAGTTCGAGGGCGATTTCACTGTTTTATATGTAAAGGCGGGCATACACTGTGCGATGTCTGTGCGATTTCAGCAAGGAACCTACTCACACTGAACGAGTAGATCGCATGCGATGTAAAGCCAAAGCTCAGGATTTATGTGCTCACACTGTACGGACCGGTCCGAACGTCGAGCTGCGACACTATGCGTGTGAAATATGCGCGAATCAGCGCGATAAATCCTCGTGCCGGGTTGTGCCTATGGATGATATCATATGTAGCCTATCCAGAGATATTGTCGAAACAAGCATCAGCTATCAATATCAAGAAGATTTAGCATTTCCAATTTATATATTAAATTATTAGTAGGCTAGTATTGTATTATTATTATTATTATTATTATTAGGGAAGGCCTAGGCTATTAAAGTGATAGGCTATAATTAAATTGCCATGCAACAATTTCATAGCGCATCACCGCATAACCAACGCGCTGTGAGGATAATAAAATATTACATAGGCTAGAAGCTTACTTCTCCTCATTAAAAATTGTCTAAAACATTTAGGTCGATTACAATTAATTATATACATATAATTAATTATTAACAGTCTATAATATGTCCGAACACTGCAATAATTCATCAATGAAAATTAAAAACAGCTTTATTTCAAAAACATTGTTTAACAAATTAATAAAAGAGGCAAAGTGTAGCCTACATCGCTTGGAAGAAGTGGGTAATGGTTAATCCATTTTGCAACATGGACTGGAGGTAAGAAACAGTAATTTGTAGCTAGTTTGATCTACAGAACTAAAGATCTCCCTCTTTTCGTTTTTTTTTTTTTTTTTTTTTTTTTTTTGCTGCAGATGGTTAAACTTCTGTTTTCGCGCAGGCGCAGTGAGGGAAAAACACTGAGTTTAGGGCAATCGGTTCGTAGCTCTGCTTCAACTGCGCGAATCGATATAGTCACGAGGAGCGACCAAAATTTCTAACATGCCAGAAATTCATCCGACCATCCGATTGCCGGTCGGGAGAGGTTAATCGCCTCTCGTTTCCCCCTGTACACTGCACGAACACTGCACGACAAACGACGCACGACAAAGCTGAAAATCGGCCCGACCCGAAAAAGAGTCGCACGAGTCAGAATTCGGCTCAAAATCGGACGAAAATCGCACAGTGTATGCCCGCCTTAACTAATCACAAACATGGATATAATAAAATGATGCATGGAAAAGAAACTGTCGACAGTCTCAGTGAGTTTATGCTGGATTTAGTGCGTAAATCATTTTGTTTACAAATTAGACGCTTTGCAGTTGTTATATACGTTAAAGATTTTATTTTGGATGTGTTCATTGTGATTATATTGGCTGGGTTTATAAAAGTTTATAAAATTGAAAGGATCATTGCTTGGTGCATTTGGAAACAAAGCTTGTCTATTTCTAAATGTAATCGCGTGCATCGCTGATCATTATACTGTCCGTGTGTAGAAAAAAACTTAGATTAAACACACTCGCAACAGACACACCCCAAAGCGGAGACAGGCATTAATGCGGCCTTGATGCTGCCTGAATCATAATCATAATCATACTCTGTTCGCTCGTTGGCCAGAGGAGAACTGAGTCTGGCTTCTCCAAAGGTTTTCTTTTCTCCATTCTGTCACTGATGGAGTTTTGGTTCCTCGCCACTTCTTTCACTTTTGTCTTTTGGTTTGCTTATGGGGACATTTAATTTAATATTCAACAATATTATTGATCTATTGCATTGACACCAATATATGAGAACTGAACTGAGCTGGACGATGAGAGCAGCTATAAATATATAAATGAACTAAATTAATAACTTTTTTACAACAAAAATGAACCATCACTGAGCTTTCTTAAGCTGGACTGTGACGCTATTTTCTTCTGGAAACAAACTTTGTTGCATTATTTTCCTGTTATCTCTATAAAGTTCCTTTAAAACAATCTGTATTGTAAAAAGCGCTATATAAATAAAGCTGACTTGACTTTAACACTAAATCGGATGTCGTACATGACCTTGCCGATGGTTTGCCATATAGATGTGACTGGGAAAACTATTGTTTTTGCTCTGGAGTCCAGAGCAAAAACAATAGTTTTCCCAGTCACATCTATATGGCAAGGTCATGTACAAAAGGTCATGTACAAGGTCATGTACAAAAAATGTATTACAAGTTTTTTTAAATGGTTTGTTAACATGGACAAACGGTGCAAAAAACTTGTAATACATTTTTTGTTTGTCTTGATGTAAGTAATCAACTCAGTAATTTTCATGGTGATATCTAAAGGTTAAAAATTGTACCCTATTCAAGTAAGAAAAATAATGATAGGCATATGAATAGGATATAATTGGGTCTTTTTTGAAACTTCCCCTAATGGGATTCTTCGGGGCTTTTTTTCCTTACTCAGGACATATTGAGGATACAAAATCAGCTGAGTTTGCTTCTGTTGCAATTTGTTCAAGGTTGACCCCCATTTTGGCTTAAAATGACTGGACTAATAGCTGTGCTCTGCTAGTCCATTAAGCATCAACAATGGGAGTCGCGCAGTTGTAAGCAAACACAACAGAGTGTTTAACACTCAGTCGGATGTGGTATGTGACCTTGCCGATGGTTGTCTTCCAGACGCGGAGAACGTGGAGTGCGCAGACGCAGTGCAGTGTTTCCAGGACGGGCTCCACGAGGCGCTTCAGGAGTACGAGAGCGCGCAGAGACCGGCGGAGCCGCACCGGGCCGGGAGACTCCTCATGACGCTCCCGCTGCTCCGACAGACGGCGCACCGATCCGCTCGCTGCTTCAGCCGGATACACACGCAGGGACGCGTGCCCATGCACAAACTCTTCCTGGAGATGCTGGACGCCAACATCTAGACTCGCAGACTGTGGACTGAGAAGGGGCGCCGATAGAGTTTGGGCCTTATGAAAGAATATGAGGATGGGCTCGTTACACCCGTTCCAGTAATAAAGCCGCGTTTCCACCCGGAACAATGTGTCCCAGGGACTTTTCCCCCCAGACCTGTTGCTGTCTGCGTTTCCGCCGCGATCTAAAGTACCGTGAAGATTAGGCAAATTAGTCCGGTGACGTAGGACTGCGTGTGACTTCACCGTTCACGCTGAATTTAAAGGTGCTGTATGTAACTTTTTAACTCTACTAAAGCATAAAAATAAAGTAATATGTTTGAGGAAACATGCTAAGTTCACACACTCGTTTCTCTGAAAAACACTAATACAGCCAGTTATTTTACTTTGAAATGTGCCTTTCCGGGCTGGAATGTTTGTTATTGTTTTGATCTGTGTGTTTGTTGACAATTTTCATTGTCCATTGCGCTCGTTTCTGTTGCGTGTGCTCAAACTGGCGACCCGTGTGATCGCCGTCGAGTCTGTGGAGGCGGGAGAAACAACGATTTCAGATATTTTGTATTTGGACTGCAGTACCTATTTCGTCCACTAGTTGTCATTCTTACAGACTGCACCTTTAAGCTTAATAAAGCCTGAACCTCGTCATCGGTCCATCGGTCGTATTTTTTAAACTCTATTGCTGATTCGAATAGCAAACAACTGTTACTACACGAAACCAAACCAATCGCAATGCGGCATGAACTCGACCAATCAGCATGTTCAGTGGGTGGGACTTGGGCACTGAACATGCTGATTTTGATTGGTTGGTCGAGTTCATTCCGCATTTTGATTGGTTGGTCGAGTTCATGCCGCATTTTGATTGGTTGGTCGAGTTCATTCTGCATTTTGATTGGTTGGTTGAGTTCATTCTGCATTTTAATTGGTTGGTTGAGTTCATGCCGCAATTTGATTGGTTGGTCGAGTTCATTCCGCATTTTGATTGGTTGACTACACGCAGCATTTTATTTCCACCTTCTGTTGCGTTGCGTGCAATAACAGTTGTTTGCTATAGACCTTATTCACAACAGCGCCATCTTTGATTTTTAATGGGAATGACAGCGAGGCTGTGAGGGACAGACATGCATCTCTTCAATGCGCTGTACTGTTATTTCATGTGTTTTAGGATTGTTCTGCTCATGAAACACTGGAAAAATATCTTTCCGTTAACAAAAAACTCCCGACAATATAAGCCGTGGAAAATTGCAAGTAATCTAGGAGCTTTATACCGCTTTTTACAGCAGATGCCATTGGAAACACGGCAAGTCTATCCCTCACAGCCTCGCTTTCGTGGCGCTGCTCTGAATAAGGTCTATTCAAATCAACAATGGAGTTTAAAAAATAAGACCTATGGGCCAACGACGAGGTTCAGGCTTAATTCAGAGGATGAAATCCAGCGGGAACTGTAAAGTCACGCTCAGTCCTACATCACCAGACTAACTGCCTAATCTTCACGGCACTTCACGGCAACAGGTTTTCGAGGAAAACAGTTCCTGGGACAAATTGTTCCGGGTAATTTCGGTGGAAACGCGGCTAAAATCGATCTCTGGGGGCCAAAAGTGCGAAGGCCCTTAGAATAATCCTAACTTCCCTTAGCGGCGCTCCTGATAAGGCTCTGGGATGCTGTTATAAAGCAGAAGAACCTTCACACAGAGGTCAAGGGTCACGTTTAACACAACAAAGCAGCTCTTCGGAGTTTGGCAGCTAAACTGCACTTGAAGACGAGAGGTTAATATCTCTCTCTGTCTCGCTGAAGCACAATCTTTTACTATTTATTTGATATGAAATTCATGGAGATTATCGTTTTATAAGGTGTTGGCGATAGTTTAGATGACGCAATTTCTTTTTTTAGCATTTTACATGATATATCAATTTTTTTTATATATATATATATATATAATTCTGTAGTTTTTTTTTTTTTTCAGTCTAGATTTGGGAATTTGGTTAATATCGAAGACGCTATATAACAGTTCCAGCGATCAGCATCAAACTCTCACTGTAACACAGATGTAGTCGGCAGGACATCGTCAAGCTATGGAGCCTTTCTATTTATTGTCTAATTTATTACAAGTACCATCTCTGCTGTTATTTATATGAAAATAAATTATTTTTTGGGGGAATTTTCAAGAGTGCTTTTTTCCTGATATTGATAACTGAATGAATGCATTCACATACAATAACATAAAAAGAGTTTTATTCAGTGTTCTAGAAGGAATACAGTAAAAAAAAGTAATAACTTATCAAATGGTTCATGTACAACACAACAAGATTCGTTGAATTCACAGCGTCCGAGTGTCATTACAATCATCACCATTCAGTTTACAGATCACAACTATAACAGAATTATATCTGGCATTGATACCACATTTTCAAGCATTACCATAAATGGGGTAAAATACTTTTTTTTTAGGTTTTTAAGGTTTTTAACAAAAAAAAATCTGATAATATGAACACTGATCATTCAGGACTGCAGCTTTCTGCATGTTTGGGGTTCATATTCGGCCACAATCAAATTCAAGCCGACTTTAAGGAGTAATTGAGGATTTTACTATAGTAACAGCCCATTTCATAGGCAGACTGAGCCTATACAGCAGTGAAGACTGTTCACATTCACCCAGAACACACTCTCAGGTGTGACACAAGCTGCCAGATCTACTGGATCAAGAGTCGGACTGGTGGAAATTGCACTGAATGTTTGCTGAATATATATATATATATATATATATATATAATATATGAATATATATTGTATTACTGTCCTCATTAACTCACGTCTACACTGGCTTACACATGGTTTCGTTAGTTATTGACATAAATGCATTTTTTTGTGGTAACACTTTACAATAAGGTTTCATTTGTTCACTACTTTAGTTAAAATTAACTAAGAATGAACAATACTTCTACAGCATTTATTAATATAAATGAATGTTAATTTCATTTCATTACTAATACATTATTGAAATTAGGGCTGCATGATATTAAAGAAAAGAGCGATATGCGATAACTCATTAAATGTGATATTCGATATGATAATGCTTAAAGTGTGTAAAATAAACTTAAATTATCTTTAAAATATATTTAAAATGATATAACCTACATATGTGTTTCACAGTCTTTATGTGACTATAAAACATCCCTACAGCTTCTGACAGTGAACATCAGTGTTTTACTGAGGCATAAGAAGTGTTATTTTAACATCAGTGTAAACCTCGGGGTTCAGGGCTTCAGGTTATCCTACATTAGAGTTATTTAACTACAGAAACTGAATAATCAAATGTAAAAATAAAACACTGCTTAGTTTTCACTGTATGAATTAAATATATCCTGATTCTTATTAAAGCTACAAAAGTGATTTTCTCTTCGTCTTTTGTTTGTGTTATTGTAAGCGGTTGAGATATGCATATCACGATATACACATTTGCGATATTTCGATAATTTGCGATATTTCGATATATTGTGCAGCCCTAATTGAAATCAAAAGTTGTATTTGTTAACATTAATCAATGCACTGTGAACTAACAAACATGAACAACTGTATTTATATGAACTATTAACAAAGATTAATAAATACTGTACAAATGTTTTGTTCATTGTTAGTTAACAAATGAAACCTTATTGTAAAGTGTTACCATTGTTTTTACATATTCAAATAAATATGTATATATACTTTTTTTTAGAAGAACTACATATTCCAGACATAAACAAATTGTTTGATATTTTATGATTTTCGTCATTAGACAATATAGTGTCTGTTCCAAATTTGACCAGTAGGGCTTTTTTGTTTACAGATATTTTTAGTAAATTTTAAGTAAGTATTACATAAAATAAGTATTAATTTAAATTCATCTATGTTTTGTACATCTTATTTGCCACCATTATATATATATATATATATATATATATATATATATATATATATATATATATATATATATATATATATATATATATATATATGCCCACCCTGCTCTATACATCAGTATTAGCATTGACTATTAAAAACAAAATTAGCAGTCGAGCACAATTGCATAACCCTGTTAATCTGAACAATGTTCACAGATATTTGCGTCTGAGAGCTCATGCTGTAATATTAACCAGAGCTCAACTAACCAGCATGACGTACTAAACAACAAAGCCTTGAGAAGCTGAAGTGTGTAATCACCAGATGGAACTGATAAAGCAATCAATAATTCAGAGGCTGAATAGACACACCCCTGATCTGCTATTGGCTGGCTAAACACACAGTCCCGCCCCCAAACTCACTCGATTGGTTGAGCCAGTGTTGCTGATGCTCAAAGAAACGGGCCAATGTTTTGAGAGCTCTAGAGCCACAGTGTTCCTACGTTTCAGTGATTTTCAGTTGTCTTCGCATATTACGCCTGGGAAGTATATAATATAAGTATATAATAAAAAATAATAAAAAAAACAACCTTTAAAGCTAGTCCATTTTTGTTTTGTATAACAAGATTAAACAATCCTGCCTTCACATTAACATGACCAAAAAGTGTCAGGAGTAAATATAAATCACTTCCTTGTTTCTTTGTTCAAAAGAAAAAGTTACGGAATGTGAATATTCCCCTCATTTACATGCGATATACATAATCTCATAACTCCACATTCAATATTATAAGGCACCCTGTGATACTGATATTTTGTAAAGTATAATACATCTCCCTCTCAGAAGCTGGTTTCATTCATATGAGGTTTAGGGCTGGTGGAAGGAGGAGAGGCGGGGCTTTCTGGCCCGGGTGCGTTCTCATTGGACGGGCTCTCGCTGGTCGGAGAGGTCAGAGGTCGCCTGGGAGACGTGGGCGTTTGTGATCTAACTGGACTGAGGGGTGAAGGAGACGCGTTTGGCGCGGCAGGAGCTGGTCTTCTCATGCATGGTGCTGATGATGAAGATGATGATGATGATGGTGGTGGTGGTGTTGATGATAAACATGGCGCTGGCAGGGCTGAGAACGACGACGGTATTCTGAGTCCGAGCCGAGCCTCGAGCTCGCTGCACGCCGCTAAGCTCCGCCTCCCCGGGTCCAGGCCGCCCGCGTCCGAGCACTTGGCTCGTTCCTGACAGCGCTCCACGAAGCTGCCTCTCCGGATGGCGCCGAGGCCGTCCCGGTCCCGGCCCGGGTGAGGGCTGCTGCTGGCGCTGCTGGCCAGGGAGGACTGGCTGAGGCCGAGGTGGGCCGGCAGCTCGCGGGGTTTACTGAAGGGAACCAGAGGGACCTGACGAGGAAGACTGCCAGAAAGAGGAATCGGGCCCCGGAAGCCAGCGCCAGCTCGAGTGCTTTCACTTAACTGAGACTGGAGGCTGTGGGAAACACGTGAGAGGTGTATTACTGATCTGCCGGCATTATAAACAGTTCATTGGTTAAAGGAAAGTTCCCTACCTCGCCATATGGTAAAAAACTGTAATAGATCTAATGGGACATTTTAAGTAATTCTACAGCAAGTATTATTAAATGCATAGACTTTGGAAGCAAAAATGAATGATTATCGTATAATTTACAACAAAAAAATATCCATATGCCTGCTTATTTGGGGACACTCAGTGCTTTAAGTGGGCCGGTACGCGCCGGTACTCAGTACCGCTACTTCCAAATATAGCTCTTGAGCGTACCGCCACCTCTCCGTGCTCCCAGAACGTGCTTTTAGCGTACCGGTACGTTCATTTGCACATCTGTTTTAATCCTCTGGCTGCGCTGCCGCTTTTCAGAGCGCCCTTCACAATGCACGGCGCGCGCTCTATTTCAGCATAATGGTAGTTTGTTGCCATACCAAAGGCGGAGGAAGCACAACTGAAACCGCCATGAAAGCACGAGAGGACCTCCCGTTATCGTAAACGACCACCCGCCAACTCTCACGCATTCACCGTCCGTGAGACACACGCAATTGACACTTTTCACACGCTCTCACAACACATCCATTTTCTCACGCACAGAAAAATCGCGAAGCAAAGAGAACACGGAGACAGAGCAGGTTAGTTATGATATAAAAAAAAATCCCAGCTCTCAGATTCTGTCATTTTTATAACGAAATTCAAACAATAAATACCGTTTTGGCGCTTGTAAATGTGACATGACAGATCCCTAGCGCACGTGAACCGATCATCTCTATTAACACGAATGAACACAATGTTAAAAGAAACAGTACAACTTACCGAAATGTATATTCATTATACATAATATCGATCAATCAGTGTTTTTCAACCGCGGAAAGGGTCAGTAAAACAGCTGGAGAACAATTGTCACATAACATTTACCTTAGGAAAGCCATTTGATGACCACAATATAGGCTATAGCACGTTAGTTGGCTAGAAAAAAACAGCTATAGAGAGTATTTTGCTAAATATGTGTACTATATTACATATTTATTATATTTTTTACTTATATCATTAAATAAAGTTGTTATTAGGATAAAAATGCATTATATTCAATTTGAATTATTTTTAACCTTAAATAATACTGCCAGCTGATAGGGCTCTCTGTATGTTTACAGCATTAGGTGAGGTTTTTTTTTCTTGAGAAAAATTAATGCCTATCTTGTGTACAATTCTGACTTCATAACACGCATTTTGCGACTTTATATCATGCAATTCTGACTATATATATCCCAATTGCGCCTTTATTTCTCAGAATTGCGACTTTCACAATTGCGACTTTATATCTCAGAATTGCGACTTTATTTCTCACAATTCTGACTTCATATCTCGCAATTCTGAGAAAAAAAAGTCACAATTCTGACTTGATATATCGCAATTGTGAGAAAAAAAGTCAGAATTGTGAGGTAAAAAGTCGCAATTATTATTATTTATTTATTATTCAGTGGCGGAAACAAGCTTCCATAGTTACCTCAGGGGAGGAGGGGAGTCAGCAAAAAAAAAAAAAAAAAAAATAGAGTACCGGCACCTCTTTTGGGCCACTTAAAGCACTGGGGACACTTAATATTCAACAATATTATTGATCTATTGCATTGACACCATTATATGAGAACTGAACTGAGCTGGACGATGACATCACAGTTTTCTCCAGAGCGGCTTATAAATTAACTAAATTAACTTTTTTACAACAAAAATGAACCATCACTGAGCTTCCTTAAGCTGGACTGTGACGCTATTTTCTTCTGGAAACAAACTTTGTTGCATTATTTTCCTGTTATCTCTGTAAAGCTGCTTTAAAACAATCTGTATTGTAAAAATCGCTGTATAGATCAATTATATCTATAATCGATTAAAATATGAAGTCTTGTTTTCTGCTAAATTGATCAAAATGAAGCATGTTTATGATATATATCAAATATCAAACATCTATTAATATCAAATATCTATAAAAAAAGTATCTTGATTTAAAGTTGTATTGGAAAACAGGACAAAAATACTGAGGAAGATATATTTTTATTTTTATTTGCAATCTATGCAACATTCAATGCCATTCCTTAATGAATTTAAGACATTCTGCTCTTATTTAAAACCTTTTTAAGGCCTCAATTTGTGTAAGGGCAAATTAAGACCTTTTTAACACCTGCAAAAACCCTGAATTATAATATACCCTATAATCCGAAAAAAAAAAAAAAAAAGTCACACCTGAATATAAGTTGCAACGAGTCAAAACTGCATTGTTGGAGAGAGAGAAAAACCCCAGATAAGTTGCAATCTATTATTACATTCAGAGTAAAATACCAGTATGTAAAATACTGATAAATAAAACAAAACATTTGCACATTTTTAACGTTTAGGTTAGTTCCCCTAACTCTACAACTCTACAAAAATCCTTTAAATTTAACAGAATACAGAATAAGAATGAAAAATATAAGTATAAATTAAATGGTTAGCGCACTTAAAAATGAAAGTTCTGTCATCATTTACTCACCCTGAAGTTGTTTCAAACATGTATGAATTTCTTTCTTCTGCTGATATTCTGAAGAATGTCGGAAACCAAACAGTCGAGGAAAATTGCGGTCCATCGACTGTTTGGTTTCCGACATTCTTCAGAATATCAGCAGAAGAAAGAAATTCATACAGGTTTGAAACGACTTGAGGATGAGAAAATTATGACAGAACTTTCATTTTTGAGTGAACTCTTTCTTTATTGAACCCGGGTAAGTGTGGGAAGGTGTGTGTGTGTGTGTGTACCTGCACATGGAGTTGCGAGAGGAGTGTGTGAGAGAGGCCGCGGGACTCATGTCTGGCGTTCGGGTCAGAGCCAGATCACACTGGTCCAGAAGCTCCAGAAGCTCCTCTTCAGTAGGACCGCCCAGAGCTTCAACACACACACACACATCTGATTACAGCACATACACTGCATTTCACATTCATTATTGCACGGCTCTGTGGAACACTTGATTCTGATTGGTCAATCGCTCCATCCAGCGGTGTGTTATTCCTCTATAACAGCCGCTGAGAACAGAAGCACAGGCTCATCCGGGTCACTGGAGTCAGCAGCGCTATACACTCGCTAGAAACGGGTTTTCTTCATGGAAGTTTTGCTTTTGGTGAGCTAATAAAATATTAAAACTCAGTCTAATTAATATTTTGTGTACAGTTATTTAATTATGCCATGCAGTATCATGGACTCGCTCTCTCTCGTTTCACACAAACGCAGCGGCGGCCATTTTATGACTATTGTTTTGAACACTGTTGGATTATAAGATACAAACAGGAACGATTTTAAAACAGTTTAATCTGAAATTAATATCTCTGATCTCCATAATTATTTTATGTGGGGGAATGCTGTGTAATAAGTCTATGACTGTATACCATATCTCTTAAATGTCCATCTAGTTGCCGCTCGCCGGTGAAATTGCTCTCTCCGCGGAGCTTATCAAATATTTCAACTCAGATCAATATTTCATGTCTAATTATTTATTGATATGGCAAGTGTCCGTGTAATAAGCGTGATAATGTACATCCAGCCGGTTGTTATCTCAGAATAAACCCCTTCAGATGTGTGTGTGTGTGTGTGTGTGTGTGAGATCTCAGAAGGCTGATGAAGACCCCGTGGATCACCCTGTCAGGGTTTATTCTGAGATAACAACCGGCTGGATGTACATTAAAGGAGAACTCCGGTCAATTTTAACATTGAGGTCATTTTTTTGTCTACTGCAGTCAGATTCACCCGTGTTCACTCTGAAGGAATCACTCACATGACCTGTGCACTTGTAATGACACATCAAGGATGTTAAGAGGCTAAAAGCAGGTTTAAAACTTGCCCCATTGAAGTCAACAGGGTGCAAATTTTAAAAAGAGGATAACATGGTGTAGGCAACACCGATTTTTGTCGTTGTTCTCTGTATTGACAGCACTCCAAATTTACAAAAAAATGAGCTCAATGTTAAAATTGACCGGAGTTCTCCTTTAATGCTCCCATGCTCACCTTTGATATCCACTTTCCCAGCGATCTCCATTGCCGTGGTGAGGTCCCACATCTGGATGCTGCCGTTGCTGTGTCCGCTGAAGAGATACCGACGGGGCCTGGAGCCGATGCGACTCGATCCCTCACACTCATGCACCACAAACGCTGTGATGGACGTCCCGTCAACTGAGCGCACCTCACACACCCTTCAAAGGGGAGATCACGCTTAGCACCTCCCACAAGTGTTGCTCAATACGCAGTCCAAGGATGTTTTCTAATCAGTTCAGCGTAACTCTCGCCAAAATGCAACCTAGGGTCTTTTAGTTAATCTACCCGAGTCAAACTTTCGTTTAAAAGCATAATTACAATGGAAACGGCACTTTTAAGTTTGACCGTATTTTCGTTTTTGGTCAAATTGTCTTGTGAATGGGAGTGTTTGGGGCACGACTATGATAGCATCAAAAATCACTATTTTTAAAACACTAAGAAGGCTCGACACAACATGAAACTGTGCTGGAAGTCTCACCAGCGGCTCTACACATGAACTCCAGCATTGAGAACAGTGTTTGTGTACACAGAGTTTACTAAAAAGAAAGATTTTGTACGAGTTACCCTTTAAGCAGTCAGAAGTGTTACTGCTGGACATGTAGTTTGTGTAGAACAACAGTTTAATGGCGGTTATATTACACTGACCTCTTCCCATTGGAGGAGAGCCTTACGTAGAGTTTATCAGTGTCAGGAACCACGCGCTGGATGAACACCTGCTGCTCGTCGCGCTCCCCGTACGGCCCTGCAGGAACAAGCGGCAGGCACACATCTGACCCATGACCAGTGCAGCACATAAATACATATACACTACCGGTCAACATCTTAGAATAATACGTCTTTGAAAGTGTCTTCTGCTCACCAAGACTGCATTTACTTGATCAAAAATAGAGAAATCAGTAATAGTGGGAAATCACTAATATGATGATTTGATGCTCAAGAAACATGTATGATTATTATCAGTGTTGAAAACAGTTTCTGCTTCATATTTGTATAAACTGTGATGCACTATACAATTTAAAAGTTTGATATAATATGTTTTGTATAGGAAATGAACACTTTTATTCAGCAGGGACACATTAAATAGATCAAAAGTGACAGTAAAGATTTTAATGTTACAAAGGATTTTGTGTCTTTAAATAAATGTCGTTCATGCAACTTTCTATTCTATATATAAAAAAATGCAGTTTCCACAAAAATATTAAGCAGCAAAAACGGTTTGCAACATTGATAATAATAAGAACCATTATTAATAATCGAGTACTGATCATAATTGATAACTGAGCAGCAAATCATCATATTAGAATGATTTCTGAAGGATCATGTGACACTGAAGACTGGAGAAAATGCAGCTTTGATCACAGGAATAAATTACATTTCACTATATATCACAATATAAAATTATAAAAAATAATCAAATAAATCCAGTCTTGGTGAGCATAAGAAACTTCTACCGAAAGATCTTAATTATTCCACACGTTTGGTCCTAAAGGAATGAGGCCGTTTGAGAATGATCACTTCATCGTACCGATTTCAGTCCCAGCAGCGCAGCCTCCATGGCCGTCGATGTCGTCCAGTGAGAGGATCTTAAAGGAGGTGAGAGGAGTGGAGCCAGGCTGGGTGGAGATCATGCCTCGGAAGCGCGTCACCGTCCAGGTCCGCACGTGATTGTTGTCTGCACACACTGCATGGAGGAAGACATATTTAGGGGTTCAAGCATGAAGTGCTACTGTAATTGTAAGGATTTGTAAAACTGATCGTTCAGGCCAAACCGCAAGGCCTAGAGACTTGAAACCTGGCCAGATGGTAGGCCTCAATTTGGGGAGAACCTATCAGAGTATGACCCCGATTGGCCCATAGGTGGCGCTACAGCAACCAAAAGTCGCTCATAACTCTTAGACCGTTTGTCCTAGACTCTAGTCTTACACCACTGTGATCCCTGGCTCAAGGTGGACAAAATGTGTATCTCCAATATCAATTTAGAAAAATTTTCTGCTACGTCGAATTTTGTCCAAAACCTACTTTTGCGAACTAATCCCTGGTTTTTCACCCACTCGGAACCAAACCAGTCTAGGACAATTCTCTGGACTCTCTAGATCAATAATTATCGAGAAAAAAAAAGTTTAACTTTTGCATTTGGGTAGCTAACATTTTATGGAGATCGGACCATAGGTGGCGCTATAACTGTTAAAAAGTTTTAAAAACACATATTTCATTAGTAAATTACCTTATCTGCTTAAAGGCTGTAAATGCTTGAACCCCGATAAATGCTGCTTGCAGCTTTAGTTCTACTAGTGATTTTTACACCTTTACCTGTATTCTGCATATGTGACCCTGGAGCACAAAACCAGTCACAAGGGTCAATTATTTGAAATTGAGATTTTTACATCAAAGCTGAATAGATAAGCTGTGTGGTTTGTTAGGATAGGACTATTTGGCCGAGATACGACTATTTGAAAATCTGGAACCTGAGGGTGCAAAAAAAAACTAAATATTGAGAAAAATTAAAGTTGTTAATTTATGTTAGTGATATTGCTGCATTCACTCACAAAAATATTTTTTTTATCTATTTTCGGTAGTAAATTTACTAAATATCTTCATGGAACATGATCTTAAGGCGAGACACGGCAGGCAAAAACGTTGTTGTTTTTTTACTGGTCAATTTTGCGATTTTTTGATATGTCTCTTCAATAACATGTCTTCTTTCAGACTTCAGAAAACACATTTAGGTCTTTATTTTACTACACTTTCTCTGTTTGCGTCTGTAGATTTCTCATAAATTCAACAAAAGTTGGCGTTCTTAAAGGGGTGGTTGATTATGATTTGACTTTTCTAACTTTAGTTAGTGTGTAATGTTGCTGTTTGAGCATAAACAACATCTGCAAAGTTACAACGCTCAAAGTTCAAAGCAAAGGAAGATATTTGCTTTTAAAGAAAAGGACTACAACAAACGGCTGGTTGGGACTACACAACATTCCTCCCGGGTTAGTGACATCACTAACCCTAGAATTTACATAAACCCCGCCCCCGGAACACGCAGTCCATGTTGAGAAGAGGAAAAGTTGTTGTATAAGAGTACATTTGTGAGTCAGCTCAAACTTTAGCATCCATCTTTTCACATGCAATAGAAAGTCACTCTGTGTGCATCTCACAACAGTTCCTATATGAGCGATTTATAGATTTATCATGACAGAATATCTTAATTGAAGATAGTTAACTCCACATCAGCAACAAATTCATCAACTAACCATTCAGAGATGTCCTGTTGCATTCTACATGTTGTCACTTCTTCTTGAGTCTCTCCATCTTTGTCTGACTCCGTTTTAACATTAAAGGCAGAACAGTTTCTGTCATTTTAGTGTGTCTGCGTGAGGTAATAGCAGCTGCTAACACACACAAGCTCTTGAAGCTCCGCCCTCTGCAGCAGCTCATTTGCATTTAAAGGGCCAGGCACAAAACGGTGCGTTTTTGCAAACCCTCAAAAAGTGACAACTTTAACTTGCTATATAAAAATATCTGTGGGGTATTTTGCGCCAAAACTTCACACACACACTCTGGGGACATCATAGATATATTTTACATCTTGTGAAAAGGGCATTATACCACCCCTTTAATCAATATGCTGCTCCGCGATCTCTGTCTGCTCCCTGTCATCACACGCACCGCTGGAAAGCTCTCTCTCCTGTACAATGCTGTCGGATCCAAATATGGTCATTTCCTTTTTATCAGCAACCAATCGTGAAAGTAAAAAGGCTGAATGCGCAATCTCATTGGCTGATGATAAATCGTTAAAGCCCGTTTTCTCAAAATGACTTTTCTCTCTGAAATCTCCACTTCAGCAGCACCGATATACACCAAACTCTCCAGTCTTGTGCCTAGTTATATTATGAAGACATTTACAGAGGGATTTGTAAATATATTATTCCTAGCCTGATTTATATAACATTTTATTCCAAAAAACATGGCGAAAATCATATATTTAAGGCTATTGACAGTATATTCTGATTTACAGGATAACAAAAGTAGATATCCATAAATCCCTCTGTATTTTTTTTTTCCCATCTAATATGTGAACACAATGAAAAAATATTTTTTTAACCTGGCTTTATCCAATACTCAGATTTTGTTTTTTAAAATATATGCAGATTAGCGCATATTTAATTAGATATTACCTAATTTGCATATTTAAACAATAAATTACAGAAAACCTGTAATACATTTTTTTCTCATCTTAATGTAGGTAATCAACTGGGAAAGTTTCATGGTGATATGGTCACTTTTGATGGTCACATCTGCTTTTACCCTATTCACCTGTAGTGTCTCACCTTAATATCCTAATGATTTTTGGCATCAAAGATAAATCGATAATTTTGACCCGTACAATGAATTGTTTGTATTGTTGGCTATTGCCACAGATAAACCTGTGTGACTCGAGACTCGTGACTTCTGTGGTCCAGGGTCACACATGATCGAGGCATGGCCTCCTCACCAGAGATGAGGTGTTTCTCAGACAGCATGATCTTGGTGACAGGACTGCGGTGAACAGAGAAGGTCTGGAAGAGCTGTGGACCGGATCCCACCGTCTCCGGATGCTGGACTATGACACGCACTGAGCCTGAGCTGGTGCCGTACGCGATCTCGATCCAGTTCCCGCTGTCACCTGAACACACACATTCATCACACACACGAAACAGCACTGTGAAGAACAAGTGTGCTTAAATGTGCTGAATGTGCACTTGTGTTTCAAATTTTAAAAGTATGTATTTAAAAAAAACTGTTCTTGCAGATAATATAGTATTAATGAAATCACTTTAGTACACTTAATTACAATGATAAAGATAGTTCTACAAATCGTTCTAAATATAAAAGAATAGCAGAGTCCACAGCACAACTATAACGATAATTCCCAGATAAAAACATTGACAGCCAATCAGAATCATTCTGGCTTTAAAGAGCTCGAGCATTTAAAGCGGCAGACGACAAAACTGCA
Organism: Vimba vimba; assembly: GCA_022828995.1. NCBI lineage: Eukaryota > Metazoa > Chordata > Actinopteri > Cypriniformes > Leuciscidae > Vimba > Vimba vimba. The sequence continues at coordinate 37,207,223 of CM040827.1, read as the reverse complement.
GCGCACACTTATAATATCGTGAATGATAACGTGCGCTGGTGTGGACGCTAATATAGCTATCAACTTGGTGTGAACGGGCCAGGCTGGTGTGTGTGTGTGTGTGTGTACTTGTACAACTATCTTTGTGAGGACCAGTTTGAGTTTTAGACCACTGGAGTGAGGACAAAGAGAGTAAAGTGAGGACATTTTGGCCGGTCCTCAGTTTCTGAGAGCCTTTAAAGGCCTGTTTGAGGGTCAAGACTTGGTTTTAGGGATAAGGTTATAATGAGGTTAAGGGTCAGTTTAGGGTCAGGGGTCGGGTTAGGCACTTAGTTGTGATGGGTAAGGTTAGGGTAAGCGGCTAGAGATTGCATTGTGTCAATGAATGTCCTCATAAAGATAGATGTACAAGAATGTGTGTGTGAGGATATCTGAGGCTGGTGTGTGTGTGTGTGTGTGTGTGTGTGTGTGTGTGTGTGTGTGTGTGTGTGTGTGTGTGTGTGTGTGTGTGTGTGTGTGTGTGTGTGTGTGTGTGTGTGTGTGTCTGTGTGTGTGTGTGTGTGTGTGTGTATATATCTGAGGCTGGTGTGTGTGTGTGAGTGTGAGTGTGTGTGTGAGGAATGAGATATCTGAGGCTGGTGTGTGTGTGAGGATATCTGAGGCTGGTGTGTGTGTGAGGATATCTGAGGCTGGTGTGTGTGTGTGTGTGTGTGTGTGTGTGTGTGTGTGTGTGTGTGTGTGTGTGTGTGTGTGAGGATATCTGAGGCTGGTGTGTGTGTGTTTGTACTGCTATACTAGTGAGGACTGAAATGTGACAAAACACCTTTTAAGTGAGGACCTTTTGGTAAAGTGAGGACAAAATCGTGGTCCTCACTTTATTTTTCTCAGTTTAGACCCCAGGGGGGCTGGGCATTGTGCTGTGCAAATTTCTCAGATGTCCTCATTCCAATATCAAATCATGACGAAACTGTGTTTTCTTCATTCTCCTGAGCTCCCCCTAAAGGATAGTGGCGTTTGCTGCAGCCTATTTTCTATTGGCTGGAAGAGTACAACTCTGGATTTTTGATTGGATGGTTTGGTGATTTTTGTGATTGGCCAATGAAAAAATACATATCTTTTAAAAAACTGTATTAATTTATTACTTATAAAATAAACATATCACAATTACACAGCAGTCGTTCGTAAATAAACAGTACGATGTTTGGATTTCAGCAACAACTGCCACATAAATTCATTGCAATTTGCAAATGCACTAGATTTTCAACGAACTGCATACTAACAGCGATGTAGTATGGACGCGAATAGTGTGGGTTTTATGCTTTTTTGCGGCAGCATTACGTCATGTGTGGAGTATACATAGGCCATATCAGAGCGCGCTTTCCGCGAAACGTGACAAGAAGAATGACAGAAAGATTTCGGAGGAGATTACAGCGGCTGCGGCAACACCACAGTGCCTGCGAGCAGAGACACGAAGTAAGTGATGTTTTAAATCATTAAATATGAACTGTCGATTTATTTAACACTTGCATCCGTGTTATTTTAAGATTAAATTCAGTGTTCACGTTTTTATATGGCTGTCGATAAATACAGGGGGAGGGGAGGGGGGGGGGAGGTTAAGTCAGCTTTTTACAATACAGATCGTTTAAAAGAAGCTTTAACGTTACAGATAACAGGCAAATTATGCAACAAAGTTTGTTTTAGAGGTACAGCAGCTTTAGAAAAAAATAATGTCATTGTACAGTCATTGTAAGTTCAGTGTTGATTAATTTATGTTGTAAAAAAGTTATTTATTTATTAATTTATCTAAACAACATTTTTAAACAGTGATGTCATCGTCAAGCCCCGTTCAGTTCTCATAGAACACGGTCAAATCAACAATATTATTAAGAATTATAACAATAACCGAACTTTTTTTGTTTTTACTGTTCACTAAGCGCTACCAAAAAGTATAATTCTCTTCATTAAAACATAGCCTACCTAACTTAGAGGCACTCATTTTAAGACTTAAGTTATTAAGACAATTAAGACAAATAAATTTAGCTATGTTTGTTAGTAGATGAGAAGTGGCACTGTAACATACATTCAATACTTCATTTTGTAAAGAATTGGGAAATATATTTTGTATAGATCAGTTTTCATAAATGATTTTAACGTCGAATAGGGTGAGAGCTGACTGCTCACTTAAAATCGCTTGACGTGCGTCTTCTGGAGTAAACTCCCTCAGTCCCCATCCCCCACTCTTGCTCTCAGTGGGGGATGGGGACTGAGCACTGCTCCTGAGCTCGTTTACTCGAGAAGACTCAGGTCAAGTCTATATCTTAGTTTGTAGAATTATTTCATAACACTTTATAATAAGTAGTAATAAAGTCCTTACAACTCATTTGCCAACTCTTCATAGTTGATATATTGCAGTCTTTATATTCATATATGTATAGCCTGTATACAAATAGATGTCTTCAACTTTTGCCACTGAAATAAAAAAAATACTGTTTAATTAGCTCATATGTAAAGAGAGAGAGAGATTGCTTTTATGCTTTAACATCTTTTGTTAACCATATGAATTATGTACAGCAGCTTTAGAAGAAAATAATGTCATTGTCCAGCTTAAGTAAGTTCAGTGTTGATTAATTTCTGTTGTAAAAAGTTATTTATTTAGTTAATTGATGTAAACAACATTTTTAAACAGTGATGTCATCGTCAAGCTCCGTTCAGTTCTCATAGAACACGGTCAAATCAACAATATTATTAAGAATTATAACAATAACCGAACTTTTTTTGTTTTTACTGTTCACCAAAAAGTATGATTCTATTCATTAAAACATAGCCTACCTAATTTAGAGGCACTTATTTTTAAGACAGAACAGAAATTAATGTTTAATTAGCTCATATGTAAAGAGATAGATATTGCTTTTATGCTTTAACATAAAAGACTATTAATTAAGACTTAAATAAATTTAGATATGTTTGTTGGTAGTTGAGAAGTGGCACTGTAACATACATCCAATACCTCATTTTGTAAAGAATTGGGAAATATATTTTGTACAGATCAGTTTTCATAAATGATTTTAATGTCGAATAGGGTGAGAGCTGACTGCTCACTTAAAATCGCTTGACGTGCGTCTTCAGGAGTAAACTCCCTCAGTCCCCATCCCCCACTCTTGCTCTCAGTGGGGGATGGGGACTGAGGGAGTTTACTCCTGAAGACGCACGTCAAGCGATTTTAAGTGAGCAGTCAGCTCAGCAACTGCTGCTCCTGAGCTCGTTTTCTCGAGAAGACTCAGGTCAAGTCTATCTTCGTTTGTAGAATTATTTCATAACACTTTATAGTAAGTAGTAATAAATCCCTTACAACTCATTTGCCAACTCTTCATAGTTGATATATTGCAGTCTTTATATTATTCATATATGAATAGCCCGTATACAAATAGTGATGTCTTCAACTTTTGCTATTGTAATTAAGAAATTACTGTTTAATTAGCTCATATGTAAAGAGATAGATATTGCTTTTATGCTTTAACATCTTTTGTTAACCATATGAGTGATGTACAGCATTAAACCAGTAGTAAAGGAGTTGTTAATGGTGTTAGGAGTATCTCTATCTAATCTAACTTAGGTGTTTTTGTAGTTTTTGACGTCTAGGAGACAAGTATGCATATATTTTGTTTAGTTTTCTTTGTGTTAGCTTAATTATTTTTGTTTTCTGTTGCCTTTGAGTTAAAGGGTTGGTTCACCTAAAAATGAAAATTCTGTCAATAATTACTCAACCTTATGTTGTTCCAACCCCGTAAGACCTTCGTTCATCTTCTAAACACAAATTAAGATATTTTTGATTAAATCTGAGAGCTGTCTCACTCCTCCATAGGCTTCTGTGTGAACACAAACTCGACCCGGGATTGATGCCGGGATCGATGCCGGGTTAGGGACCTAGTAACGTTGCCGTGTTCAGTCCTGGAACGTGCGCTGTGTGAACAAAAGCCTTTTTAATGCCGTGTCATAGTGATGACGCTGAAGCCGGGATCGTTCGCCAGCTGTGAAACGATACATAATGCGCAAGTTTATGATCGAATCAGAGCAAAACGTGTATTTTCCGGAATATCCGTGTATTTCCGTGTATTTTCCGGAATATCTGTGTAAAAGGGGCTAAAGTTAGTAAAGACATCGTTAAAATAGTCCAAGTGACCACAGTGGCTCAACCTTAAGTTTATCAAGCGACAACAATACTTTTTTTACTCGTGTCAAAGGCCCACACAGAAGAATAGTTAAATAAAGTTGTTATTTTTGGGTGGGTTTTGCGCACTAAAAGTATTCTTGTCGCTTGATAAACTTAAGGTTGAGCCACTGTGGTCACTTGGACTATTTTAAACATTGTCTTTTCTAACTTTCTGGGCCGGCAAGTTTCGATCCCAAAGAAGTCTATGAAGGAGTGAGCAAGATCTCAGATTTCATCAAAAATATCTTAATTTGTGTTCCGAAGATAAACGAAAGTCTTACGGGCAACATGAACAACATGAGGGTGAGTAAATGATGACAGAATTTTCATTTTGGGGTGAATTAACCCTTTAACTTTATAAATTATTGATTACAGATGGAAATTTCATGGCAAGACAGACAGAAGAGGGATGAGGAGGACGAAGACAGACAGAAGAGGGATGAGGAGGACGAAGACGGACAGAAGAGGGATGAGGAGGACCAAGACGGACAGAAGAGGGATGAGGAGGACCAAAACAGACAGAAGAGGGATGAGGAGGACCAAAACAGACAGAAGAGGGACGAGGAGGACCAAAACGGACAGAAGAGGGACGAGGAGGACCAAAACGGACAGAAGAGGGATGAGGAGGACCAAGACGGACAAAACGACACCCTTCATATTGTCCAAGAAATTTGTATAGAGGTAAGTTATAGTTAAGGGCATTTTTCTTTATAATGTATGATTTAAACAGGTCATTGTATGTCTTTTTTATTATACATTATTATACATATATTCACAAACAGCTATAGACTATACATTTTCACCCAAAAATTACCATTTTTCTTTTACTCCCTCATGTAGTTTCAAACCTGTATGAATTTCTTTTTTCTGCTGAACACAAAATAAGATATTTTGAAAAATGTCGGTAACCAGACAGTTGATGGACCCCATTGACTTCCATAGTATTTTTTTTTCCTACTATGGAAGTCAATGGGGTCCAAGATCTGTTTGGTTACAGACATTTTTCAAAATATCTTCTTTTGTGATCAGCAGAAAAAAGAAATTCATACAGGTTTGAAACAACTTGTAAATGATGACAGAATTTTCATTTTTGGGCGAACTATCCCTTTAACCTCTACTTTGGTTATGTCATTAGGGTTAGGGTTAGACCAAATCAGACAAACAAACCTAACCTAAACAAAAACCAAACTAACCCTAACAAAATTGATATAAAAAAATATCACTGTTAACATTTTAACATAATATTAATATGAAAAAAGTAGTGTAAGCAATGAATCATAAATGTTTTCTTTTGAAAATGATTATTACCAGATTTCCTGAGTTTTCATAAAACATGTTTTTTAGACTACAAGTACGGTCACATTTACAGTTGCTCTGCAAAATAATTTGTTACACAGAACTTTATTATATTAAATATTAATCAAAAATGATTCACACCTTCACAAAATCCAATCATTCAGTGTAAGAGTAAAAAAATGACAAAACATTATTTAGTAAGTTTATTTGATTCACAGCGATCAATCGGTGCATCTCTACCATTTTGGTGTCAAAAGATCAAGGACTTCTCGATGCATGACCGCTTTCATTTGAAAAGTTAACATTAAAGAAATAGTTCATTCAAACACCCTCATCTGCATCTATTTCACATTTCATTCTTCTGTGGAATGAAAGTGTTTTGGCTTTGGGGCAACATATAGACTATGAAATGATTTATTATAATTTTTTAACCATTATCTAATTTTAACCATTGTGATCTTTGTTGAAGTAACTGAATCTTTGTGAAGTTTGTGAATGTTAAAATTGTTTTTGTAAACAGGAGCAATCGAACCAGGCTGACAGTGACTCAACTGATGAGGGCAGTGTCTTTATTCCTTCGGCGGAGGAGTCTACTGATGATGATGATGACTTTTGTTCAGAAGAGTCAAAGATTGAAAAGGCCATTGGAAAGACTAGAAAAGACAAAATGTTTCATTCAGCTAAAGAGATTGAGAAGGCAAAGCAGAGAAAAATGACAATCAAAACAAGTCAGCAAAATCCTGAAGGCAAACGCATTTGGAACAAAAAACAGTACTGTGTCTACTGTGAAAAATCACAAAGCAAGATTTCTAGACACCTTGAGAGAAGTCATTCGAATGAGGTAGAAGTAGCTAAAGCCTTCAGTTTTCCAAAAGGATCAAAGAAAAGAAAGGTTATTCTTGAACAGCTCCGGAACCAGGGTAATTACTATCATAATATAGGAGTCTTAGAAACTGGACGTGGCGAGATTGTTACTTGGCGACAACCAACTGCAGATGCAGTACTTTCGGATTTCCTTCCCTGCCCTGATTGTCTGGCCTTCTTCATGAAAAAAGACCTATGGAAACACTCTAAGACATGTAGGGGACAGGGGGATGTGAAGAAACGGAAAGGTGAGAGCGTGAGATCAGCTGCAGCCTGTCTGATACCAATGGCAGCAAAGTGCTCTGCAGATATTAGGGCTCTTTTGCAAACCATGCGCCAAGATGAAATAACGCAAACCATAATGAAGGACAGTTTGATTTGTCTTTATGGTGAATCGCTTTATACAAAGTGTGGCCATGACAAATCACAACATCACTACATAATTCAAAAAATGAGGGAGCTGGCCAGGTTTATGATTGAAGTAAAGACAAAATCTAAAAAAGTGAGGAACCTTACAGAGCTCTGTAAGCCAGAGAACTTTCTGTTAGCAGTCACAGCTTGTAAGGAAGTAAGTCAATTTCAATCAGATTTAAATATGTTTAAAACTCCCTCTCTTGCTCTGAAAATTGGATACTCACTGAAGAAAGCCTGCCAGCTCAGTTTAGGACAATGTTTAATGGCCGGGGACAGAGACACTGAAAAAAAGTTGAAAAACTTCATCAAACTAATTGATAGTCATTGGCGTACTAACATTTCGAGTCAGGCCCTCAACACTTTGCAGCAAAGCAAGTGGAACAAGGGGGACAGTATTCCCCTTACGGAAGATGCCATGGCTTTACAAAAACACCTCAAAAGTGTGGAGCAGGTTTCAAAACAAAAACTCAAAGAGAATGTGAATGTCGCTGACTGGAAGGTCTTGGCTGAGACTTTGCTCAGTCAAATCATTCTTTTTAATCGGAGACGTGTAGGTGAAGCATCCAAATTGCTCCTTACATCATATGCAAGTCGAAACGCCAAGCCTCCTAACGAAGATGTGGTAAAATCACTGACTAAATTAGAACAACAGTTGTGTAATGAGTTGACTCGATTAGAGATCCGAGGGAAGAGAGGCAAGAAAGTGCCTGTCCTTCTTACAAAGGACATGGTTGAGTCCATGGACATGCTGAATGAAAGCAGGAGCAAAGTGGGCATCGACGAAGACAATCCTTATGTTTTTGCCAGGGTGGGGGCTTTAACTCACATCCGTGGATCAGACTGTTTGAGGAAATTTTCGAAAACCTGTGGCGCGAAAGACCCCAGGAGCCTTACATCGACCAAATTGAGAAAACAAGTAGCAACGTTAAGTCAAATCATGAATTTGAAAAACAATGAACTTGACCAGTTGGCCAAATTCCTGGGACACGACATTAGAGTGCACCGAGAGTACTACAGACTGTCAGAAAATACAATTCAACTAGCAAAAGTAAGCAAGTTGCTTTTGTCTTTAGAAAAAGGTGCAGACTGTTATAAAGGAAAGTCTTTGGAGGAGATTACCTTCAGTACTGAGGGTGAGTAAAATGGATTTGGATATTCACACTACAGTGATTGTATTTAATGCAATATATCTGTGGTTTTGTATTGTTTTGTTTATATGACATTTTTTTAATTGTTTGCTTTACAGAGACTGAAAATGACACAAGCCCTGCTTCCAGATGCCGACAAGAGCATGAATGCCAAACCACAGTAAAAGGTCAGTGCTAAAAAGATCTAGTGGTTAGCTTAAAGGTGATAATGGAAAGGTTGCTGATTTAAACCCTGCAAGGAGCAATCCACAACCAAAGTGTCCTGGAGTAAAAGTGTCCTGGGTTTTCTATTCTGTCATCACTTCAAAGGGATAGTTCACATAAAAATGAAAATTCTGTCATTATTTACTCACCCTCGAGTTGAATTTCTTTGTTCAACTGAACTCAAAGGAAGATATTTTGAAGAATGTTTGTAACCAAACAGTTTTGGGGCACCATTGACTTCCATAGTAGGAAAATAAATACTATGGAAGCCAGTGGTGACCCAACACTGTTTGGTTACAAACATTTGGAGTATCGATATATCTGCCCTTTCCAATGAACACAAAAACACACAGTATTCTCAGACAACTTTTGACAGATATGATCAAATAAGCAAATTAGCAAATGCTTATTAACATGCAGTTTTGACATGTGATTTAACTTTACACTGTTATGATCTCCAGAAGCCTCAGAGAATGAAGATGAACAACTCTCTACCTCAAAGTCTATCCGTCGCAAACACACGCGCCACATCTCAGAAGCGGGTAAGTAATCAGTAGAGATGTTATGCATGTTATGTAGAATCTGTCTCTTGATAAGATTAACACAGTTTTGACATGTGATTAAACTTTAAACTGTTATGATCTCCAGAAGCCTCAGAGAATGAAGATGAACAACTCTCTACCTCAAAGTCTATCCGTCGCAAACACACGCGCCACATCTCAGAAGCGGGTAAGTAATCAGTAGAGATGTTATGCATGTGATGTAGAATCTGTCTCTTGATAAGATAAACACAGTTTTGACATGTGATTAAGCTTTAAACTGTTATGATCTCCAGAAGCCTCAGAGAATGAAGATGAACAACTCTCTACCTCAAAGTCTATCCGTCGCAAACACACGCGCCACATCTCAGAAGCGGGTAAGTAATCAGTAGAGCTGTTATGCATGTTATGTAGAATCTGTCTCTTGATAAGATAAACACAGTTTTGACATGTGATTTAACTTTACACTGTTATGATCTCCAGAAGCCTCAGAGAATGAAGATGAACAACTCTCTACCTCAGAACAACTCTCTACCTCAAAGTCTATCCGTCGCAAACGCAAGCGCCACATCTCAGAAGCGGGTAAGTAATCAGTAGAGATGTTATGCATGTTATGTAGAATCTGTCTCTTGATAAGATAAAGAGTTTTGACATGTGATTAAACTTTACACTGTTATGATCTCCAGAAGCCTCAGAGAATGAAGATGAACAACTCTCTACCTCAAAGTCTATCCGTCGCAAACACACGCGCCACATCTCAGAAGCGGGTAAGTAATCAGTAGAGATGTTATGCATGTTATGTAGAATCTGTCTCTTGATAAGATAAAGAGTTTTGACATGTGATTAAACTTTACACTGTTATGATCTCCAGAAGCCTCAGAGAATGAAGATGAACAACTCTCTACCTCAGAACAACTCTCTACCTCAAAGTCTATCCGTCGCAAACGCAAGCGCCACATCTCAGAAGCGGGTAAGTAATCAGTAGAGATGTTATGCATGTTATGTAGAATCTGTCTCTTGATAAGATAAACACAGTTTTGACATGTGATTTAACTTTACACTGTTATGATCTCCAGAAGCCTCAGAGAATGAAGATGAACAACTCTCTACCTCAAAGTCTATCCGTCGCAAACACACGCGCCACATCTCAGAAGCGGGTAAGTAATCAGTAGAGATGTTATGCATGTTATGTAGAATCTGTCTCTTGATAAGATAAAGAGTTTTGACATGTGATTAAACTTTACACTGTTATGATCTCCAGAAGCCTCAGAGAATGAAGATGAACAACTCTCTACCTCAAAGTCTATCCGTCGCAAACACACGCGCCACATCTCAGAAGCGGGTAAGTAATCAGTAGAGCTGTTATGCATGTTATGTAGAATCTGTCTCTTGATAAGATAAACACAGTTTTGACATGTGATTAAATTTTAAACTGTTATGATCTCCAGAAGCCTCAGAGAATGAAGATGAACAACTCTCTACCTCAGAACAACTCTCTACCTCAAAGTCTATCCGTCGCAAACGCAAGCGCCACATCTCAGAAGCGGGTAAGTAATCAGTAGAGCTGTTATGCATGTTATGTAGAATCTGTCTCTTGATAAGATAAAGAGTTTTGACATGTGATTAAACTTTACACTGTTATGATCTCCAGAAGCCTCAGAGAATGAAGATGAACAACTCTCTACCTCAGAACAACTCTCTACCTCAAAGTCTATCAGTCGCTCTCCTGCACGTAAACAACACATTATAGAAATGTTCTCAGGTAATGAATATGCTGCTCTTCTGCACAACTTATACAACCTGGTCAATTCTTAGCTGAGAAGCTTGATTTTTACATTGACATTTAATCATTTAGCTGACGCTTTTATCCAAAGCGACTTACAAATGAGGAGAGCAATAGAACTAATCAGACCAACAATATGATTTAACAGTATACAAGTTCTTTAACAACTCTCAAGTTAGTCTAACACAGTACACATAGCAAGTTTTTTTGTTTTGTTTTTATCACAAAAAAGTTAATAGAATAGCTAAGTGCTAGTATTAATTGGTCAGGTGCTGATAAAAAAGATGTGTCTTTAGACGTTTTTGTTTTGATATCTGTCTGTAGCCAAGTTTCCATCCAGTTTTTGCACTGATTTGTTATCTACAGAATCGAAACTTGATGTCTCCAGCCTGTCTCCATATAATTGGCCTTTTACCGCTAAAATGATGTGCGTGAAGCCATCCCTAAAGTAACGTATAGTCAAATAAGTTTTGTTTCACAAAACAATCTACCCTTGAGCAGTTTCCATACATCATTATTATATAATTATATTGTATCTTGTGCGCTCCAAATATTTCTAAAATGTCTAGAGTAATGAGACAATAAAAATGTGGCCAGTTTACTGCTTAATATTGTTACACAGGGTTCCTACACAGTTTGTAAAAGTATGGAATTTGATTTGAGTAATTTCCAGGTCTGGAAAAGTATGGAAAAACTAAATCATAGAATGGAAAAATATTAGTTTTTTCCAGACTATTGCCCCTATTCAGTTTTCTAAAATATAAAATACAGAATTTCTAAAAATAAATGTATTACACAGACTGGGTTAAAAATATAAATTTCTCGATTTTTATCTATTCTCAATTTTATGAACTAATATCAATAAATAAATCCCAATCTTTTAGTCTGCTTTTTTCAGTTGATCAATAAAACTTTGTAGAGCCTCCCATCCAATAAATCACAGTAAGCCTTGTTTCATATCAAAAGTAACAAAGCTCAAAGTATCAGCTTTCAAATTCCATCCATTTTATTATGAAAATCAAACAATAGATGCTGTTTTGGCGCTCTTTAATGTGGCAGATCGCTATAGTGCCTTAGTTCAAGCGGCAGCGCACACGTAAGCTAATCATCTCTTCCGCTTTACTACTAGTTACAGCACAAAATAAACATGAATAGACATCAGAAGGAATGTTTAAAGATTAAGTATAACTTACTGTCTCATTTAATCACTCAATCAGTGTTTCAACCTCGGAAATACGTGAACCGGGGTGCCCAATCCTGTTCCTGGAGATTACCTACCAGCAGAGTTCAGCTCCAACCCAGATTTTGTAGCGTTAAACCTTCTTTATTTGTTTCCAAACAATCCTTGGGTGGAAATCTGGCTAGTGATGAAACCTGTGATTATAGAGTGAGGTTTCTTTATAGATTTAGCTACAGCTTTTAAAAATGTTGTTTATTTTGACATGTTGTTTCGTGTTTCAGGAACGAAAGCTCCTAGGAGGCCATGGTGTAGCGAAGAGCAGGGCGCTGTAAAGCGCACACTGGGAAAATTCTTTGCCTTGAGAAAAGTTCCTGGAAAAGCAGAGTGTCAGTCATGTCTGGATGCAAATCCAGTCCTTAGGTCAAGATCTTGGGTTGACATTAAAAACTTTGTCCATAACACTATTCAAACCATGAAAAGGAAACTTGCTTCTTGAAGGAATGCTCTCTTTTTCTTGCTTTCATTTCTTTCTTTTTTTTGTTGGAGAAATAGAAATATTTAATATTTTGTATAAACTCTATGCACTTTACTGTACCTACCTTTCCTTTTTCAGAGGAAGCAAGCACTTTACATTCCTTTGATGTTGTACTAAATACAAAAGATTTCTATTTCTCCAGTAGTGCATTTCATTTACATTTCCCTTATCAGAGTAAGCACTTCTTTCTTTCTTTTTGGTTGGACAAATAGAAATCTTTTGTATTTTGTGTAAACTCTATGCACTTTACCTACATTTCTTCAGTGGAAGAAAGCACTTAATGTCTGAATACAGTATGTGCAAAATTATTATGCAAGTTGATATTCTGATCATTGCTTCATTTGCAATCAAGCAGATTAATGTGGTTTGTAAAATGCTTGGGAAAAACAGATGATCAGAATATCATCTTGCATAATAATTATGCAGGCACTGTATATTGATTTCTACTGATTACTAATTTTCATGTTTTTCATTGTCTGTTTAGTTTCTGTTACGTCTGTGCGAGTTCATGATAGTTTCTATGGTTATGCATTTGCACAGCTTCCGTTGAGCTGTTCCTGTTTACTTTCCTCATTTACTCTGTGTCTGTTTTGTTTAGTTCTCAGTGTGTTTAGTGGTTGTGTTCGCTATTCATCTGCCTTGTCTTCTGTGCACCTTGAGTCTTCTATTAAATACTGTGTTGTTCCCTAGTCTTGGGTCGTGCGCCCAGTGTGGAGACTGACACAAAATAAAGGGCACTTTTCCCATGCAGAATGAAAAGTATCGTTTTTGTGTATTGCATTGCTTGCACACATTTCTGCCAAAATTCTAAATTCTTGTAGGAATGAACCCTGTCCTATTGGATTTTGGCTTCATAAGTCTATATAATAATGTTTATTTTTCTAAATTAAAACCCAAACTTTCTCACTTAATCATTTTCTCTCTAGAGAGTCCATAGCAGTTCATGTAATAAAGTTTCTTGATCATCATATTAGAATGAGTTCTGAAGGATCATGTGACACTGAAGACTGGAGTAATGATGCTGAAAATTCAGCTTTGATACACTGATATATACTCACATAGAAAGCATATTTTACATTGGAATAATATTTCATTGTTTACCTTATTTTTGAATATATATATATAAAACATAAGTAAAGTTTTTTTGTTTATATATATATATATATATATATATATATATAAAACACTTTATATTAGGATTCCATGTAAATCACAGAAGAGAAATTTATATACTTGGTGGTTATAAATTCATTTCAACATAATATAAGTAATTATATATGCGATTTTTAAAAAACGCATACTGTCTTAAAAGTTTTGGTTAATTTAGAGAGAAATGCATGGCTTGGTGCAGTTAGTGTATCCATGGCAACGTTAATTCAATTTGTATCGTACATATTTTACGAGTTGCCCAATTCGTATGAATATTGACGCTAAAGGGTGCCCTGTGCGTCGGATATTGACGAAATTTCAAAAGCGTCAGTATATGACGCCCTAGGATGCATATACTGACGCTTTCAAAATTTCGTCAATATCCGACGCACAGGGCACCCTTTAGCGTCCATATGAGACGCATAACCCAGTACCACAGACCTAAACCTACCCATAACCGAAGCGTCTCATATGGACGCTAAAGGGTGCTTTGTGCGTCGGATATTGACGAAATTTTGAAATATGACGATTTGGGGTGAGAATGCGTTGCAGCGTTGATTTGTACGAATTAAGCTACCTTTTACTCACTCGAACGAATTGGTCGTGAGGTAGAGCGTTGGCGGAACCGGTTTAAATCAATGGTCAGTAAGAGACAATCAATCTTTATCCTTTACAATTAAAATATTATTTTATTTTTACATTGACAGCATCAAAATCGTATGTTGTTGATTATGTACATTTTTTAATACTAATAAAACCTTTGAATAATTAATATTTTGTCTATAGTATGATATACGCATTTAAATAGGCTATACTTTCCACTTAGCAACAGCGTGACCTCACAAGTTTGTGTATTTTCTTGTGTGTGTTTTCTATTTTATCGTTTGCGTGTCTTCTATATTTAAAGTGATTTTCGTGCGTCTGGAGCCACCTAATGGTGATCGATGGCATTCGTTTGTCTCTATGGCCTTTAGAATGCCTGGTCCTCACTAATGCTTAGTTCTGCCAAGGTCCTCACTAATATAGCTAAACCAGTATGTGTGTGTGTGTGTGTGTGAGGATATCTGAGGCTGGTGTGTGTGTGTGTGTGTGTGTGTGTGTGTGTGTGTGTGTGTGTGTGTGTGTGTGTGTGTGTGTGTGTGTGTGTGAGGATATCTAAGGCTGGTGTGTGTGTGTGTGTGTGTGTGTGTGTGTGTGTGTGTGTGTGTGTGTGTGTGTGTGTGTGTGTGTGTGTGTGTGAGGATATCCGAGGCTGGTGTGTTACTTGTTTTGGGCGTCAGGTAGACACTCAGAGCGGTTATAGCATCTTCAGTGGGATCTCGGTAAAGCTCAGTCACCAGCAAATCATTATCCTTCATCCGCAGCGGAAACTTCTGGACATCTGAAAGATGACGGATGATGATGTCAGTGATCAGCGGGATCATGAACACACAGTAGAGCTGGAGGCTATTCTTTAATGTATCCCAATAAATGACAGCTTAAGCAAGTATAAATCAAGCTAACGGCATCCAGTACATCACAATATTACTGTTTTAGCTTCAAATTCAACAATAAACTGTTTATATTTTATAACCCAGTAGAAATGCCTTTATTAATGATTACATGTGAATTAAATATGTTAATCATATAAAGCGATCGTGTCTCTTCAGAAGGCTTGAATTGAACCATCATAATTCATATGGATTTATTTATTACAAATAATGGACTGTCAGTGGAGGGACAGAAACCTCTCAGATTTAGCATTAAATGCTAATCAGGGTATGGTCTTGTTTTATATGGTCTTGTTTTATATTGTTTGTTGTATTATTTGTGTTTTTCTTGTCTTATACTCTGTTAGCGCTTCAGGTGTGACAAAAGCACATTATAAATAAAATGTATTATTATCATCTTCATTTGTGTTTTGAAGATGAACGAAAGTCTTACGGGTTTGGAATGACATCAGGGTGAATAATTAATGACACAATGTAACCCTTTAAATAGTGTTTGATTATTTGATTTGATTATGCATCAAAACTTGACAAACATAAAACAATATATTATTCCGGTTTGATCGTCACTTTACCTATATAGTAAATAGATCCATTATTACATCCCAAAATGAGGAAAGATCCGGCTGTGTCACAACTGTTGATGGGAACAACATCCTGGTTCTGCACAGAATGGTGAAGACATCATGAAGTGAGCACTTCCCTTAGTTTAGATGCATCAGACGTAATGTGAACAAATGCATGAAACATCACATGAATCCCGAACGGTCCTGGAGCTCGACGTACCTGCCAGTGTTTGGTGACGGCGTTCCAGACTCCCACTTTACCCGTGTGACTGGTGGCAATCAGCTGATTCCCCACGAAGAACAAAGCCTCAACCGGCACATTCAAGCTGAACACACCTGAGGATCAGAACACACACACACACACAGATCAGGAACTGTGCTTTACAAACATTTACACACACACACAGATCAGGAACTGTGCTTTACAAACATTTACACACACACACAGATCAGGAACTGTGCTTTACAAACATTTACACACACACACAGATCAGGAACTGTGCTTTACAAACATTTACACAAAAAATAAAATAAAAATATGCATTTATTTGATTTGATTGAAGTTTATTTCGAGCAATAAAAAAAAAAAAAAAAAAGTATATATTTTAACGCAATATAAAAAAAAACATAGCACAGTATATCTCCCATATACATACATATGCATATATAAATACATACACACATATACACATACATACATATACATATATATATACACATATTTACACCTACATACACACATATACATTACAAATAATAACTATACACATACACATATATACACACACATACACATATACACCTGTACACACACACACATTACAATTTTGATACACATATCCACATACATTATTTACACTAATAATAGTTGCTCGAAAGGGAGTGGAAAGAAGTATAACTTAATGAAATAAGAACGTACCAATTTCATTGCCGTTGCCATCAGGGCAGATCGCCCACAGAATGATCTCAGTGCCCGACGCCACAGCAACCATCTTATCGTTGTCTCCCAGTGACCCGCCCATGACCTTGGCATTCAGAGCCACCCTGTCAATCACCCAGTCCAGTCGAGGGCTGGTGAAGACCTGCTGCCATCCAGTGGACTCTTTAACCCTGAGCGTGAGGGAGGACGTATTTCAATGTGTGCATCCAAATCATTTCTATTGGTGATGTGTCGTTCACACAGAAACCCTACCTGTAACAGACCACAAACTGGGCATAGCCCACAGCGATCCAGTTATGATGCCCACATATGATCCTGACCATACCGGGATCCGAGACCGGACCTGAACAAGAGCACACCAGGACAGAGATGAGCAGAAATTAGCATTTTAAACTGGTGTGAACTAAGGGTGCACACCTTAAATGAGTAAATGAGTCAAATATAATGGATTAAACCGCAGCAGAATTGAGAAAAACAGAATGCAAATCAGAGTACAAATGAGTAGAGTAAATCAGAGTAGAATAAACTAGGGTGAAAATTATTTGAGTAGAATAAACCAGAGCTGAGAAGATAAGAATGAGTAACTGAGTAGAAATGAGTAAAATAAAACACAACTGAATACAATAAAATAGAATAGAACAGAAACAAATCAGAGCAGAAATTTGGAAAATAGAACCAACCAGTAGAATAAAACAGAATAAAATAAACCATAGTAGGAATGAGAAGAACAGAGTATAATGGAATAGAACTGATTAGAGCAGAACTGAGTAATATAGAATAGAATAAACCAGAGATGTAGGACTGAAGAGTAGAAATGTGTAAAGTAAAATAGAAATGAGTTGAGAAAAGCAAATCAGAGTAGAAATTAGGAGAATGAAATAGAACAGATTTGATTAAACTAAACCTAAAACTAAAAAAATTAGAAGAACTGAATATAGTGTTACAAAACTGATCAGAGTAGAACAAAATCAAATACAATAGAGCAAATCAGAGTAGAAATTTAGAGAGTTAAATAGAACCAACCAGTAGAATAAAACAGAATAAAATAAACCATAGTAGAAATGAGAAGAACAGAGTATAATGGAATAGAACTGATTAGAGCAGAGCTGAGTAGAATAGAATAAACCACAGATGAAGGACTGAAGAGTAGAAATGTGTGAAGTAAAACAGAAATGAGTTGAGAATAAAGCAAATCAGAGTAGAAATTAGGAGAATGAAATAGAACAGAATTGATTAAACTAAACCTAAAACTAAAAAAATGAGAAGAACTGAATATAATGTTACAAAACTGATCAGAGTAGAACAAAATCAAATAGAATAGAGCAAATCAGAGTAGAAGAGCTGAACTGAGAAGAGAAAAACAGACTAAAAAAAGAATAGCCATAACAATGGCCAAAATAGAATAAAACAGAACAGAACAGCATAAACCACGCACAGAAATTAGTAGGATAGAATGAAAGTGAGTAGAGTTAAAGGCACAATATGTAATTTTTTTGCTTTAAAAATATAAAAAATCACTATATCTATGTTATATATTTTTTAAAGTTGTGTATTTACATTATCCCGACAGTTCCAATTAACTTCTAAATCCAGAGAAATTAATATTTTAATTCGAAGACACGGACCGTGTCTTTATTTCCGTTATGTCGCAGTCAATGGCGTCATATCCGCGTTGTTCCTGGTTTCCGCCTATGGTTTCCGCTCGTACTGCCATGGTAACCAGAGCTATGAGCAGAGCCTTCTGATTAACCAAAGCGACAGACGCAGACAACTGTGGAGTTCGCAATGTCTATCTGCACGCTGTTGTTGTTTCGTTCAAACATTACGGACCATGGCAAGCAGACTTTGGATAAAAAAGGATAACTAAAACGAGAATCAATATCAGCGCGGTGTTTTCGAGATGCCGAGAGCTCCCATAGACAGTAAGTTATATAAACGAGAGCTCCACGTCCGAGACTTCGACCGCTTCTACATGTACTTTATTAAACAGGTGAGCACATTTACATAAAACTAATAAATTTTATATAGTTCAACAATGATAAAATGTTAGAATATGATCTGTATGTTATTCTAATGTTGATCTAGCTTACTGCTAGTCTCAAACAGACAAACTAACACATAAATTTCAACACATTCAAATGCAGTTTAGTGTGCTAAATGTAATGTTAGACCAAGTGAAACAGCGCTGCGTTACCTCACAAGTTTAATTTGTCTAATAAACTGACCTGTGAGTTGTAATTCTGCGTGTAGTTCGGTAGAATGAAATGCCCATAACGTTATTCCTTTTATATCCGCGGGACTCGCGTCGCGTTTGGAGCGGTTTGGAGCTGATAGTTGTCTCTTAGCAATCCCGAACTGCTTCATATCATAGTCATGATAAAAACATCGATGTATTCAGTCAACCATAAACATTATTAGATCGGTTGGCTTGGCATTGACGACAAGTTCCATAATTCTTAGCAAATGTTGCGTCATCAAACTACGCCTTTGTTATTGTAAATAGGTTAGCGACCCCTAGAGGAGAAAAAATCCTATATTGTGCCTTTAACCTGAGTAATAGAATAAAATAGAATGATAGAGTAGAAATGAGTAGAATCGAGCAAAATAGAATTGAACCGAGCAGAACAAAGTAAAATAAAATAGAATAAACCACAGAATAGAGTAAATCAGAGGTGGAAAAGAACAAAATAGAGCTGAGTCGACCACAGTTAATCAGTAGAATAGAAAATAGAATAGCTAAAAGTAAACAGAATAGAACAAAGCATGTCAGAGTAGAATGGAATATAACATTAAGTGGAACAGAATTGAATAGAGAAGTGAAATATAGAACACCTGGCACTCGCTCCTCGATGACCGCTTTACCCAGAATGCCAGCGTTGCCCAGGTTCGGTGGCATTGTGTTGCTCCTCCTCACAGGGGCTCTTTCCACCGGCGCCGAACGGCCACCCATGAACTGGGGTCCTGCCACGCTGTGCCTGTTCCTGCGCTTCACTGGGTACACTGTAACACACACACACACACACGTGTTCACGACTGAAAGATGCTGTCCTGTTATACGTCATCAGAGCTGCTGTGTTCTGTACCTGGAGGCGGCAGGTATCCATTAAACAACACGTTCCCACAGGAGGAGCGATCCAACTCATCACACAACTGCAGCTTTCTCACTGAGGAGGAAAACACACACACACACACACACACACACACACTAAACCTTCATTTCCTTTCATAAACATATGAATAAAACCATGAGAATGATGGCCTGATCTTACCCAGCGGCGTGATCCCATAGAACTCTGCCTCGTGCATTAATAAGTGAACCTCTATGGACCTGCCATAAAAACAGTTTCTATAATAAGAGACTTCATTTCACAGTGTTAAATCATCCATATCACCGTTAACAGACTATCTGACACATTTATAAGATATACAGACTATATGTTTTACCTGGGGTGAAGCTCTTTCGTGCGCAGGAAGTTGAGAATGGGCGCAAACAGAGATGGATCTCTGTCAATGAAAATCTGAAGAGACACATTTTACATAATAAACATTTAAATGGCTCAAAGAGTAGAATATTTGTAAAGACAGACTGATCTGCAACATTTATTATTATTATTATTATTAGCATATGAACGGAAGAGAGTAATAAACCTTACCGCTCCAGTCTCATCTTTCAGTGTTGATATCCGTCCACTTAATAAACTAGACAGAAAATAACAATAATCAAAAAAAGCTGTCATATTATCAATTTTTAATTGTCCTAATGAGGCCTATGACAAAATAAAGAATCAGTAAATTAGAGTGGTCAGTTGTTATTATTATAAACTCTAATTTACGTTATAAAAGCCCTTATATGATCAGTAAGTTACTCATAGAGGAAGGAAGGGTTTGATCAGTTTTAGCTTGATCTGACACACAAACCTTGAGAAAAAGGAGTCCGGAACCCAAGTCAGAGTCTGTCTGGAGGTGCTGAACCTGAGTTTATATATTCACACAGAAACAGAAACAGAAAAGCGGTTTCAGGGTTACAGATCAGGCCTTTCTGCTGCTTCTATAGGTGTGCAGATGTTCATTACTGTCTCTGTGAGCGGGATAATGCTGAAACGCTACTGCAGACTAGGCCTAGTTGTTATGAAGACTACACTAAAGTGTCTAACAGTTCTTAAGTGTGTTAATGAAGTGTGTGGCTTGTTTCGAGCAGGATATACAGTTGCTTCAATACACAAACCTTTTGCCCCCGACGTTAAGATGAATAATTTCTCCAATCCTCGCCATGATCATCAGTTTCAAGGCAAAACGTTCATATTGTATTGGATATTTTAGTAGGTATTTATAATTTCTTCATGATAAAAGCTATTTACTTGTACTGGCCGTTGTAAGGAAACAGCGAAAGAGCGGATGTTGCAAATTACTTGCGGAAGTGGAAAGGCGCTGTATGCATTTCAAAATAAAAGTCATTGACTCTATAATATAAACCTCATAAAGTCTTTGTAAAGAGACTGATCTGCAACATTTATTATTATTATTAGCATATAAACAGAAGAGGCAAAAGGTACAACAAAATGTAAGTAAATATAATTATATATGATCAACTAAAAAAAAAAAAAAATCGTAACCTAAATATTACATGGCATGAGTTACTTTGTTTGCAGCTGGAGTCTGAACAAGGGCTCTCGGCTTTTGCAAACTTGTAGCATTAGTAAAAGGGTATTTTATGTCTGCTTTCCTTTAAAGAATTATATTTTTTGCCCCCAAAAATATTTGCATGACTTCAGAGGGGTTAATAATATTCATCCAGGTCTAAAAGTACACTCTTCTGTATGTGAGTTATATGTGCATGTTATGAATTGCTCACAGATCACATTTCTCATGCATAACAAAACAAAGCACTGCTCTTTGGGCATTCGGGTTTTCACATCTTTTGTGTTTTTTTGTTTGTTTTTTGTGTGTGTGTGTGTGTGTGTGTGTGT
This sequence comes from Vimba vimba, assembly GCA_022828995.1. Lineage (NCBI taxonomy): Eukaryota > Metazoa > Chordata > Actinopteri > Cypriniformes > Leuciscidae > Vimba > Vimba vimba. The sequence goes on along the minus strand of CM040827.1, from coordinate 37,185,962 downwards.
GTGTTTTCAAAGAACTTTGTGAAGAAATGAATGCATACAGATGTATTAAAATGCAATTTATTAGTATCAAAAGATGATGCATGGAATTTATTACATTTACTTTGCGTAGTGTTTCAAACTCCACAAGAGTGTAAATGGTGCAAAAGTAAAGTCATGTGAGCTACATAGTAACTGAGAATGTGAGAGACTTGTATGTAGGCCTACATTTTATTTTCAATACTTGCCTAATTTCAAGGGGCAGTTTTATGTTTATGAGGAGATTTCTTATATAAAAAACACATGCCATCCAGTTATGCAAAATACAAACCCATTCTAAACTTGATAAAATGCAATATATTGAAACATTTTAACTCTGTAAAGCCTGACAAATAATATTTATGACCAAAAAGTAAGATGAAGTTCTGATGCTTGTAATGTGAATCTTTATAACAGTATAGCAACAACATTAAGTAAGATATAAGGAATATGGTGAAGAAGTGACAGCTGAAGGGAGTTATAGGCACGACACGAAGCAGAGCGATGGATATATCAGTCGTCACTCTATATCTCTCAATACTTGTCTTAGTAAGATGATATTTAAGTGATTAGTAAAAAAAAAATATTTTTTACATGATTAGTTTTATGATCAAAGCTCTGTAGTTTCAAAACATATAATGCAATGCAAAACAATGATTGAGAGATGAAGAAATAAACCTTCCTCAAAAGCCTGATGATCATATTTGAAACATATTTTAAAACGATTTTTAACGAAAGCTGTGCAGAGAACAATGGGGTTATAGACGATGAAGGTGTCTTGACATTAAGGACTGCTTGTTTCCAGAATTGTAGGAGTCCAGAGTGAACCTCTGTGGTTTGCTTTAAGGCAGTTCAGGATGGAGAAAAAGCCTGTTACGAGTTAACAGCACGTTTATGAATTAAAGTTTGTTAAAGCTGTGGTTGTTGTTGTTTTTTTGCTTGTGTTTGTTGTTAAAGGATAACTCTCGCCAAAATGCAACCTAGGGTCTTTTAGTTAATCTACCCGAGGCAAACTTTCGTTTAAAAGCATAATTAGAATGGAAACGCCACTTTTAAGATTGACCGTATTTTCGTTTTCGGTTTCGTTTTTGGTTTTGCCTCGTGTAGATTAACTAAAAGACCCTAGGTTGCATTTTGGCGAGTTACCCTTTAAGTAAACTGAACTAGATAATATTGTATTATCTGTCTGATGATGTTCAGTTATCCATCCATAACCAAGAGAATTACTAACTTAAGAAGATTTTACTATTCTACATGAATCAAGGTGATTTTTGGTCTTTTATCATAGATTTTTCACTGTCCCACTTTATGAGCATTGAGAATAGCTGGATGGCTGAAACGTCTGCTCTTGCTCTATTAAAATAAATTGATTCTTTTTGTTAAAGACTTTGTCTAGTTTTTCAGAGTGCCAACCATCTACAGTCTCTTCTACATTTTATTGGTTTTCACGCACCTGGACTTACAACTAGCCTTCATCTGAGCGCAACAACACTTCCTTGTCTTCTGTGTTCACTGTCCCACATTAGAAAGATGACTTGCACTAAGAGCACTAATATGTCTATAATTTCTCTTATGAATGTGTTATCTGAATTTTCTCTTTTGATTTGATTAGGACACATCCTGGGGTTTTTAAATGGGTGTGCATTTAATGTTTTGGCTACACATTGTAATATGTCACAGAAGTCTGAAATGCAAAAAAATGTCCCACATCACCCTATAGTAAAAAGCGCTATAAACAAAGACTTGACTTGAGCCTCCGTAGTAATAAACTCAACTATTTTTGCATATATTAAAAGCGTTTATTGCTGGAGTCTCCATCATGTACAGTACAACAGCGCTGTCAGTTCACAAAAATACCGACAACCTTGTTAAATCACAGGTATGTGTTCTCAATCACCACATCTCTGATCATCTCCTCTTCACTCTGAGGCGCTGGAGAGCAGGGGTTCTCCTCCTGGACACACACGGGACTCTGCGCCTCGGGAATGTGGGAATCATCACCCGCCGGTAGTTGGGAACAGCAGAGCTTCTCCACACACTCGTTCCCGCAGCGCAGACTGCAGCCTGACCCGCCGGAGGGTCTCCCGGGCCCGGAGAGCAGCTCGGGCTGCACGGTGCAGTGCTCGATGCCGAACACACCCAGCACTTCTTTAATCTTCGCTATGAGATCGTCGCACTCCGTTGCGGTCAGCGCGTCGGGACAGTGCACGTGCAGCGACGCGACCAGCAGCGCGTCAGACATTTGCCACACGTGCAGCTCGTGAACCGAGAACACACCGGGAACCGCGCTGACGCACCGACGCACCTGATCGACGCACACGTGCCGCGGCACCGCCTGGAGGACCAGCAGCCCGTAGCGGTGGAGCTTCGGCAGGGCCGCGGAGAGCAGCACCAGCACCCCGGCCGAGGAGAGGCCCGCGTCCAGGTACACCAGCAGGTGACAGTCCGAGTGAGGCCGGTGACAGTGCGCCTCGGACAGCCGGAGAACCAGCCCGGTGCACAGCACGAGGAGTGGACACAGCAGATCCTGGATCACACTGAGGATGATGCTTCGACACCTGGACGCTTCAGGACAACACCGGGGAACTGGCAGGTTAAAAACAAATTATAGTGTGTTATTATGGTGATTATATCATAAAAGTTTGGAATAATGCATTTTTGAAATAAGTATTTTCTGCTCATCAAGGCTGCATTTATGTAATTAAAAATGCTGTAATATTGTGAAATAGTATTACAGTTTAAAATAGCTGTTTTCTATAGCCATATTAAAATATAATTTAGGCTATTCCTGTGATCAAAGCTGAATTTTCAGCATCATTACTCCAGTCTTCAGTGTTACATGATCCTTCAGAAATCACTCTGATTTGATGATCAAGAAACATTTCTGATTATTATCAATGTTGACATTTTTTGATGCGTAAAATGTATTGGAAACCGTGATACACTACCATTTAAAAGTTTGGGGTGAGAAATGAATGCTTTTATTCAGCAAGGACACATTAACTTGATCAGAAGAGGCATTTTTAATGTTACAAAATGTTTCTATTTCAAATAAATGTTGTTGTCTATTTTCTTTTCATCAAAGAAACCTGAAATTAAATGTAACATCGTTTTCACAAATATATAATTCAGCACTGATGATAATCATAAATGTTTCTTGAGCATAAAATCATCATATTATACTGATTTCTGAAGGATCATGTGACACTGAAGACTGGAGTAATGATGCAGCTTTGATCACAGGAATAAATTACACTTAACTGTATATTCACATAGAAAACAGTTATTTTAAATTGTAATAATATTTCACAATATTACTGAGTTTGCTGTTTTTGGTTAAATAAATGCAGCCTTGGAGAGCAGAAAAGACTTCTTTCAAAAACACACATCTCTTCTTAAACTAGCATGACATAAGATCCAGTGCTGTTGTTCCTCTCTCTCACCGGTGGGTCCGGCGCCGGTCGGGTGACGAGGCTCTTCTGGAAGTTTCTGAATGATTTCCTCGGATCTTTCACCGATACTGGACTCAGGAACTGGTTTAGTGGCGCTGAGGTTTGGAGACTCGGAAGAGCCTCGATCTGGATCCAGAACACTGGAAGCTTCAGGGTTGCAGAACATCAGTGCGTCATCCTGAAGACCATCTACAACACAACCACCATCATCATCACATTATAGCAGACCTGACGGATCATAATACAATACAGAGGCACGAAACATCAGCTCACAGAACGTGGAACTGATCCTGTATTCACTGTATCACTAAAGAAATGTGAAATTAAATGATCAATATATTCTCATCACTGCACAACTGATCATTTCTACCACTAAAGGTCCTTGCACATAGAGTCTGAAATGTTTGCACATCAAAAAAAAAAAAAAAAAAAAAAAAAAGTCACGTTGTGGCGATCACGTTTACACACTGCCTCCGTCATAAAAAAAAATTCGGACCGGGTTCAATTTCCTGCATTTTCCGCATCTGTAGCAAACATTTTAAGAGATGTTTTGACAATTCAGATCCACCCAATGACGAATACAAAAAAAAGTGCATTTTCAGATTGGGTTTAGGGGTTTTGGTTTTGGATTTTGAGTGAATTTAGGGCCAACATGAAGAGATTTAGCATGAAAATCTTGGCATCTTTCCAACTTTGGTTTTGCAGTGAAGACCTTCTTCCTCGATAATATTGAAACTGCATCTTGCTAAAGATGTGTTTCAGCTCTTTAACCTGGACGGCCATTTTCACTTTTAATCATATGATTAAAAGCATTTTGTTTAAGGGACGGCAAACAGAAAAACTGACCGGGATCTTGAGAAAGACATCAGAAATCCCTGTATTAGCTTTCCTCTCGTGTTCTAGATTACTTCCTCAATCTCTGGTCATCAACACAAATATGTAATCAAAAACACCTTTGCTTTCTGATGGAGAATGAGCTCCATCCATCCCTCCACTTCTCCGTCTCCAGGCCAATGCGAGTATATTTAATATCAGACTGGCTGCTCCGACCACGACAGACAAGAGTGGGTGTTGAATGGCTTCTGGCTGCACGAGGTGTGTGAGGATCTCCAGACTGATGGACACACACTGAGACGCCATCAGAAGAGATGAGATCAGGACGCCGAAGGGCTCGAGACGCTTCCTTCTGTCGAGATGCCCATCAGACGGAAGAGAGCTGGGAGAGCTGGGATGATGCTTTAATGCCGACAGACACAACTGTAAGAAGACGTAGAGTGTGTGAAAGCTGTCCACCGCGATCAGGAGGGACCTGCAGATTCGGCCGACCACAATCTCACACACCAGGAGGATCAAGGTCAAGACCAGCACACACATATGAGTGGAGATCCTCGCCATTGACCTGCACAACACACATATACCAATAACAAATGATATGTGAACAAATGACACATTAGCATACATAAAATAAAAAGTACATTTAAGAATATACTTAAGTGCAAACTGAATGTTTCTGGACACTGTTAATTTAATGCAATTACATGAAAATGTGTTTAAATTTGCCATTAGTTAAACTTAAAAATGCTTGTTATGACACACTTAAGATAAGAAGGACTTAAAGTCGCCATGAAACTGAAGTTGTGATGGTGGCTTCTGGAGCAAGAGCAAATGTGGGCGGGGCTTGAGTTTGTCTGTGGCGAATTGATTGGCTGATTGGATGGTTGTGGTTTGCTATTGGTGGATCTCATGTGAGTGACAGGATGCCCCGCCCTCGTCATCAGAGAAGAGAAGTCGCTGTTATTCTGATTCAAGATTACCAGGAACATGAATTTAAAACAATAATTAATTATGATGTGCACGGATAAATCATTTAGAAAAAGTACTGCAATATTCCATAAGAATATTGTTAATTGTGACCAAGTACATCTTTATATGTAATTTCCTAATTACTTCTATTGTCTTTAAAATGTGGTTATAATAAATATATAAAATATGTAATAATAAATAAATGTAATAATAAAGTGTACTGCTGAATGACAAGCATTTATGGTAAACTAAAATATACTTTGTCATTTCTATTGAAACTTGTATGTCATATTTTTACAGTTTTACATAATCAAATATCACACTATGTGCTTAAGTATTTTAGTCAACACATCAAAATAAGTGTACTACTTTAAATCAAGACAAAAGATCATTAAAACAATGATTTAAAATGTACTTTAAAGTAAAACTTTTAATTTGACATTATTGCAAAGTTCACTTTTTTAAAGTACTTAAGTGAAAGTGTATCTCTTTAAGTGCACTTAAGTGGCCTTTCATTTCATTCATATATTATATTTGAAAAAAGTCAGAATCGTGAGATGAAAATATTTTTTATTTTTTTATTCCGTGGCAGAAACAAGCGTCCATAAAAAGTGTCTCGATGCGCCCTGGTTAAATTAAAAGTCGAATGATATCTCGAGGTTCTCCTCTTCACGGTGAGAAATGTCGAGGAGTTTGTTGTAAGAAACACCAGAGATTGGACATGAATACTAAGTCTCGAAGATGCGTCTCCGTTGCCATGACCTCTATCAGGACTTCAGTGTGTAAAAATCAATGGAATGCTCTTTCTGGACACACTCCAAACGATAATAAAACACACTAAAGCAGCGAGTGAAGGTCCAGCAGGGAAAACAGCCAATGCCACTTTAATCTTTATGTGCTTAAAGCTCAGATGGAGAGACAGTAATGCCTTTACACTGGCTTAAACATGTCTGGGTATTAACACTTAAATATTAACTTGCACTAATAAGCCCTTGGGTTTATACACTGCTTAAAAGATCAGGGGTTCAATATGTGATATATATATACAGTACCAGTCAAAAGTTTGGAAACATTACTATTTTTAATGTTTTTGAAAGAAGTCTCTTATGCTCATCAAGCCTGCAGTTAAAAAAACAAAAAACTAAAAAAAACAGTAATATTCTGAAATATTATTACAATTTAAAATAATGGTTCTCTTTTTTAATATACTTTAACATGTAATTTATTTTTGTGATGCAAAGCTGAATTTTCATCAGCAAGTACTCCAGTCTTTGGTGTCTTATGATCCTTCAGAAATCATTCTAATATGATGATTTGATACTCAGTTATTATCAATGATGGAAACAGTTGTGCTGTTTAATATATTTTTTTGGAATACTTTTTTCAGGATTCATTGATGAGTAAAACGTTAACAGCATTTACTCATAAAAACAGCATTTATTCAAAATAAAAACATTTCTAACAATATAAATCGTTACCATCACCTTTTATCAATTTAACACATCCTTGTTGAATTAAAGTACTAATTTCTTAAAAAAATATATTATTGTTCCCAAACTTATGAACGGTAGTGTATATTGTTACAAAAGATTTCTATTCTAAATAAATACAGTTCTTTTTAACTTTTTTATTCATCAAATAATCCTGAAAAAAGTATCTCAGGTTATAAAAAAAATATTAAGCAGCACAACTGTTTCCAACATTGATCATAAATCAGCATATTAGAATGATTTCTGAAGGATCATAAGACACCAAAGACTGGAGTACTTGCTGATGAAAATTCAGCTTTGCATCACAAAAATAAATTACATTTTGAAGTATATTAAAAAAGAGAACCATTATTTTAAATTGTAATAATATTTCATAATATTACTGTTTTTTTTTTGTTTGTTTTTTTTTTAACTGCAGGCTTGATGAGCATAAGAGACTTCTTTCAAAAACATTAAAAATAGTAGGCCTACTGTTTCCAAACTTTTGACTGGTACTGTATATATATATATATATATATATATATATATTTTTTTTTTTTTTTTTTTTCTTATACTGTCTTTGCTTCAACGAGGGGGGTAATAATTTGGCACAACACCGGCGCCAGGATGAGGATTGTACCGGCAGCCTATAATCATCATGAATGCACTCCGCTATCTTTTAACACATCTCCGGCAAACGGCTTCTTCGCGCAAAAGAAAAACTTCTCATGCTTCTTCTTCTTCTTCAAAAAAAGGCTACATAGAGGACACTGACAACGCGCTGACAGACAGGACCGAGCAGCCAACATTTAATATGAAACAAAGTCTTAACTTTCAAATTGGGTCAGTCAAAGAAAATGAAACCATAAATAGGCTTACTGTTTTGTGGCTCTGACAGATTTCCTCAGTTAAAGCTGAAAAAATTGGTGTCCTTAAAGGTTGGATTTTTCCTAATTTTTTTAATTAAGGCATTAAGTTCAATTTCCAAAATATGATTTTTTATTCTTCTTTTTAGTCAACTTTAGCATGGGTGTATTCACTTATGCATTGCACTGTATATATATATTCACTATATACTTCACTATATTATAATGTACACTTTTTAAATATATAATTTACATAAATGCACATTAAAAAAGTTTTGAATCGTGAAGTCAGTACCTGATTGCCTAATCCTAACCCCTCCCCCAAAACTAATCCTAAACTTACCAATACTAGGGGGGTAATAATTTGGCGGGGTCGAAATTCGGCACAACACCGGGTCTGAGTGATCATTTACTCTCTTACCTGTGTGACTCTTTAAGACCAGCCGCTTCTGCACGACGCGGATCTGACACGCGTCCCATTTCTCACAAATATTTACGTTTTTTTAAGACTTTATTTTACTCATTTAAGACTGCTCTTATGACAACACTCGACAAAACGGACATTTTGGCATCATTTGTGTGTTTTATGGTTCGTTCAAGCCCGAAAGAGAACTCGCTACTGTCGCGGGTCTTTCTGTGGGTTGTTCTCTCTCTCTCTCTCTCTCTCTCTCTCTCTCTCTCTCTCTCTCTCTCTCTCTCTCTCTGTGTGTGTGTGTGTGTGTGTCACCTACGCAGGATTTACAGCGGGTCTCTTTTGTCTTGTTGCGCTTGAATGGTTTAAAAGCATTTGCATTAATAAGAACGATCATACAACGCTAGTCAACGGGTGACAGAAAAAAAACGGATAATGCGTTTAATATATATATATATATATATATATATATATATATATATATATATATATATATATATATATATATATATATATATATGTATGTAGTCTATATAAAATAATTACACTGTGCGCAGTGGGCAAGTGATGTTGCGACTGAACACCGCCTAACACCAACTATCATAGCAAGCCTAATAGAAATTGAATAAAGTTATCAAAAACTTTAGTCTTCACTGCATAAATTATAATTAAATATAGATTAATCCTTCAACAAACGTCATTCAGTAAAGAGCAGTGAATGATTTCCTCTTTTTCTTTTGTTCTTTGATTATAATGGCAGACAGCCTCAGGTTTATTAGGCTGCTGTCACTTTAAGACCTTCAGATTTTTTCACAACCCTTTCTCTTTACATTCCTTTAAGACTTCATTTAACTCATTTTAAGACTGTGCTTGCGATGAGACTCGACAAATCGGGCATTTTGGCATAATTTTGTCTATGTGACAGTAGTTTGTGCGCACAAATCATTCACTATTCACACAGACAGGAGATTCACAGACTGGTTTAAAAGCATTTGCATGAATAAGAGCGTGGAGATCTATTGCAACGCTATGACAGGATGACAGGGAAAACAGATACAGCGTTAATTGAGTTAAATATTTTAGAAAAAAAAATAATAATAATCACGTGCGTTAATATAGGCCTATATATATTCATTTTGATTTTATACATATTGCACCCGAGTTTGTTTTTTATAGGCTATACACATGAAAAATTTAATGAAGATGAATCACGATTCAAAACTATTTTAATGTGCATTTATGTAAATTATATATTTAAAAAGTGTACATTATAATATAGTGAAGTATATAGTGAATATATATATATATATATACATATACACACACACATAGGCTATATATATATATATATATATATATATATATATATATATATATATATATATATATATATATATATATATATATATATATTATAATGTAGCCTACACTTTTAAAATATATAATATAGCTTATATATTATAAGCTATATAAATGCCTCATTCATTCATTAAAATAATGCTTGTTAAAGTTATGCAACATTGAAATGCAGATCTTATTGCTCATTTATTTAATTGTTTTCACAGTTAAAATGATGGAATATTGTCAAAACACAACATTATCACTCAAATGTGATTCTGTAAAATCAATAGTACCTGTTTGAGGAAGTCCTGAGAGCTTCAGAAAGTCTTCACACCAGCATGGGATGCTGTTCCCAAGTTCCCAGAGCAGTGGAGGGAGATTTATCCCGGGAGAGAGAGAGAGATGTGTGTGTAACTGTAAGCACTGTCATGTGAGGGATCCTCAGTCTGTCCGCCTCGGAGCTGATGAACTGGAAGGAAGGAGTAAAGCACTTCTGTTCTTCTCTCTCCGCAGGATTTCACCTCATTTTCTCACGGCTTGCTTTCAGAGCTTCACGACTGATACGAGGAGGGGAGTTCACATGGAAAGGCTGTGGCTAAAAAGGCTCTTTTTAACTCTCTGAATGCCTGAGGGAATCTCCACACAGCTCTGACAGAGAACACTAGGCCGAAAACTAACACGTCACATTGAGTTTGACAACTGAGAGGCTCTTTAAAGCACTAAACCAACAGCCGGACACAGTGAAAACACGGCATGAATGCGATGGACGAAGCTCTTACCTGAGCGGAAACACTCGTTTATAATCAGAGAGCTCGTGTTAGTTCCCCATTGACACACAGCACAGTCCAAACGCTCCCGATTTAACTTTAGCCTATAACACTCGGACCAGAAAACTGTCAGGTTGATCAGTAATTGTGGAGAAAGACTCTGATCAGATGATAATGAGTAACAGGGGAACAACGTAGTTTCCCATCAACACTTTATTCTTTATTTTTGCACCTCCTTTCTCTTGATGAAACGCCACATTTTAATGTCCAATTTTGACTATCATCTATCCATCCATCCATCCATCCATCCATCCATCCATCCATCCATCCATCCATCCATCCATCCATCCATCTATCTATCTATCTATCTATCTATCTATCCATCCATTGATTTATCCATCATCTATCTATCATCTATCCATCCATCCATCATCTATCTATCTATCTATCTATCTATCTATCTATCTATCTATCTATCTATCTATCTATCTATCTATCTATCTATCTATCTATCTATCTATCTATCCATTGATTTATCCATCATCTATCCATCCATCATCTATCTATCTATCTATCTATCTATCTATCTATCTATCTATCTATCATCTATCTATCTATCTATCTATCTATCTATCTATCCATCATCTATCTATCTATCTATCCATCCATCTATCATCTATCCATCATCTATCCATCCATCCATCATCTATCTATCTATCTATCTATCTATCTATCTATCTATCTATCTATCTATCTATCTATCTATCTATCTATCTATCTATCTATCTATCATCTATCTATCTATCTATCCATCATCTATCTATCCATCCATCTATCTATCATCTATCTATCTATCCATCTATCTATCATCTATCTATCTATCCATCTATCTATCATCTATCTATCCATCATCTATCTATCTATCTATCTATCTATCTATCTATCTATCTATCTATCTATCTATCTATCTATCTATCTATCTATCTATCCATCCATCCATCCATCTATCATCTATCCATTAATCCATCCATCCATCATCTATCTATCTATCATCTATCCATCCATCCATCATCTATCTATCTATCCATCCCTTCATCCATGCACATTCTTCTTTAGAATTGTCCATTAATTCCTCAGACCTCTGGGGTCTCCCTGTGCTTATGTAAGAATCACTGAGGATTACATGGAAATTCCTTCCAAGCAGATTTATAACAATAGACCCCAAGAGTCAAATACCTTAAAAAATCCCTCCTATATGCACAGAACATCCCGAAGCACAGCACGGCCCAACGACGTCTAGATGACCGGGAAATAATGAGTAAAAAACAGGCACAGAATCTCAATGTAATTCTAACACACTTCTGAGGATTATATCATCAGTGCTTTGATTCCCATCTCAAGTGTTTTTGTGTGATTGTTTGAGGGTTTAGCAGAAGCTTGATAATCTCAAACATATTGCTCTCCTGCGGCAGGGCTGTTTGATGGTGTGTTTGCGCATACATCTCAGGGTGTGTGACATACCAGACCACCCGACGGCACGCTGGGGGGGGGGGGGGCAAACCTGTGCAAACCAACAACAGAAGCTACACTTCATAATCCCTTTCTTTAACATTAGCAGTATTATATTAAATAATCCTCAACTAAATTAAGTTAGAAATTACATTCATTTTCATATTTTCTTCACAGACTTGGCAGCACAGAATCCCCAAAATTACAAATATGCTTTCACTTCCTTCCCAAAATAATATTTTAAGTTAACAGATGTACTGCATTGTCTAATTTTTAGTCATGTTCACATTTCAGCAATTGATACTCCTGCATATATAACTGCTTTTGAGACGAAAACAATAATTTTAATATAATCAAGGTATTAATCGATATTTTTCCTTCTAGATATCAAATGAGACTTCTCTAAGCTTGTGAGATTTTATTATGTTATAGAAGTTACCAGTGTGATTATGGGAAATGTTCTTTCATGTGTTCTTTAAACGTCTGTATGTTATATCTCTGAGGTGTGCAGGAACAGTGCGGGTTACAGAAATGAATTATGGACTTGTTTAAACATGTCAATACATGCATCTGCTCTTCTAGGGTACCCTGACCACGAGGTCACGGGGTCACTGAAGTCTATAGCTTGAGTGACCACGTCTTAGTTAAAGTCTTCACGGTTAGATGTAAGTGTCCTCTCCTTCAGAGAAAGAACATGTTATCTTGATGTTTTGGGAAGAGTCTCTTGTTTACTGTTAGAACCAGACCAAATCCAACCTTGAAGAAGCTGTCTGTGTCTGTGTCTGTGTCTGTGTGTGTGTGTGTGTGTGTGTGTGTGTGTGTGTGTGTGTGTGTGTGTGTGTGTATGTGTGTGTGTGTGTGTGTGTGTGTGTGTCTGTTAGTGTTCTTGGTTACAGGTTAAGGAACAAGTGGCATTATTGGAGATTGAATGACTTGTTTTCTTCAACTAGAAACACAGATCTGAGACCTGGATGGTCACGACGTGCCTAACTTCAGGGTCCGAGTGTGATGGAGTATCTGGAGTATCTTCAGTCTATCTGTGTATATGTGATAAATTTACTGTTTATCTATTTCTTAGCCAATCAGAATCATTCAACCTTAGCGTAGACGTTGGTGAAGGGTATAACTGCTGTGTGTGTGTACGACTTGACTACGAGTCTTGAAGCTGAACTTCTGCTGATGAAACTGCAAACTACCTTCAGTAAAAACTGTCTTCAATTTATTATAACTCTGACTCTTGTCTTAAATTGACTGCAGTTCTAACTTTAATTAATCATATCTGGTTCTTTAAAGGGGTCATCGGATGCCCATTTTCCACAAGTTGGTGTGATTCTTTAGGGTCTTCGTGTAAAGTTTGTAATATAATTTGATTAAAATTCCTCAATGGTTGTGTAAAACAACACCCTTTTACCTCCTCAAAAACAGCTCTGTTCACAGCGACCCGTTTCGGTGCATGTCTCTTTAAATGATAATGAGCAACTGCTCGGAAATATGCTAATACAGGATAGTACAGAGCCCGTCTACGGAGAGCCTGGCCACTCCCTATTAAGTCCTATTGTACCGAATTTTGGTTGTAGTTCCACCAGAGTCCACTGGGGGCGATCGCCCATGAGTGCAGAATGAATGGGAGTCTATGGGGCTAGACGGCTAAATTTGTCTCTTTCACCCGATTGCCGTTGAGAAATCTCAGATTTGACTGTAGGTTTTGCAAGTTCAACATGGGTTATAGGTCGAAAGTTGAATGAACGAGTACTTATGTCCTTTCGATTTCTTACAGGTTGAGTTGTTGCTGCCCATAACACGCTAGCATTCTGCTAATGAACGCTGATTGGTCAGTGAAGGACTGATTACGACCAGAGATACCGCTTGATGGTCTTTTAAAACAACAAAACAAAAGCTCTTCTAGCACGTGTTTTTACCCGTGTTGTGTGTTTACCTGTGTCAGCTGTGTTGTCGATGCCTCGAGAGAAGAGAAAGTGCACGGCGCGAAAGCACAGAGTGACTGAAGGATTGCCGTAAAGCAGTATCTCTGGTCGTACGATGTGTATGACGTCATTGACATTTTAAAAGACTTTTTAAAGCAAATAAGTGAGTCTAACAAATCTAACACCCAGCAATGTGTCATTTCTTTGCATCTCCTTTCGAATACATCAAGACTAGACAAAAAAATTATATCCTGAGAAAAGTGGATTTTGAGGGGTATAGCGCCATAGACCTCCATTCATTCTGCACTCGTCCTGTGAGCGCCCTCATGTGGAGCCAGAGTGGAACTGCACTCGTCCTGTGAGCGCCCTCATGTGGAGCCAGAGTGGAACTGCAGCCAGTTCAGAAGCCGGAAGTTTACTGAGTGGACGTTCTCCCCTTATTAGACATTCTCTGGTGCAAGTATACAAATGGCTGAGGGGGAAATATGCTAATACAGGATAGTAAGTCAGCGTTCGTGGGCGGAGCATGAGCATTATGACATCATATTGTTCAGAAAATCCAAAAGGCTTGATTATTGAGAGTGTTTAGGCTTTTTGAGGATAAAAAAAAAGGAGTAAATGGATTTTTTTATTTGTGTGGTGGTTGTGTCAGCTCACATTTATATGCAAACACCATATTACAGTGAATTTTGCATCCGATGACCCCTTGAACTGTAAATTCCCTAACAGGTAAACACCTATAAGTGCAGTAACCAGTAAAACTACTTCCACTACAAAAAAGTGTGTTTATGATTATAAAATAACATGATAACAAACCAGTTAGCAATATCAAGCCGCATGTTTTCTACAGCTGACATAACGAAAAGCGGATGATACCAGAATTCTTGCACAATCATGATTCCACCAAAAAGTGGTGTAAATATAAGGCGGATGAATAATAAATAAATAAATAATAATAAAATAATAACTCCCCCCTGAAAGCAAATGTCAAGTATAACTAAAAAAATTCAATTAGTGAAGTTACTTTATGAAAACATTCGCCACACATGCTACTTTTGTCATTACATGCATTTATTTGAGAGGGAAAAGCCATACACATCTCTTTGTGTTTACCAGTACAGTTTGATTAATTTAACAGGTAATTTTAAAAATTACTAAAAATAAAGCATTACAAACATTGGGTTGGGGGCACAGAAGTGTAGATCTCAAGGTCAAAGACAATCTGGATGTAGAGGCAAAGCTTCTCTGAAGCCTGGCAGATCGAGCTCTGCTTTCACAGTCAGAGTCAACACCAACCAGACGAGAAAGAGAAAGAGAGAAACCGAAAAGCACCGACCGCAGAGCCTGGAATGGTGGCGAGTACTACATTTATCGGGTCAGGCCTCGCGTCGATGTCACAAGCTTCTCGTTTGTCCTACGTTGGTGACATCTTCTGAGGTAAAGTTTAGTCTCTAGTGTCTCCAGCGGCAGTCGCTTCACACAAGTGTAGTGTTTTCTTCATGAAGTCTTGTGGTCCGGCACTCCTACTGCCTCTTTGTAAATGGCGGCTTTCATACCCAAACACACTCTTGATTTACATAATATACTCTCGCAGAGCTCCACCCCCATTTATATAAATCAACAGAGCCCCGCACCCTTTCCCAAACCCCAACCAATCAAAATAGGAAAAACTTTAAACTTAATATTTGCTCTTTATAGAATCTGAAAATATACACCAAAAGGGGGAAATCCCACAATAACAGATAAAAAAAAGAACAACAACAACAAAGAGGGAGAACAGGGAGAGAGAAGAAAAAAAAAGAGAGAGAGAGAGAAAAAAATAATCATCACACAACAGACTCGGGTTGTTTAAAATAAATACAAACTGATTCAGCCAAGCAGAATAAAGAGCTGAGAAAGGTTTAAAGGCAAGTCCTGTCTTCAGATGAGTATGTATGGTGACACACAGGGTTACCAATGGAAGACAGAATGAGTTTATGTGTGTGTGTGTGTGTGTGAGAGAGAGGGAAGAGAGAGTGAAAATTGTACAATTCATTCGCCCGTTTCTTCCTTGAATCGTCTGGATCACTCAGATGATTGGCTAAAGATCAATAATTACCCAGCCGAGGCAGAAGCCGCTCGTTCCTCAGGGTTCAGACGCTCTCGAGGCTTCAGAGGTGCTGGTTGATGGTGAGATCAGACGTGGATGTTGTGGCTGATTCCTGAGCAGCAGCAGCAGGAACGAACGGAAAGCGGATGTGTGTGTCGCTTTGGTACGAGTCTTTTTTTGTTGTTGTTGTTGTTGTGTGTGTTAAGGAGACAATAATAATGACAAACGCACACATACACTCGAGCGCAACAAAGCACTCGCTAAACAACTTCCACCAGCCGGACGAGATCTGAAAGCCAAAACCAATGAAAAGTCTTTGCTCAAAGTGTTCCAGCTGGTCAGTCTTTCTAATGCATTACAACCTCCAGTCCACGAGGGGGCGACGGCGAGCAGCGACGCGCCACGATCAACAGCATGAAGTGGTTGAACAGAAGAAGGTCGCCGGTTAGCGAGAAGCGTTTCTCTGCGTGTGTGTCTTTGGTAACTGAACACCATCGCTGGACGAACATACTGAACAACTTTACGGCAACTCACCAATCACAGATGAGGTTTTCGTAATTTGAATATAATGCCAATTTTCACAAAAGGTCGGTCATTCGAGGGAAGACGAGTTCCCTGTGTTGTTTTGAAAGTTTATGGAAAAGACACGAGAAAGACGGAAAGAGTCCAGAGGAATATGAGCCTCTTCTGATTCTCACTACACGTGTGGACCCTGGGAAGAGACAAATGCGGGTTAGCTTAACCAGACGTCCTCTTAAAGCACGTTCATGAGTTATTATTCCATGAATTCCTTCATAAACATGGGAATTTCCTTGCATTACCTGGGTTACAGCATTATGGTGCATCTCTGCTGGTGTCCAGACTGGCATCAAGGAGAAGCTCCTCTAAATCCTGCCCGCAGCTCAGCTCTGCAGTCACGCTCACTAACACACACACACACACACACACACACACACACACACACACACACACACACACACACACACACACACACACACACACACACACACACATTATAAAATGGTTAGTTTTCTGTGTTCAGTTTCAGTCTTTTCAATGTAAAGTCTTCTCTACTGACTGACTCACTCACTCATAAAGACAGTCTTTGCCGCCACCTACTGGTGAAATAATGTAACTTCTGTTGCTGTTTATGGTCAGGGACTACTTTTTCCAGCGGAAGGAAGGCTTATAGTGATTTTACTTCATGTGAGTTGCATTGATACATATTTTTTGGCTTTAATATTTGTATTGTGTGGTAACTGTTTTATAAAAGCAATAAGGTACGAGAGGCTAGAGCTGTATCGTGAATAAGTCACGAGTGAAGGGGTTTCTCCGCTTCGGGTCGTGTCTAACAACGCCCTTCAGCCGTGACCTATTCACGATACAGCTCTAGCCTTGAGTACCTTATTGCTTGCGCATCATTCCCGGCATGTTCAAAATCACTATCGAGAGGATATATTTTAGGGCTGGACCCGAATTGTTCGGTAGGTTGGTATTCGATTTGAAAATTTGACATTCGAATATTTGTTTTTTTTTTGCACACCTGGCATCCCCCTCGAAACGGTTCTCATTCGCGCTTGAATATGTTCAACACTATAAAATCTGACGAAATACAATACTCTTTTTTACAATTATCTTATATAGCCTAGCCATTTTTAATAGGATAGACAGTTGAAGGAACCCAACCTCATTATACTTAATAAATATATTTGCTGCTTCTTGGCCTACTAAAGTGTTCCTGCAACGGGAGTGTTCTCTGGCTAGAGCGCAGAACAGCGGAGTGTGTGTGGACAGAAGAGCATGAGAACAGCGGAGTGTGTGTGGACAGAAGTGCAGAACAGCGGAGTGTGTGTGGACAGAAGTGCAGAACAGCGGAGTGTGTGTGGACAGAAGAGCGTGCAGAACAGCGGAGTGTGTGTGGACAGAAGTGCAGAACAGCGGAGTGTGTGTGGACAGAAGAGCATGAGAACAGCGGAGTGTGTGTGGACAGAAGTGCAGAACAGCGGAGTGTGTGTGGACAGAAGTGCAGAACAGCGGAGTGTGTGTGGACAGAAGAGCGTGAGAACAGCGGAGTGTGTGTGGACAGAAGTGCAGAACAGCGGAGTGTGTGTGGACAGAAGTGCAGAACAGCGGAGTGTGTGTGGACAGAAGTGCAGAACAGCGGAGTGTGTGTGGACAGAAGAGCATGAGAACAGCGGAGTGTGTGTGGACAGAAGTGCAGAACAGCGGAGTGTGTGTGGACAGAAGTGCAGAACAGCGGAGTGTGTGTGGACAGAAGAGCGTGCAGAACAGCGGAGTGTGTGCGGACAGAAGTGCAGAACACCGGAGTGTGTGCGGACTAGGGTTGGGAATCGTAAGACATTTTCCGGTTCCGGTTCCGATTCCGGTTCCTCCAAACGATTCCGGTTCCGGTTCCCATTCAATACAAATTATTAAAACAACTAATAAAAAATAGTAGTAAGGGGAAAATGCACAATCCTTTTTGTGTTTATTTCTTATACTTGTCAAATGAGTTTAACAGACTGGTAATGTCAACAAATTCAACATATTATTTAGCAATTTTTTCAAAAATAATACATTTTTCTGAAGGAAAATAAATATTTCTGCATTCTCTAGGATAATTTGGGACCTCTCCTATAGCTTATATTGTATCTCCAGCAGTGGAGAATACCCTCTCAGAAGGGGTAGAATATATTTGAACACACATGTAATATCCAGACAGGTGAAACATAATATTTCGATTTGAATGATTGATTCATAAAGACTTATCTTCTTTACTGGATGAATCAGCGCTCTAGCAGTTAAATAAACAGAACTGCACGCGTCTTGCGGAAGAACATTGTAGCCGGAGCTACTTCTCTCTGTTTATTTCTATGAAGCGGGTGAGTCACTCAGGCACTGTGCTACTCCGCAGCGGTGCCGGTGTAAAGTAGTCCGAGTATAAACGCTTATTACAGGCTTATCGTAGTGATTCAGGATAAGACAAAAACACGGTTTGAAAAAAGGCATTCATGATGGACTCGCTCATTATATACATTTAGTAAATTCTGAAGCGAATTTTCGTTATTTGAAGCGACTTTCAAAAGGTGATTTACTCTGTTTTGGTTGCTACCGTAGACATCAGTGTTTATTCTCGAACTCTAAACTTTTATTTCAGTACTTCTGTGATCATTTGAATATTTGTAACACCGAAATACCGATACTGTGTTGTTGAAAAGATTGTGAAAGTAAAGCTGTTTCATATTGACAACTGCTCTCTCAGCGACAGCGCAAACAGATTTGAATGTTCCAGTGTGAAGATCGCGTGGGTGTTTGAATCGAGATCGTCTCTCTCTCTCGCTCTCTCTCTCTCTCTCTCTCAAAACGTATATGAGTAGCGCGAGTGCTTTCATTACTCTTTTAATATTCATGAGGTGAGTGTGAGACGTCGCTATTAAAGGATAAGCTCCCAGCACTTCGCCCACAAAATCGGCCCAGAACCGTTTTTGGAACCGAAACTTAGGAATTTCACACGGTTCCGGTATTTTTCAAAAAACACAACCGGTTCTGAATAAGAACCGGTTTTCGGTTCCCAACCCTAGTGCGGACAGAAGTGCAGAACACCGGAGTGTGTGTGGACAGAAGAGCGTGCAGAACAGCGGAGTGTGTGCGGACAGAAGTGCAGAACACCGGAGTGTGTGTGGACAGAAGTGCAGAACACCGGAGTGTGTGTGGACAGAAGAGCGTGCAGAACAGCGGAGTGTGTGTGGACAGAAGTGCAGAACACCGGAGTGTGTGTGGACAGAAGTGCAGAACAGCGGAGTGTGTGTGGACAGAAGAGCGTGCAGAACAGCGGAGTGTGTGTGGACAGAAGAGCGTGCAGAACAGCGGAGTGTGTGTGGACAGAAGAGCATGAGAACAGCGGAGTGTGTGTGGACAGAAGTGCAGAACAGCGGAGTGTGTGTGGACAGAAGAGCAGAAAAGCGGAGTGTGTGCGGACAGAAGTGCAGAACAGCGGAGTGTGTGTGGACAGAAGAGCAGAACAGCGGAGTGTGTGTGGACAGAAGAGCAGAACAGCGGAGTGTGTGTGGACAGAAGAGCAGAACAGCGGAGTGTGTGTGGACAGAAGAGCATGAGAACAGCGGAGTGTGTGTGGACAGAAGAGCAGAACAGCGGAGTGTGTGTGGACAGAAGAGCAGAACAGCGGAGTGTGTGTGGACAGAAGTGCAGAACAGCGGAGTGTGTGTGGACAGAAGAGCAGAACAGCGGAGTGTGTGTGGACAGAAGTGCAGAACAGCGGAGTGTGTGTGGACAGAAGAGCGTGCAGAACAGCGGAGTGTGTGTGGACAGAAGAGCATAAGAACAGCGGAGTGTGTGTGGACAGAAGAGCGTGCAGAACAGCGGAGTGTGTGTGGACAGAAGTGCAGAACAGCGGAGTGTGTGTGGACAGAAGAGGATGAGAACAGCGGAGTGTGTGTGGACAGAAGAGCAGAACAGCGGAGTGTGTGTGGACAGAAGAGCGTGCAGAACAGCGGAGTGTGTGTGGACAGAAGAGCAGAACAGCGGAGTGTGTGTGGACAGAAGAGCATGAGAACAGCGGAGTGTGTGTGGACAGAAGAGCGTGCAGAACAGCGGAGTGTGTGTGGACAGAAGTGCAGAACAGCGGAGTGTGTGTGGACAGAAGAGCAGAACAGCGGAGTGTGTGCGGACAGAAGTGCAGAACAGCGGAGTGTGTGTGGACAGAAGTTCAGAACAACAGAGTGTGTGTGGACAGAAGAGCAGAACAGCGGAGTGTGTGTGGACAGAAGAGCAGAACAGCGGAGTGTGTGTGGACAGAAGAGCAGAACAGCGGAGTGTGTGTGGACAGAAGTGCAGAACAGCGGAGTGTGTGTGGACAGAAGAGCAGAACAGCGGAGTGTGTGTGGACAGAAGTGCAGAACAGCGGAGTGTGTGTGGACAGAAGTGCAGAACAGCGGAGTGTGTGTGGACAGAAGTGCGTGCCTGAGCTTGTGTTTTGGGTTAAGCTGTGTTGCTTTGACATTGTGGAAAATAGAATAATAGAAACAAAATGTATTAAGCTTTTTACCCGTTATTATCAATCTAAATTAATCTCGTTTTTAATTTAACTTAATTTCATTTTTCTTTATTTAAATTTCATTTTTTCTTTATTTAAATTTCATTTTTTTCTTTATTTAAATTTCGTTTTTTTCTTTATTTAAATTTCGTTTTTCTTTATTTAAATTTCGTTTTTTTATTTATTTAAATTTTGTTTTTCTTTATTTTAAATCTACCCTTTACTGGGTCAGTAATTTGTTAGTCAGAAAAATATTAGACTACCTTATTAAAAGTATTGCTTAAGTTAACAGACCTGTGTGTGTGTGTGTGTTACGTGCGAGTGTATTTACTTTGTGTTGTTCATGGGGAAGATGTGTTTAATATCACTAGTGCAGTGTCCGTTCCCGGAGCATATAAGCCCTGCCCGTGTGAGGCACGCCGCTTCCCGCTCGCGCTGTTCTGTAGTTTACGGACCAGCCCTAGATATATTGTCTTTGTGCTTTCACTACACTCGGGTTAAGTCCTGTTCACAGCTCAGTCCAATATGACTAAATGGTGCAAAAATGTCAATATTTCACCACAGTTGTGAGCTTGTAGTTTGAGTTGCATGCAAAAAGATGAAAAACAAAACAAAGCACCCAGTAACTCTGGTAACAAAGAAGCTGCGCTACTTCCTGTTTCTGAACATTCAGATTTTTGAATTCACAAATACTTAATGGGCTATTTATTTTCAAACCTGTTTATACTTTAAAACTGTTTTTTACATTTTAATCTGGAACTAAAACACACCCTAGATATTGTATTGTTTTATTGTTTTAAAATGTTCAGAGTTTGATATAAGAACAAAAAGTTAAAGTTAAACCTATTAGGAGAACAACATTTAAGTTTTGTAACTTAATTCAATACCGCGATAAAAGCTTCAGCAATTGTCGTGATATGAAAATTCGATACATCACATGCCTAATTTAGACCAATGCAATGCATAAAAATTGTAAGATGACAAGTTTATTTATATAGCACCATTAAAAACAATGGGCTGAATGAAAATGCAAATGCACTCGCTTAAAACAGGCGGTGCTTAAAGGACAACAGAAACACAGTGAGATTGGGAGACCTCTCCGTAAAGCCAACAGGCCTGAACAGGCGCTTTAACAGCAGATTATTCAAATCCATTTATTTGTTGCACCATACAGTCGCCTTGGTCTGAACAGGCCTTGATAGCAAGAAAACACTGATTTTAATAAGCTGCATGCAAAAAATATACAGCATGACCAGTGATTCACAAGAAAATTACTATTATAAGTATTTTACGTCCCATCTTCCATTGAACGAGCAATTCTGGAAAATCACGACTCACTAAATTAAGTGCATGTTATTACTTTCAGTGATGCCAGTCTCAAAAATCAAAAGCAAGTGTAAATTTACATATTTGAATTTTGCAACAGATTTTCTTTAATATATAATAAAAGAAATGCATCAAAAAATCATGTTTTTCGTGCATATAATTGTCTGGTAATATTTTATAATAGGGGTGAGAATCCCCACGATATGATATTATTGCAATTTTAAACATTTAAGTCATAATTATAAGGAGTCATAATTTGGCAGGGAGTAAATATTAATTAATAAATATTAAAAATATATATTATATTGAGTTTAATCGGACTGAAAAGATCGATACTTGGTGTCCGTGTATCGAAACAATATCCCCACGCAAAACATTGCAATACTCTAATGTATCGATTTTTTCCCTCCATCCCTATTTTATAATGTCATCTAATCAACACTGAACAACTGAATAATGACTGTTTACTAGTGCATTTTTAGAGAATTGAATTCTGTTTGCATCACTGAATAATTATGTGCCTGTTTATCTCTGTAAAGCTGCTTTGAAACAATCTATGATTGTATAAAGCGCTGTATAAATAAAGGTGACGACTTCACAGTGAGATTGATGTGAACAGGTCTTAGGAACCAAGGAAATGTAATTTAATCAAAATAAATATGCTACAATATTGTGTTTTATAGAGACAATCCAAGTCTCCATTGACTTGGCATTGCGAGAAGCTGTCTCTCCTTGTCATTTCTGACTAATAACAAAAAACAAAATAACGTCTAAAAGCTGCTGTGTGACGAGGTGTACAGCAAACAAGCTAAAAAAACAAACAGAAATATGTTTTTATAAGCTGTCGACCCCAAAAAACGAGCGTTTAAGGAGATAAAAGTGGGTACAGGCTGGAACGAATGGGTAAATTGTGGGATCCTGACACTCAGTATGCACTAAAAATACACTGTGTGTGCAGTAAACATTTTGTCACTGGTAAGTAAAATATCCAAATGTCAGTTTAAGGCGAGACACGACAGGCAAAAACATTGTTTTTTTTTTTACTGGTCAATTTTGAGATTTTTGAAATATGGTAATTTCCTTTTTATCAGCAACCAATCGTGAAAGTAAAAGGGCTGAATGCGCAATCTCATTGGCTGATGATAAATCGTTAAAGCCCGTTTTCTCAAAATGACTTTTCTCTCATACTGCAAGTCTGAAATCTCCACTTCAGCAGCACCGATATACTCCAAACTCTCCAGTCTTGTACCTAGTTATATTATGAAGACATTTCCAGAGGGATTTGTAAATATATTATTCCTAGCCTGATTTATATAACATTTTATTCCTAAAAAACATCGCGAAAATAATTTTTTTAAGGCTATTGACAGTATATTCTGATTTACAGGATAACAAAAGTAGATATCCATAAATCCCTCTGCAATTTTTCCCCCATCTAATATGTGAACACAATGAAAAAATTATTTTTAATCTGGCTTTATCCAATACTCAGATTTCGTTTTTTAAAATATATGCAAATTAGCGCATATTTAATTAGATATTGGCAAATTTGCATATTTAAACATTAAATGACAGAAAACTTGTAATACATTTTTTTTCTCATCTTAATGTAGGTAATCAACTGGGAAAGTTTCATGGTGATATCTGCTAGGTAAAAATGTTACCCTATTCACCTGTAGTGTCTCGCCTTAATATACTATATTTCTGTAAGCTAAGCTTATCCTGTCGCCGATTGCGTTCCCCTCCAGCGGGCGTCAGTTAGTTCGACAGCTTATAAAAACTTATTTCTGGTATTTTTTTAGCTTGTTTGCTGTACTCCTCGTCACATAGCAGCTTTTAGACGTTATTTTGTTTTTTTGTTATAAGTCAGAAATGACGAGGAGGAAGCTTCACACACAACGCAAAGTCAAGAGACGGTCGATGACGTGGAATATGAGGTAATCCACTGGTAACTCACCATGCTCCATAATGCAGCTGGCTGGTTTGAGTCCCTCTGCCTCGAGCAGGTGAAAGGCAAACTCCGGCTTCAGCCCATTGGGCAACACTATTCCCGTGCTCATAACCGGACAACCTTCGGCTTCTTCTTCTTCTTCTTCAGGAGATCCCTCTTGTGCACGACTGCCCTCTGTTTCCAGGAGTCCATGACCTCCTGTGACCTCCAGCTCTCGCAGCTCTCCAGGGTTTCGCGTCCCGTCCGGAGACGGTCCTGACTCTGATGGCTCTCTTTGGGTGGGACTCGATTCCTGCATCTGTTCAGTGTGAGAGGAGAACATCTGGTCCTCCTCACTGGTCTCTTGTGATGTTTTCGTCTTAGCATTTACTGGCACCTCCTGCTCTAAGTGAGTCTGATCGAGTCTAACTTGGCTTTCAAACGGCGTAGCAAGTTCCTGTTGCTGAACGTCATCAGAGTGAGTTGCATTCTCTTGCTCATCTGCAAGCGAGGATGTTGGCGTGTTTATGACTTCGGCGGGCGCTGGTGTCGTTTCCGCATGCGATGTTAACGTACTGAGCTCAGACTCTGCTAGCTGTGTTGATTTCTGCTCAGGCGCTTGTGAAGGTGCATCTAAAGGTGCTTTTATATGGATTTGTGTGGGTGTTTCAGATGTTTGGCTCTCTACCGCCCTCTCGAGGACACATTTTGGCAATGCAGTCGCCTGTTGCTGCTCAGGAGGGCTTTCAACACGCGTTACCATAAAGATTTTGTGTCCTCTACCGGGACTAGACACAGAGAAAAGGCGGCCAGGAGATGATGGGGCTCCGGAGGAAACATTGGCCTCGGTCACTTTAATTCCCGAAATGAGGGCTGGAGATCCCGGTAGAGGCGGCGCCAAGGGCACGACCTTACAGGTGTTTATTGCAGGAATCGGTATGGGAGATGTGCTCTGTGTAGACGCATTCGACGCCGCCAGCATCTCCTCCTCATCCTCAGTGTCTGAGTCGGAGTCGTCTTGCACTGTCGTCTCCTGATCTTTGACTTCTTGGCTCTCGGAGACGTCCTCTTCATTGCCCTCCTCGGTTGAGTCTCTCTGAACAGCAGCGTTTTCTTCCTCGCTCTTCTCAGCTGACGCATCTTCCTCATCCTCCTGAGCTTGCTCCTCTGTGGCGATTTCTGGCATTGAGGCGGACTGTCTCATTTTCTGTTCTGTTTCTTCCTTCTCTTTGGCCAAGATGAAGTTCCTCTTGCAGCCGTTCTGGATGTCGGCCAGCAGGCCGCGCTGTGTCTCAATGAAACTCTTCACCTGTACCAACAGAGAGGAAAAAGCTGTAGTGCAGTTATGCAATAACAAGAGATTAATGCCATAGTTACGTCTGCTGAACACTGTGGTGAATAATTAACTAGTTAGTGGAAAAAATAAATAAGTGGCTCCAATATAATATATATAAACAGCAACATTTACCCTGATCTTAAAAACGAATCCAACATGAAGACTTCAATATTTCTGATTTTCATTTAAACTCATGGAAATTAATTAAACTTTTAAGGCGAGACACGCCTTAAAAAAATAAACATTGTTTTTTTTTTTTACTGGTCAATTTTGAGATTTTTGGATATTTGTCTTCAATAACATGTCTTCTTTCAGACTGTGGTGAAAAAAAGTCTGAAAAACACATTTAGGTCTTTATTTTACTACACTTTCTCTGTTTGCGTCTGTAGATTTCGCGTAAATTCAACAAAAGTTGTCGTTGTAAATCCTCCCGCCGATCCGCGATCTCTGTCTGCTCTCTGTCATCACACACACCGCTGGAAAGCTCTCTCTTCACTGTACAATGCTGTTGGATCCAAATATGGTCATTTCCTTTTTATCAGCAACCAATCGTGAAAGTAAAAGGGCTGAATGCGCAATCTCATTGGCTGATGATAAATCGTTAAAGCCCGTTTTCTCAAAATGACTTTCCTCTCTGAAATCTCCACTTCCGTAGCACCGATATACACCAAACTTTCCAGTCTTGTACCTAGTTATATTATGAAGACATTTACAGAGGGATTTGTAAATATATTATTCCTAGCCTGATTTATATAACATTTTATTCCAAAAAACATGGCGAAAATATTTTTTTTTAAGGTTATTGACAGTATATTCTGATTTACAGGATAACAAAAGTAGATATCCATAAATCCCTCTGTAATTTTTCCCCCATCTAATATGTGAACACAATGAAAAAATAATTTTTAATCTGGCTTTATCCAATACTCAGATTTCGTTTTTTTAAAATATATACAAATTAGCGCATATTTAATTAGATATTGCCTAATTTGCATATTTAAACATTAAATTACAGAAAACTTGTAATACATTTTTTTTCTCATCGTAATGTAGGTAATCAACTGCGAAAGTTTCATGGTGATATCTGCTAGGTAAAAATTTTACCCTATTCACCTGTAGTGTCTCGCCTTAACGCTCTCATGCACATTGCATGTTGTGAGATAAAGGATCATGAAACTAGTCTAATTAAACTGGAAACATAATGCCCGAAAAAAAAAAAAAAACACATTGAAACTACTGTTGCGACTTATTAGCACATTAGTAGAGATGCACCGATTACAATTTTCTTGGCCGATTCAGATTCAAATTTCTCATTGAGTTTGAGCTGCCGATACCGATTTTAACCGATTCCAATTTCATTTTTTCTAACCACTTTACAGCACACACAAATATTTATTTTCTATCTTTTCTTTAATAGAACATTGTGCATAGAACATAGAAATTTTTTTGAACAGATAATTGCTATAAAATGGAACTATATAAATTACTCCTGGTGTGGGAAATTAAAAGTTAATTAAAATTAAACTAAAAGAAAGCTTATACTGTATATTCTGACTAGTTTACTCATTTTTAATTTTTTTTTTATAAAACACCATATAGTACTTTTACCCAAACTGAATAATAAAAACAAGTTTAAATGGGTACATTTTCTATAAATATTATTTTCTGGCATAGCCTACTCCAGTTCTTGTTAAAACACACTAGACATGCAAATTCTGAGCATTTTGGGCACTTTTTGTGTGAAATAATACTTATTTGTCCATCAAAAGTGTGCTTTCACTTTAATTGAGCGTGAGCAGCAGCAAAAATAGACTCAGCGCCGAAACCCGCGCTTCACTGCTGCTCACGCGCCGCTCCTGCTCGCGGTGTGAATGCACTCATTGATTAACATGCACGCTAGGGATGCAAATTATCGATTAATTCATCAATCATTAGTTGATTGACCTTATCGATCGATTAACGATTAACTGATAAGCGGCTATTTTCCTGAGAATGTAAATTTCTCACGGTATCAATAGTGTCTTTAACATGAAAAGCAAAATATTGCTTATATACTGAATAAAAATGCATGTTATATTGCTCAACTGATGTTTTATTGTAACAGTTGGGATACGGTATATAATGGCATTTATGTAGTTTAACAAAATAAATTATGCACAGAAAATTTAAATGCATAAAAAAATAATTGTAAAAATAATTGTAAAAAAAAAAAATTGCATCACAATAAGTGTATTGTGAATTTGTGATTGTCACTAACATTTTAGTAACTAAACTGAATTTTATTAGGTTTAGTGACAACATGTTACAATGTTTACATGGTACAATTTCTGGTAAGCTACGCTTTTTTATTATTTCAATTCAATTATTGTGATTTTATTTAATATTGACTCATTTGGATAAATATTAGGTACAAGATAGGCCTTAATTTTTCTCAAGAAAAAAAAACAACTCACCTAATGCTGTAAACATACAGAAAGCCCTATCAGCTGGTAGTAGGCCATTATTTGAGGTTAAAAATAATTAAATATGATGCGTTTTTTTATTATTATAATAACAACTTTTTTTAATGATACAAGTAAAAATATAATATGTAATATAGAACACATATTTAGCAAAATACTCTCTATAGCTATTTCTTTTCTTGCCAACTACGCTATAGCCTATATTATGTTCATTAAATGGCTTTCCTGAGGTAAATGTGACATAATTGTTCTCCAGCTGTGTTATTGACCTCTTCACACTGATGAAAAACACTGATTGATCGATATTATGTATGAGGAATATACATTTCGGTAAGTTGTACTGTATCTTTCAACAGTGTTTTTTTTACTATTAGCTAGTATAGATGATCGGTTCACGTGCGCTAGGGATCTGTCGCGTCACATTTACAAGCGCCAAAACGGTATTTATTGTTTGAATTTCGTAATAAAATTGACAGAATCTGAAAGCTGAGTTTTTTTATATAATAAGGTAACCTGCTCTGTCTAGTCTGTCGGTCTCCGTGTCCTCTTTGCCTCGCGATTTTTATGTGCGTGAGAAAATGGATGTGTGGCATGAGAGCGTGTGAAAAGTGTCAGTTGCATGTGTCTCACGGTGAATGCGTGAGAGTTGCCAGCTCTGTAATTTGAAATGCTCCCACAGTCCACTCCGTTTTGACCGCCTCATGTTTGGTTTCTTTTTTGCCGCCTCAAGTTTGTGTCGGGTCTCTCGCCGCCCGCGAGAATCTCGTGTCACGTTCGTAATGTTCAATTAACCGACAATAATTTAATTTAATCGAGTAAATCCTTGTCGACAATTAATCGATAATCGATTAACCGTTTACATCCCTAATGCACGCCGAAAAAAAATACGCGCTGCTCATGCGCCGCTCACGCTTGCTGTGTGAAACGCCCGTAATTCACGAGGTTTCCTATTGCGTTCCGTTTGCACGTGTGATGCTGTGCGATGTTAATCATGCGGCGCCCGGGTGCATTTGACCGGCATAAAATCAGCATATGTCAGACTAACCCGCCGGTCGCCGATCATGGCCGATCACGTGAAAATCGGCCAATTCCGGTCACCAGCCGATCAATCGGTGCATCTCTACATATTAGTGTTGTAAAGTTGTAAATATACTCAGTCCAGGGTACCCCCAGGATCCTCCAACTTAAATTCAAGGCTTTTTAAGACCTTTTTAATACCATTTCAAATGAAATTCAATGCCAACTTCGTACCAATTCCAACAGAAGTATGAGGGGAAAATGTCAAATCTGTATACATTTTAAACCCTAAAAAATAATTATGTACAAGTAGACTACTTGAATTAAATAAAACATTTTATTTAAATTATCAGTCATATTTAATACATACGCAGCAGCGTTGTTGCGCGCACGTGTGTAGGCCAATGTTATCTTTGGTAGCCATTTTTGATTTAGTCTTACTCTTCATCTTCAGACGAAAATGCTTATCGGTCTTAGTCACATTAGAGTCATTCTGCCTTTCATAGTTTTAGTTGACAAAATGTGTTTGCATTTTTTGTCAACTTTTAGTCATTACTTTTAGTCAAACTGCAGTTACTTTAATTTTGGTAGCTATTTTATATGTAGTCTTTAGACAGAAAAATGTCATAATTATTCTATCTAGGCCAATTCGATTAAGCTTATGAGAAATTAAAATTAAGCTAACAGGCTGTATTGACATTGCACTCTTTAGCAGAAGCACTTGTGCAATTCTACATATCCCTTTTCCTTAGTTCTCCAATTTTTTAGAGTGCCGTACCCCCTCTCTTCCACGACTGCAGTCACATCTTTCCATTAAGGGACAATATTTGCCCCATTTAATCGATTTTTCCATTTCATTTTTCACCTTTATAATACCTTTAAAAAATAAATAATGCTTTAAATAAAACAATGTTCAATAAATATGCAATGTTAAAAAACGTTTAATATTAATAAAAATATGATATTAAAATCGCCAGTAGGTGGCGGTAACTCATTGTCTTTGTCAAAGCCACAGATTTTGTTGCAAAATAGAGCATAAGCCTGACAATACGGTTTAAAATGTAGTACATCACTTAATGTTACCTTTTTTTTTTTTTTTTTTTTTTTACTGTTGTATAAAATCAATGTCACATTTGAAATCGTGTGGATAGTCGGGAAACATTGCATTCTTGCTCGCATAATGATCAACATTAAAAACACTGCTGTATATCAGCCTGCATTTTGATCGCAGATTTAGTGGCACAAACAGCGCAAGCGGCTCGTGACAGATCTTCTCAAATGAAGATCGCTGAACTCCAGCTTGTCTGTGTTTTCAGATTATCCGCGCTTCTTCAACAATGTAGAGAGAGCGCGCGTGGATGGCTGTGGCCAGATACTACTGAAAAGACCGGGTAGAAAACATGTTCTTTTAACAGAAAAGCTCTGATTAGTAACCATCGTAACGGGTGCGCACGCTTTCGCGCGTTCTTTAATGACGTGGAGCGCGAGGTGCACTCAACGTTACGCGACCAATTTTTAATTAGTCTACATTATTAACAGTTAATTTTGTTACGGTATGAACTTAATCATAGAAAAGGCAAAAAAAAATTAAGACCTTTGTAACGAAATCCAAGACTTTGTATACCAAATTCAAGGCTTTTAAGGCCTTAATTTGAGATGATCAAATTTAAGACTTTTTCAATGCTTTTAAGACCCCGCGGGTACCCTGTCAGTCCTACTTTATATCAGGCTAAATCTTTTCCCCTCCCCTTTAACAAACACTCACCGTCTCTTTCTTGGGCTCTCGGTCCAGGTCGAGTCGGAGCAGAGATGTGTTGACCTTGAAGGCGAGGGAGAGAGCCATGAGGCCGCCGGTCTTGATTTCGTTCTCCCGCATGTCTAGCCGGAGGAGCCTCGGACTCTCCGCGATGAACTCCGCTATAGCGACAGCTCCTATCACATGAACAAGCACATGATCATCTTCGGGCTCACACACACTCAACACAAGCTGGCCTCGACAGGGCTGCACGATACTGGGAAAAAACGTACATTGAGATATTTTGTTTTTCGATTGATTGATTGATTATTTTATTATCCTCATGGGGAAATTCTGTTGCTTGCGTGTGTTTCAACATGCGTACATACAAAGAACCAACAATATACATACATAAATATAAAAACATGAAAACACCCCATAATAATAAAAAAATAAAATATAAAATAATAATCATCACTGAGTAAACACCAACACTACCTTTCATTTAACAATTTTATTGCCTGTGGCAGGAAGGATTTTTCCCCCTATTTTTTTTTTTTAAATGGCTGGCATCTAAATCTCCGAGGGTAATCTCTCAAATGATCAAGCAGAGGATGCCTATTGTCTGATATGATTTTTACTAAAGCATCTGGTTTGGTAAATTTGTTCAAGACCTCTTAGAGGTTTAAACTCCAAGTAGTTCACTCGCAAAACTTTCCTAAGCAAACTCTTTTGTTCCACTGTGACATTTCCAAACCAACAGGTGATACAAAATGTAAAAACACTTTCAATATAATAATTATAAAACACTCTTGACAATGACAACATCTTCCTAAGGAAGTATAGTCTTTGCAGTCCTTTTTTCTACACAGCTTCAGTCCAAAGACAACCCGAGGTGTTTATACTCATTAACACACTGAATCGGCTCCCCTTTAATAGTGGTCACACTCACTGAAGACTCCTTCCTAAACTCAATACACATCTCCTCTGTTTTTGAAATATTTAACTTAAAGTTTGACATTTCACACCAAACAGGTCCATGACTGTCCTCGCCCCCCTGAAGGAGACTGACTAATGCAAATTTGATTAGATATCTCCCTGAATGGGCACTTATACAGTTGTTTGTGTACAATATTAACAATAGGGGTGAGAGGACACAGCCTTGATCCAACATGACTAATTTATTTATCCGACAGTGATCCACCCACACTCACTCGCTGTACTCCGTTACTCAAAGAGTCCCGCAACCACATAATCAGTCCTCCATCTAGGTTAACAAATGTTATATTGCGATACAAAAACTATTTCACCAGGTGAATTGAATAGCTCTATTTTAAAATAATTAATCATTCTAGAATAATTAGGGGTGATTTTGTAGAGGATTGAATCTGCGTAGAAAATTATATAAAAAAAAAAATTACAAGCATAGATAAATACAATAGAGGAAAGATACAATTGAAATAAGCAGTGCTTTATGTATTTTTTTTAGGTAAATCTAACAGTATTCAGGTACAAAAATGTAATAATCAAATGTAAAATAACAGTCTTCACTATATAAATGAAGACCTAAAATGACATGCATCAGTTTTCTTTCTCCGTTTACGACACATAACCGACTGTGTTTACGAGGATTCTCACCGAGACGCGCATTTTGACTTCATTTTGCGTGCACGTGTCCGTTTAAGCTCGACAGAGAGAGAGAACTGAATCCGGCGTTCACGTGCTGTGCGCTCGGCTCTGTGTGCACAGAAAACTCGACTTAAAAACACATGCAAATGATAAACTTTGACTCTATGATGGTTAAACTTTCCAAATAATCCGTGAATCACATGCATTCTGAACCGGGGAGCATCTGGCGCATACGGATCAACTACGATCCCTATACTTGACATCACATATCCTGCGATGTGACTATTACGGATGCGCACATCGCGATATCGATGCTAAAACGATAATATCGTGCAGCCCTACTCAAAGTCATCCATCTTATATGAAGCAAATTCATTGTGGTCTTATGTAAGTTGGCACTCCAGATCTTACCTTCACAGGAGAGTTTGGTGGAGGCCAGACCCAGCCTGAGGATGGACCGGTTCGCTACGAGTCCGTCTTTCAGTTTGTGCACTCCTTCGTTCCCTACTGCGTTATGGCCCAGGTTCAGTGTTTCCAAGCTTTGAGTGTACGGCTACAGCAGCAGAGCGAGATGGATCAGGAAAAAAGTGGAAATAGAAAAAGAAAAACAATTGAAGGAACTGAAAGTGGATTAAATATTCAGTCTGAACTAGGTATGCACCGGTGAGGACATCTTTACACCGATAAATAAACTCACGACAACACCGGGGTGGGAGAGGGATAATGTGTGTAATTTGCGAGAATCAGGGAGCAATCAGAGAATCAGCTGCAATCAAAATGTGGGGTATTGAAATCGATTTTAAATGCACACTCGCTTTTTACATTCTCTTTCGAATTCGCAATCATGCATATTCTGCGTATAGGGAGCGCCGGTCTGAATGCACATTTGACAAGATAGTATATTT
This sequence comes from Vimba vimba, assembly GCA_022828995.1. Lineage (NCBI taxonomy): Eukaryota > Metazoa > Chordata > Actinopteri > Cypriniformes > Leuciscidae > Vimba > Vimba vimba. Next base: position 37,152,921 of record CM040827.1, on the reverse strand, counting down.
CAATAACACTCAGGATCTGTTGCGCACCAAATCCTCCACCATCATCTTGTCAGTGATCTCTCCTTGCTCTTGTCATGTGATAAGTGAAATCTGACTCCAGTTGCTCGTGCTGTTTGGAGCAGAGCAGACGCTTTCAGTTCATAATTGTAGTGTCCGTTGTTCAACTGAACTAATGGTAAATGGTTATGTGGTGGATATAAACTCCGAATTCAGAGGAAAAGTTAAAAATTGCGAGATGTAAACTGAGAATGATGAGAAAAAAGTTAAAATCGCAAGATTTAATAGATATAGATTTAATAGATAAGATATAAACTCAGAATTCCACAAAATGTTAAAAATTGTGAGATATAAACGAATTCAGAGGAAAAGTTCAAAATTGCGAGAAGTAAACTCAAAATTCAGAGAAAAAGTAAAAAAAATAAATAAATTGTGAGATGTAAACTGAGAATTACGAGAAAAAAAGTTAAAATTGTAATATATAAACTCAGAATTCTGAAAATGTTAAAAATTGTGAGATATAAACTCAGAATTCCGCGAAAAGGTTCAGGATTCCAAGCAAAAGTTAAAAATTGTGAGATGTAAACTCAAAATTCAGATAAAAAGTAAAAAAAAATGCGAGATGTAAACTGAGAATTACGAGAAAAAAAGTTAAAATTGTAATATATAAACTCAGAATTCCAAAATTTTTTAAAAATTGTGAGATATAAACTCAGAATTCCGAAAATGTAAAAAATTGTGAGATATAAACTCAGAATTCCGAAAATGTAAAAAATTGTGAGATATAAACTCAGAATTCCGCGAAAAGGTTCAGGATTCCGAGCAAAAGTTAAAAATTGTGAGATGTAAACTCACATCTGCTAGAAAAAATTCAGAATTGTGAGAAAAAGTTTTATTCCACGGCGGAAACACACTTCCATAGGAATCTAACAGGAACTACTGTATTCTTGCAGTAAAGCGTGTGGACGTACGCTCAGACACTGTTTATAAACCACACAGCCTGTTCAGAAGGCATGCACATACTGCAGTGCATTACACACAAGGCTGTGAGAATGTGTGTGCGTCTTTAGTCCTTAATTAACAAAAAGATGCCAGGACACACGTAAACACGAGCGCTGCACGGTCAGCATCTGCCAAACAGCCACAGCTTCCACTCAATCTCCATAATGACCATCTGACTGAATGAGGACAGACCTCATCTCACCGTCATCTGATCGCAGTGGACATGCTGTATTGTCAGTCATTTCACAAGACGGCATAAGGGGCTTTTGTTATGTCGTATATGCAATACCTGTGAAAAGTTAGTATTTTTTTATGTTTTTGAAAGGGGTCTTACATGCTCAGCAAGGCTGAATTTATTTGATCTAAAGAGTAAAAACAGTCATATTTAAAATATTTAAAAATACTGTTTTCTATTTGATTATATTTTAAAATGAATAAATAAGAGTGTTTTTTTTAAATAAATTAATACTTTTATTCAGCAAGGACACATTAAATAGATCAAATGTGACAGACTTTTATAAATGTTATAAAAAAATAAATAAAAAAATAAATCACAATTATTATTTCAAACAATTTCGGTTCTTTTGACTTTCTCAAAGAATCCTGAAAAATAAAATAAAAACGAAGTACATATTTGACAGTTTAAAGACCGATTGAAGTGTGAATTTTCACAGTGAAAAGAATTCAAAGAATGTAAGTCGTCAAAATGATGTTTAATAAGGAACAAAAGAAAACTGAGAACGGTCCTGTTGGTTGATTTTTGTAGTTTGGTCACCCAAAACATCTGTGATTACATTGTAAGTATATCTAGCTAGTAAAAACAACCGCAAAAATATTAGACCTGAAACCATTAGTCGATATTATCATAAAAAATGGTCAGGGTTTTTGTTGTTGAATAGTCAGTCAAAAAATAAATCACCCTGATTAATCTAATAACGGTTAGATTAGTTGATTATTAAAATTTTTAAAAAAAATTAAATTAAACTAGAGATTTTCATAGTCAATTAATTGATTAATCGTTAATACAATATTACTAGTATTTTCCTATTACTAAATAATCAGCTTTTTTTCAAGCACTTATATTTAGTAGTATTAGTATTATATGTAGTACACAATTATATTTCGGTAATACTTGATTTTAGTGTCTTTGTTACATGTACGTACTTTAGTAAAAATTTTGGTTACACTTTATTTTAAGGTGTCAGTAGGCGCGTTTCCATTACAGATTTGCGCAAAACATTTGCGATTTTTTTCTAAATGTCGACAAAAAACTATTGCGAAATGACAGCGTTTCCATTAACTGATGTTATGCGACTAAAACTTCATTTTTTCCTCTTGCAATAAGTAAAATCATTCCAAAAACCATGGCAACGGACGTTGGTAGGTTTATACTGTATACTATATCCCAGCCACTGCACTAGCCATTATTAATCGAAGGAGACGTATGTGTGTTTTCCAAGCATTAATGGTAAGGAACGACCCTTATTATACTTGTGAGCGGCTCATATGAGGTGTTTCTGGGTGTTTCTCCCTCAGATCTGCTTCGAGGTCTTGATTTTGGCATTTATTTGAGGTTTAGAATCCATTATTGCTGTAATTCTTTCGTCTTTTATGAGTTTAATAAAGAAAGTCTCATATTCTGTCCAAACACACCGCGTCATCTCCGTCAGGTGACCTGTAAATGTGCAAAAACTGTTTCCATTGCAGTTTTGCGAAATATTTCTTTTTTGAATTGCCTGAAAAACCTCCTCATGCGAGCGTAAAAACTTTTTTGCGATAAATGGGAGTTTTTGCGAAACTGACGTGTTTCCATTGGGCGTATTTTCAATTCGCAATTTCAATTTGCACAATTTGAAGGGTAATGGAAACGCGGCTATTGTTACAGTGCAATTATGTTTTTAAGTACTGAGTAATATTAATTAACTACATGTACTTACTATAGGGTTAGGGTAGGATTAGGGTTTGGTTGAGGGTTAGTTGCATGTAATTATTAGGGGTGTAAATCGGACAGTTCATCACGATACGATACGATATCGATTCTCTCAGCCAGCGATACGATATTTTCCGATACTTAAAAAAATTCCACGATACGATTCGATTCGATTCGATTCAGGGCTATATCGATCGATTAATCGATATTTAGATATTATGTTCACACAACCAGTTACGTTTTTATTAACTCACAAATGCAACCAAAATATATAACATGAACGTTTAATTAAACTCTTTGAAAATTGCACACCCTCTCCCAATTGGGACATTTATAACAGAAGTGGTCATTTGCAAGTACTCCGTTCTTGTTCATTTTCATAAATCATGTTTTTTATTATAATTGTGCATTCCAAGTAATATCAATCAAACTGCAGCTGGGTTGTTTTGATTATTAATAATAATAATAATAATAATAATAATAACTTAAAAATATAGGTAAATTACAAAATTAAAGTTAATTGAAAGTATTTAATATGTTAAAAAAAAATATATATTTTTTTTTTTAGCAGAGCAGATACATTCACATTTCTGATGTCAAACAAAACCAAGTAATTGCTATGATAAATAATACAACACTCTGTTAATCTTCATAACGTTAATCTCCTCAGCTGACATAGACGCCCGACAAACTTTGTTGTTGTGATTAACGTACACGCAATTACAGGGAGCTTTTCCCTCACCACTAAACGAGCTGCTTTAGTGAGGTTCCGTGAAAATGTTTCAGGTTTTATTTTCCTTTTACGCCCTGAAGAAGATATCACGAGTTCATTGAAATTATCCATCCTCGATCACTTTTAGTCAGATTTGACGAAACTCCTCTTAGCCAGCGCGTCTTTTCAAAGTGACATCTGACCTGAATACTGCGCGCTGAGTTGCTAAAACGGACTTACCGTGTTGTGTTCACCAACAAGGGTGCGAGTGCTTGTCTGTTTCTGCTGTAAAACATGAACTCGCGATGCCTTGACAGCGGACAATACCGGCTTTTGTGAAAAAAACTTGTTTATGGTTTAGTCAGTCTTGTCACGCGTCTTTTTCAGATGAGGAGATTAACGTTACAAACCGGCAGGCGGTTGGTGAGTAAACGAAAATGTGCGCTTTGGCGGAAGGATGTTACGTGAGAATGTGGAGAGTGTCAAAATAAAATAAAGGTGTATATCGATATTTTAAGTGTGGAATCGATGCATCGTATCGTTAGACGTTATATCGATGCATCGATCCATATCGATGTATCGTTACACCCCTAGTAATTATGCATAATGTACTGTTATTACTATTGTAGAGGCCAAAGTACAATTCATAGTAATGTGAATAAGAATTAATGTTAAAAAGGTAAATAATTTCATTTAGAAGTTCATGTAATGGTTAAAATGTTAAATAATACTTAAAAGGTTAAAAGCATACTAGAATTCATGTGTTTATAGGATTTGGTACATATTGGTAAAATAGTGTACTGCCTCTTTAAGAACAGGCCAACTCCGGCTATATTACGTTGATTCTCATTATGTGATTCAGATCTTGAGAGCTGTGGAAGCGAACGGTATTCTTACCTGCTAACTGCTAACTTCTAGCTACTTCTATAAGGAATCTTTATTTCATTAGCAACTAGAATAAGTGTATTAGTCAGCTCTCATTCTCTTTTGTAAACCGGAAACCAAGGAATTTTGAGATTTTCATCTTTTATTTCAACAACGTTTCTGAAGTGGATTTATTGAACTGTGTTGCTGGGCTGGCAATGGACACTGCAAATGGGACTAGCTGCTTGGAATAATGTTAGATAGTTATTAGTGTAAGCCATTGCATATCTCAAGATTTCAAACCTCTACAACTATGGTAAGTACATGTAACAAAGACACTAAAAGTGTTACCAAAATTTTAAATCATGCATAATTACAAATAACTAACCCTAAACCAAACCCTTTTTTAAGTACATGGTTGTTAATTAAGATTATGCAGTAGTTCATTGCATAATTACACAAAAAAGGACACCTCAAAACAAAAGTGTAACCTCTATTTCTTTCAGGTTTACAAAGTTTTCTCAGAAGACAATGAAAATGTGTGTTGAGCTTGGAGTGAATTTTGTGACGAAATCCCGTTTTGCTTTGTCGTGTTGCCCTTGGTGTGAGCAAGCCCTGTGAAATTGTTCATGGAAACTTTTGAGACATAATAGTGTGGATGTTTACCAGAGCGGCGGTCAGGTAGCCCATGCCATTGTGTGTGAGCTGGTTGTTCCAGAGCACCAGAGTGACCAAACCCTTCCTCTGCTCCTTGAGACCCTCACATATATACGCCAACCCTGAGGAAATACACACAAAGAGCTAAAGTGTGCTACAATTGGCTGAACGACAAGTACACAGATTTCTGAAGGAGGAGAGCAAGCGGAGACACGAGGTCAGACCTGAGTCGAGTATGTGATTGTTTCTCAGGTCCAGAATCTGGATGTTGTAGTTGAACTTCAGCAGGTTCCCCAACTGAGCCGAATCCTGCAGACCGTTCAACTTATTGTCAGCCAAATACAGCTCTCTGAGGTTCATGTTCATCTTCAGTGCCGTGGCTGCACACACACATGAAACAAGTTGCCTTTTAGTTGCTTCATTCATTTGTGGAAAATGGTTAACCCTATAAATTAGAATCAGAATCAGAAAGAGCTTAATTGCCAAGTGTGCTTGCAATGCACACACAAGGAATTGTTCTCGCTTACAAATACATACAACAACAATACACATAATAATGCAATTTAAAAATAAAAATATGAAAAGTATAAAAACCTAGAATAGGCATATTTACAGATATTAACGTATGTACAGTCAAAACGACAACAGAACTCGTGCAGATCCTCAGCCAGTTGTTGATTCCCAGCAGATTGAGGTGGCGATGTCTTGTAATTGGTGATGATCCACACTGATGCAGGATTGTTGGATGAAAACTGTTTTCCCAGCTTTTAAGGAGTAGCTTCTTTTAGCTTCTCTTTAATCTGTGTTTTTGGCCAGTTTGTACAAGAATTCTCCCCGCACTTCTGTAGGCATTTTCTTTGGCTTGGCAAAGCTGTCTGAGTTTTGATCATTATTATCACTATGTTAAGCAAGTTCTGGTAGGAACGCACATGTTTTCACATAAACTGATGTAGTGAGTTCATCTAGATCAGTGGCTCCAGCTTCAAAAACACTCAGTTCAGTCGAGACAGGCTTGTAGATCACGCTCTGCTTCGCTGGTCCATCTCTGTACAGTCCTTACTGTAGGCTAGGGATGCACCGAATATAGATTTTTGGGGTTCGGCCGAATACCGAATCCACTGGTTATGATTCTACCGAATCCGAAACCGAATACCAAATCCTACTCCCATCCTCAGTCCATTAACACAGTAAACACATTACTGAAGTAAACAACATCCACAGTAGGTGTGTCGAAATTAATCGTTTCTACGATGCATCGTGATGCAGACGAGGACGATTCGGTATCGGTTCAGTAATAGACCATAACCGATTATAATGTACTGACGCTTTTCTGACGTCATTTGTCGCGTACGTGCTTTGTCGCGGTAGCATATGATGGCAGAGGGAGGCGAGACGCGAGTGCGAGTGATTAAAAATGCTCCAACTACTTTGGCAGAGTCTGACTGCTTTAGAGATGCGCGGATGAACTCCAACGTCACCCGAATCCGCAGTAGGGCTTGCATAGACTAGTCGAGTAGTCGATAGATCGACTACTTCAACCACTAGTCGACACTGTCGGAAACAATCGACTATTCGAGCGTCCATTAACCATAAATGAATTAAAAATGGCGAACGTCACCAACAGACACCACGCGTCAGATGTGTGGAAGTATTTCATCAAGGATGGCAAAAATATTGTAATTGGCCAACTCTGCAAGAGGCCGTTCACATATTGTGTCTAAAAAAACTTGTGGAAAGCACGCGCGGCTGTGCCGCTGTCTCCTACAAGCGCTTGCGCTCCCGTGGCGTCTGTCGTTGCTATGCAACCAAACTGCGCTTTCCATGATGACGACGAAGAAGTATCAGCAAAGGATTCATTTATTTCTAGCCCTTGCATTAGCTTTACTACTAGATATATTTCTGGAGATGAGAAGGAAAAACCCGCCTGGAAAAACTAGCGCACCATGTTGCTTTCATTATGAGCGCGCGCCTACATTTGAAATAACGACCTTGAGCGCGGAAAAGATGCGATATGTGACGGCCCCTAGAAGCAGACGTCTGAAATGAAAGTCAAGAACGGCTATTTATTTGGCTTTAGACTGTTACATGAAAATTTAAAAATGAAATGTCATAATTATAATGTTTTGAGAGTTTACTTATGTAATTGTTGCATTAGGCTATGGATTAATAAATGTTTATTGATAAGATCTAGCTATTTCATGTCTTTTCATTTACAGTAGCATGAACGACGAGTAGTCGAGTAACTCGAGTATTGTTTTGATAAGAAATCGACTAGCAGAAATCAGTAGTCGTGCAACCCCTAATCCGCAGCCAAAAACAAATCATCCACCCGCCCCAATAACTTTCTCTATCCGCACCCGATGGTCAAATTACAATTATTCTGTGTTGTTATGCGTGATTATAAATGGATGATCGTCACCTTCAACAGCGGACTCGGCGACGGTTGATAGTACACTGATTAATGAGCGCTGCTTTTAAATGAACATTTCTTTAAAACAAAATTTATTTGACAGATTTTCCTTTTCTTAATGGCATAAACAAGCTTTACTCCCTTGAAACTTAAACTGGAATGTCACTGCTGCTTCCCGAACAGGCGAGCACACACACACACACACACACACACACACACACACACACAGGATGCAGTGCATCGCGATATCAAATTGAACTGAATCAATGACGTGATAATCGTAATCAAACCGAACCGTGACACCAGTGTAGGCTCACACCCCTAGTCCACAGCAGTGTATTTTTCATTTTATTTTATTTAAAAAAAAATAAAACAATAATAATTGGCAACATTATGCCAGGATGACAAGTGGGAAAAACTCTTTTGACAATTACCATAGGCCTATGTTTACCCTATCTCAAGATCCAATCAATATCCAAACTATTAGCATTTTAGATGTATAAGGCCCGCTGTTAGTTCGGTGTAGGGCTAGAGCTGGTAATGTTCGTCTGGTTAACAAGTTTTTCGCTGTGACTGTCCTTCCTTTGCCGTTCCTGAAGTTGCTGTATTTCGGCTGCTGTCTGTCGATTCCTTCATGCACAACTCGTATTCTTTCGGATGTTTCATACATACGCAAATGTTTTAACAGCGGCGATGTTGTGTATTGTTTAGGGTCCTTGCCACCACGAGACAAATCGGCATTGCAAATTGAACATGTAGCTCGACTTGAATCGCCTTCTTTTGACTGAAAGTACTGCCAAACAACCCTTTCTGCTTTCCACTTTCTCACAGCTGACTGGATTCGAACGGTCCACCTTCGTAAACACCTTCCCGTAATCAACGGCGGCGTGACGTCGACCAGCGTAGTGCAAGCCTAGGGTTTGGTTCGGTGGAAAAAAATTCAGAAACCAAACCCCGTCAAAAGCCCAATATTCGGCCAAAGCAGAATCCTGGATTCGGTGCATCCCTACCTTAGGCTCCAATGGACCAAACAATAGTCAGAGAGTCCCGAAACTGCTCTGGGAACAGTGATATGTGTCCTTTATTGTGGAGTAGCAGTGGTCCAGTATGATTCTGCCTCTGGTTGGGCATGTACTGGGCTGATTTAGGTAGTTCACGTGGTTTAATCTGTTAAAGTCCCAGAGAATAATAACAACAGAGTCCGGGTGATTTTGCTAGACGTCTGTAATGTGATTAGCCAGTGTTTGCAGCTCTGTGCTCACGCAGGCTTGAGGAGGGATGGCAACATTAAACAAACAAGAAAAACTCATGTGGAAAATAAAAAGGCATTCAAAGGCCTCTAGATTATCAGTGGCCAAAGCGTGTACACAATCTACTACATGCTTTCTGTCATCTGATTGATAGTTCACACTCTTTTAGAAAATCATAATTTGTATATATCGTTATTAATATTTCAAGATGAAAATTTACTCGACTAAAACAACAGGTTTACTTGATTATCCATACTTACAATTTTTTTTTTTTTTGAAAAATGACAAAATGTGAGTATCAAATAAGATACATCAGGCTTTTTCATTAATCATTTTTATTTAGAGGAACAAACTCAGCTATGTATATGGCCAAAAAGGAAGATGACATTTTGATGTAATGCTTCTAATGCAAACCAATTAGATCTTTATGACAGCATAGCAGACTACTTACAGAACATGCATATCGTCACTCTATTTGACAATGATGTCTTAGTAAGCTGATATTTAAATGCTTAGTTTTATGATCAAAGCAATTAATGCAATGCAATTATGGTTGAGTAATGAACACAAATAAACGTTCCTCAAAAGCCTGATGATCTTATTTGATACTCACATTTTAACTCACAATATGGATAATCACATAAACCCAGGGTTCGTACAGATACTGTAAAAAGAAATTCCAGGACTTTCAAGGACTTTTCAAGCACTACTTTTTTGGTTTTCAAGGACTACAGTCCAAGATCTCACTTATCAAACACTATCTTTAGTATGTTTTAAGGATTTTTAAAACTCAAAAAGGTATCCAAAATATAACTTACAACGTATTTAATAATATTAAATACAAAGTTTATAATGGCTATTATTATTCAATAAATAATATTTTATATTATAATGTTGCTGTACTTCGTATTATCAGACAGGCTACAGTGTTAATTTTGCGTGAAAATATATTTTTTTGTTTTTGTTTTAAAAAGTAAAGCACTTTTTAAGTACCTCTTCATAAATATGGCTGTTTTCAAGCGTTTTCCATGACTTAAATGTCAAAAAGTCAAATTCAAGTACTTCAAGTACTTTAAGCACCTTGTACGAAACCTAAGTTGTGTCCACAGTGTTCCCGATAATTGTTTTTTGCATGCATTACCCAGCAGCATCAGCGGTCGTCCTGAGATGCCGGCGTTCTCCAGGTGCAGGACCGCCAGGCTGCCGCTGATCCGCAGCGCTCGGGCCACGAACGGGGCCGAATGGTCCAACAGAGGAGTGTTACGGGCGTCCAGGTACTGCAGAGAGCTCGTCTGGAGGAGAGACACAGATGGATGAAGATGAGCACACCGGCCGGAGCGGGTTAAAGGAGTAGTTCACTTTAAAATAAAAATTAGCCCAAGAGGCCATCCTTAAAAATATTTTGGTATGCAGGAACAGCAAAAAAAAAAAAAGAAAAAAAAAAAAAAGTCAGTAGCTAGGTCTATTTTTTTTTTTTTTTTCAAGATTCAATGTAAAAAAAAAAAAAAAAAAAGTACAATTTTGTTTGTGGTGATTACATTACGTAGGTATGAATTTAAACAAATTTGCATATCGTGACGTCACTAGCCGCGTTTCCATTACCCTTCAAATTGCGCAAATTGAAATTGCTAATTAAAAATACACCCAATGGAAACACGTAATTTCCGCAAAAACTCCCATTTATCGCAAAAAAGTTTTTACAATCGCATGAGGTGGTTTTACAGGCAATTCGAAAAAGAAATATTTAGCAAAACTGCAATGGAAACAGTTTTTGCGCATTTACAGGTCACCTGACGGAGATGATGCGGTGTGTTTGGACAGAATACGAGACAGAGTTCTTAAGAATTCATATAAGACAAAAGAATTACAGGAATACTGGATTCTAAACCTCAAATAAATGGAGCAATCAAGACCTCGAAGCAGAAATGAGGGAGAAACACCCAGAAACTCCTCATATGAGCCGCTCACAAGGGTCGTTCCTTACCATTAATGCTTGGAAAACACACATACGTCTCCTTCGATTAATAATAATGGCTAGTGCAGTGGCTGGGATTAGTACATAAACCTACATTTTGGAATGATTTTACTGATCGCGAGAGGAAAAAAAATTTAGTTTTAGTCGCATAACATCGGTTAATGGAAACGCCGTCATTTCGCAATAGTTTTTTGTCGACATTTAGAAAAAAAAAGGAAAAAAAAACGCGAAAATTTTGCACAAATCTGTGATGGAAACGCGCCTACTGACTGGGTCTTCAACCCGTGCTTTCGGACGCACCGTTGCAAACCTCATTCTGATGCAGGTTATCTAGACCACAAACAATTTGAAATCTTTGTCAAAAAACATGTTTATTGCATTAATTCCAGCTGCATTCATTTGAAGAAAAAAATGAGGCAGAATTAAGAAAAAAAGAAGCCACTAGATTTCAATGAAAGTGGATTTTCAGAGGGAAACAAATAAATTAAAATGACTTTAGAATTCACAAAATAACAGTTAATTGCATTAACATGCAATGTAATACCTATGAGAAAACAAGTTTATGTGTTACAAAACTAACTTTAGCTGGACAATAACTTTATTCTAGAGCTGCTGTAAAGCCAAAACAATCTCTGTTACTTTAATTTCCTATTATCATTGTAAAGCTGCTTTGATAGAATCTATATTGTTAAAAGCGCTGTATAAATGAAGCTGACTTGACTTGACATCAGCTGTTCCTAACGAGTGTGAAATGAGTGTCAGTCCCGGTCTCACCTTCCTCATCATGTGTGCGGCGGCCTGCCACCCGCGGGTGCCGATGTGCTTGTTGCTGGAGATGTTGAGATGAGTGGCGGATTCATAGTACTCGATCATATCGAACAAAGCTGATGCTCCCTGAGACACAGAAGACACGCTCTTATTATTTTTTATTTATTCTGTACAGCATTTCATAATAAAGAGCGAATTAATTGCAGTGTGTTTTGTTTATTCAGGAGAAGGAGAATTTGAAAAGGATGTTTGCGAAACACACACACACACACACACACACACACACACACACACACACACACACACACACACACACACACACACACACACACACACACACACACACACACACACACACACACACACACACACACACACACACACACACACACCCACACACACACACACACCCACACACACCCTGAGATACCATGAAAACCACCTGGCGCCCCTGTTCAGGGACTGATGAGGGAAAATGTCTCTCACTTATAGCTATGGCATAATTCAAAACATTATTAAAACACATTACCATGGTACATACACAAACGGTCAAAAGTTTGGAATAATTGAGATTTGATTTGTTTTGGAAATAAGTCTCTTCTGCTCACAGAACACAGCAATATCAGTAATATTGTGAAATATTTCTACAATTTAAATCAGCTGTTTTCTGTGTATATACAGTAAAGTGTAATTTATTTCTGTGATCAAAGCTGAATTTCCAGCATCATTACTCCAGTCTTCAGTGTCACATGATCCTTCAGAAATCATTATAATGATGATTTGATGCTCAAGAAACATGCCTGATTATTATCAGTGTTGAAAACAGTTTTGCTGCTTCATATATTTTGAAAGTGTGATACTTTTTTTTTTTTTTTTCAGGATTCTTTGATGAATAGACAGTTTGAAAGCATTTATCTCTTTTATGTTTTTAAATCTTACCCCAAACGTTTGAATGGTAGTGTATCACAGTTTTGATAATATCAGAAATGTTTCTTCATTTCATTTTTTCATTTATTTTATTTATAAAGCACAATTAAAACAACGTAATGTTGACCAATGTGCTGTACAGTCACACAATAAAATTACATAAATAAAATGTACTTTCAGACAAAACAATGACTAACAAACATCTGTTAAGAGCCTCTTGCAATTGACCTTTCGCAGGGAGTTTGATTGACAGGCAATCTGACCTATCATAATCCGCCATCCGCCATTTTTGTCCAACAAAGCAGTCAGGAGAGTTAGTAGATTAACATTGGAGGATTTGAACTTGAAAAACAGTGTGTGACGTCTTTCCGTGTTTAAAACAACATTCCTTCTGATGTTCATTCATGTTTATTTAATGCTGTAAATGAACTAGAAGGAAGAGATGATCGGTTCATGAGCCGCTTTAACTGAGCGATCTGTCAGACACATTAAAGAGCCACAAAACGCCATTTATTGTTTAAATTTCTTAAAAAAAAATGACCAAATTTGAAAGTTGAGACTTTGTTTCATATCAAAAGTAACCTGGTCTGTCCTGTGTGTCAGTGTGTTGTCAGTGCCTCTGCTCTGCGATGTATATTTCACTGCGAGAGAACATGGTGTGGTGTGAAAGAGGCGTGGCTTGTCGGACATAGCAACAGTAACTAAAGGGGGCGGGTCTTTGCGAACGGTCAATTAACCTACTGAACCAAACGCTAATTCTAGCAAATGTAATTTCAGGTTTCGTTAAAAATGCCCGATCACCACTTAAACCTAATCGAGTCCTCTGATTTGCTGATCCGAGAGACCTAGAAGGATTATGTATATGAAGGAGATGCACTAAGTATGGTGGGGCTGAATTATGCAATGCTTTATATATAAAAATCAATCATTTTAAATCAATTCTGAACTGCACAGGCAACCAATGAAGTGAAATGTTGTTAAATGCTGCTTTTTACGAGTCCCTGTTAAAAGTCTGGCAGAACCAATTGAAGACGGTGTAACAGTACTTGGGTTAGGGTTAGGGTTAGGTTAGGGTTATGAGTTACAATAATCTAGTCATACAGAAATAAAAGCATGAATAATCCTTTCAAAATCACTGGAGGACAAGAACGGTTTAACCTTTGCTATTGATCTTAAATAGAAGAAACAAGATTTTACCACTGAATTGAAATGTCTGTCAAATTTCAAAGAACTATCAAATTGGACACAAGGTTCTTCACTACAGATTTACAGAAACTCAATGAGTTTTGAGTGTCAGGGGTCCCAAACCCCAAGATGATTCTTGATCATCAAATCATCATATTATAATGATTTCTGAAGGATCATGTGACACTGAATAAATTACAATATAATCACATAGAAAAGTTATTTTAAAAAGTAATTACATGTAATAATAGGGCTGGGTAAACAAATATTCTCGATTTTAATCGATTCTCATTTTTACGAACCGTTATCGATTCTTAAATCCCAAGAATCGATTAGTCATCCTGTTTTTAGTTGACGAATGAATGTAACATTGTAGCGCGCATCCCATCCAATAAATCGCAATAATCTTTGTGCTTTGTTACTATTGATATGAAACAAAGTCTCAGATTTCAAATTACTTCCATTTTCTTACGAAATTCAAAAACATAAGCAGTTTTGGCGCTGTGACGTGAGATCGCTCTGGCTCAGCTAAAGAGAAGCACATGATCTTCTCTTCCGCCTTAATAACACCAGTTACCGCGCTAAATAAACATGAATGAGCATCTGAAAGTGTGTTAAAAGGTAGAGTACAACTTATCCAAATCCGTATCATGTGACATGGAATCGCCCAATCAGTGTTTCAACCGTGGAAAGACGTCAGTAAATCAGCTTGTAAACAATGTCATGTAACGTCACATTTACCTCAGAAAAATCATATCCAGTGACCATAAACTCATCAGTCAGCTAGAAAAATTAACTCTAGAGAGGAGCATTTTGCTAAATATATGCACCATATTACATATTCATTATAATTTTTAATGTTCTTAAATTTTTAATGCATGTTTGAATAAATCTGGCAGGTCTTTATGACAGCCACCATTTAAATGTTTATATTTCATATAACTTTATTATTATAAAAATAAATAAAAGTGTAATTTAAGTGTTTTTATACAAATCAGTTATTTTTTACCTTCATATTATAGTAGGCTAATAAAGCCTATAGGCTACAACTGACTCCCATAGTTTACAGCATTAGTGAAGAGATTTGTTTTCCTTGAGAAAATGTGCCATGTATTGTCCCTGATATCCAAAATAATCAATATTGAATCGAAATCGAATCGAATTGCAAGCTTGTGAATCGAAATCGAATTGAATTGTGAAATTTGTGTCAATACCCAGCCCTATTTAATAATATTACTGTATTTTATTGTATTATTGATCAAATAAATGCAGCCTTGGTGAGCATAACAGGCTTCTTTTTGTACAACATTTTTTTTTATTTTTGAGTGGCAGTGTATATGTATATATATATATATAAAAAATATATAATTTCAAGGTAACATGTCCAAATGTAATTTTACTATATGGCAACCATTAAATAAATGTGTGATGATTATTAGTTATTTTTATATTACAGTTATATAGATTTTAATTTCATCTTGGATAAGAGCCCAGACTGTGTCCCACATGACGCTGTAAGAGCTGAGCATTAGCGTGCGTGTTTGTACATGTGAAAGTGTCTGTGCGTCTCCAAAGAAAATATGGTTTTGTTTCCAACATCTTTACACTAGAGATTTACACTGTCCTATAAACAGCACGAGTCATTCACTTTTCACACAGTGACCTCAGACAAGCCGAGACAAAACGCCTGAAATACTCGCTTGATGGACACAATGCAGAGCAGAAGGAGAGAGATGTGCCGTTTACACCTGGCAATAAGATGCGTTTCGGTCGATCGGATCACAAGTAGATGAGGGATAATATATACGCATTAGGTCAGTAGGCGGAGAGTAGACGGTCTTTTGTGGCTGTTTGAACACTTTCGACCACTTGAGCTTTTACACTAAGAAAGCAATCCGGTCGACTACCTCTGAAAGTGGCCGAAAGTGCACAAGTTCAAAACGTTTTAGACCCCTTTTACACCAAAATGCATCTTAATACCAGTTGTAAACAGGGCCATAGAGAGAGAGAGAGATAAAGAGAGAAAGAGAGAGAGAGAGAGAGATAAAGAGAGAAAGAGAGAGAGAGTTGTTGTTCAAACAACATTTTACAATCCAATTATTTCTAAATAATCAAGATGGCTGCGTACGCTAGTGCACGGAGTGATATACGTGTTAGTCTGCTTCTGTGTGTTACAGATCCACTGGAAGAACAGCCTGTCACTCTTAATGATGGAGCATGACGTCCCAGTCCACGCCACCAGTCACCTTGCACAGCTTAAAAACCAGTATTACCACTGTGCAAGGCTGGGAAGGAGTGACTGTCCCGCTGTATTAGACACACTAGGCTTAGGAGTGAGTGCCACCCCTGTGCATTTTGTTTGCTTGGACATTTACAGAGCGTTTACACATGCGCTTGAGCACTTCAGTTATATTTTAAAGGCTCAATGGTTTGATATTTCTCTGTATTGTAGAACTATCAATGCGTTTACATGCACGTTCTTAACCAGATTATGCTTAACCCGACAATGATCATGTGAATGCGTTAACCCGTTTTGTTTTCTCTGTCGGCTTATTGAAGTGTGCATGTGTGATATGTAACCTCATTTGTGACCCATTTGTTTTAAATTGAGATTTATACATCATCTGGAAGCTGAATAAATAAGCTTTCCATTGATGTGTGGTTTGTTAGGACAGGACAATATTTGGTCGAGATACAACTATTGAACATCTGAGGGTGCAAAAAAAAATCTAAATATTGAGAAAATCTCCTTTAAAGTTGTTCATTTATGTTGGCGATTGTGCTGCATTCACTCACAAAAATAATTTTTTATATATATTTAAGGTAGTAAATTTACAAAATATCTTCATGGAACATGATCTTTACTTAATATCCTAATAATTTTTGGCATAAAAGAAAAATCGATAATTTTGACTCGTATAATGTATTGTTGGCTATTGCCACAGATAAACCCGTGCGACTCGAGACTGGTTTTGTGATCCAGGGTCACATTTATTAATAAAGTCTTGTAAATGTGGTTTATCTGCATTATCGGGTTTTGCATGTAAACCATGCAAAACAACAGGTCATTTCACTAAGCTCTTCCGTGAGTTATCAGCGTACAGGTGTGCATGTACATGTAAATGTAAAATGTCCAGTAAATATTTAAGTAATAAGATTAATATCATAAACGTGCGATTAGTCGACTATTAGCTTAAATGAACGACAACTAGTCAACTACATAAATATTTAGTCGGGGGAAGCCCTAAATAGTACTATTTTTTAAATTATCATGTTTTTTTAAATATAATCCTTATCATCTTGCAGTTCTCTGTGAGGGGAATGTGATTTACTGAGGCACATACACACTCTCTGAAGACTGAAGCGAAACTCAGCGGAGTTTAAAGGGTTAGTTCACACAAAAATGAAACCCTTACTACTCTCCCTCATGTTGTTCAACCCCGTCAGACTTTCGTTCATCTTCGGGACACACATTAAGATATTTTTGATGAAATCTGAGAGCTGTCTCACTCCTTCATAGGCTTCTCTGTAATCAATATCTGCCATCCCAGAAAAGTTAGTAAAGACATCGTTAAAATAGTCCAAGTGACTACAGTGGCTCAACCTTAAGTTTATCAAGTGATGAGAATACATTTGTGCGCAAAAACAAACGAAAATAACAACTTTCTTGAACTCTTCATTTTCTTCTGTGTTTCTCTGAGTGAGTTCACGTAGTGTAACAGCGCAGCGCTTCTGGGTTGTAGGCTCACTATTGGCCAGCATCACACGCATCACATGACCAGCGTCGACCAATAGTGAGCCTACATTCTGACGTACAATCCAGAAGTGCTGCTGTTACACAACATGAATAAAGTTGTTATTTTTGCGCACAAATGTATTCTCGTCGCTTGATGAACTTAAGGTTGAGTCACTGTAGGCACTTGGACTATATTAACAATGTCTTTACTAACTTTTCTGGGATGGCAGATATTGATTACAGAGAAGCCTATGGAGGAGTGAGACAGCTCTCAGATTTCATCAAAAATATCTTAATGTGTGTCCCGAAGATGAACGAAAGTCTGACGGGGTTGAACAACATGAGGGAGAGTAATTACTGACAGAGTTTTCATTTTTTGGGTGAACTAACCCTTTAATTGGTCCGAGCTCTGATGAGAAGCAGCGTATGGTGTTGTGCTCCACCCTGAACACACACACACACACACACACACTATAAACACAACGTCTGCATACAATACACACAGAGGAGGCGGGACAGGGCTCAATGTTTCTGGAGGACCCTGAAAACAAACACAAATGTGCAGTTCATGGCTAGGGTTTAAAGGTAAGGAAGATTAGGAGCGCAGCAAAAGCTTTCAGACACAGGAGAACAACAAACATGCTGAGAGTTCACGGAGGCGCAGCCAGGACACACACACTTCCCATGGCCAGTCAAACGGCCAACAACACAGGACTGGAGAAGGAAAACTGATCCCAGACAAGCAGTTACGGGCAATAATAATAATAATAATAATGATAATAATGCACACAAATAATATAAATAACTAATAAAATACTATAAGTCAACAAATAAATATAAATAAATGCACATTTATTTCTATAGTGCTTTTGACGATACACATTGTTTCAAAGCAAAGTGTAAATACATACACACAATAGTCTACACTATACTGTAGTAATATAGCAATATATATACTGTATATATATTAATTATACATATATTTATTGTGCTGATTAGAATGTGTCTATATAGTACATTTAACATCTTTTATTTCACAATAGCAAATAAACAATTGAATAAACACAACAAGTCTGTCATGAGAATGAATAAATAAATAAAACCAGTTTTCCATGACACATCTCCCTTCAGTTGTGGTGTTCAGGAGTGAGTGTGTGTTTGTATATATGGAAGACGTTGAGAGATCCACCCAGCTTATGACTTAAGGCAAAATTAACTCAAAGCATTAACTCAAGTTGAGTCCAGGAGCGGCCTTAAGTAACCTTTCAGAAACAGCCTGGATTTATGTCTCCAGAGCTCCTAATATCTGTGTTTATGCTGGACAAACACAATCTGCATCACACCAGACAAACGTAGCCAACACGGAAACACAACCAAACACAACACACAACACAACCAAACACACAACACAACCAAACACACAACACAACACAACCAAACACACAACACAACACAACCAAACACACACACAACCAAACACACACACACACAACCAAACACACAACACAACACAACCAAACACACACACAACCAAACACACACACACACAACCAAACACACAACACAACCAAACACACACACAACCAAACACACAACACACACAACCAAACTAGAGGTGGGCGATATATCGTTTAGACGATAATATCCAAATTGTTCTCTGGACGATATGCAAAACTGGGATATCGAATATTTCATAATTTGTACAATCCGACCCCCCAAACATGAAAAGAGCTGAAAGAAGTTAAAGAGAAAACAAATAACGCACACTATAACATTCTAAACAATTATATGTAGCGATTTTTAATACTGTAGGGCAGTACTATTCCCGGAAGCACCCTCCGAGTGGCCCAGTCCATGGTCCCGTGTCGTCAAAAACGCACATTCATAAGTAAATTCGAAATAGTGCGCGCAGAAGCACATGCGCAAAACCGTTTTGTAAAATGATTTAAGAATCAGCAATCAGAGGAGGACGCGCTGAACACTGTAATGCTGTTCTCTTCCTTCATAACTCGTACTGAGAAGGTTTGAGTTGCAGAGGAATTTGTGACAGTTTCACCAGTTCAACCACATCAAAGTTTCGTAATTAGTAAGTCCATGCTTTTTTCTCTTTTTGTTCGTATGTGCTGAAGGGCCGCTGTGCCTTGGTGAAACGGTGTTTGTACGTGAAGAGCTTTCCAAAACGCCATAAACCTAAAAAGCTGCCTCAAAGAACCAGCAAAAGTAATGATTATGAATATGTAAAATATTGCAATAAGATATTTTAATTGTTTATTAATTTCTGTGTCGGCTGCAAAGATGAAGTCGACGATAGACTCGCGATCTTCGCAGTAGGCTAGTGAACGCACCGGAGAAATGCACATTTATTATAGTTTTATTTTGTTTTGGATGGTTTTGTTTAGAACCAGCTTTCTGTAAATATATTTCACATTTTTTAGGCCTGTGAGGCGAGGCTACGGTTCGGTTCATGATGATATAATCTCCAGTTCAAGCACCTTTGTTGTGATTGCTAGCCTATATATATATTTATGTATTAAATGGAAATTGGTTATTGAAAGAATTATTAAAATTAAGATACAATTAATACAAAACGAAATTCGTTTTAAAGAAAGGCTTTGTGCTTTCTGTTCTGAGGTCTCTGTGAAAGTTTGAAAGTCCTTTACTGCCGCTTTCAGAGCCATCGCGTCCATAATGGAGAACTGTCACGTGTTTTTTTCCTCATAAATGCAAACACGAAAAATAAAAGACAAAAGACTTTTTTAAAAAGACAAACCATCAATTTTTGGGAAAATAGATGGATTTATAGCGTTTTGGGGAAAAATGGATGGATTTATAGCGTTTTGAAAAGTTTTTTTTTTACTTTGAATTTATCATCAACAATATTGTTGTTTGATTTAATAATCACTGTTCCAAGAGGTGCCTAGTTACGTTTTTTTATTTATTATTTTGTAAGTGGAAAAAGTAGGGGCTACCTCAGATTCTGTTTAGTTAGCTCCTTTATTGTTTTTTTTCTATAGCCTACAATAATAGGTCAAATGCAGCAAGTCAAAAGACCAACTGGACCTTCTTTGCCAGTTTGCACAAGTTTCTTTGAAGGATGGCAAAAATATCTTCTGAATATCGATATCGAGATATTGGAAAAAAATATCGAGATATTCATTTTGGTCAATATCTCCCACCCCTAAACCAAACACACACACACACAACCAAACACACACACACACACACAACCAAACACACACACACACAACCAAACACACACACACACACAACCAAACACACACACACAACCATGGCTGCTTAGCCACTAATTAGATGTGCATAGGACATGTTGATGGTGTAACAGCACTGATAACTGAAATCAGAGCACTGCACACGCCATTACAGAAGCTCAGGCCGTTTTAAAGATGGAAAGAGAACAAACTGAACGACTCTGCGGTCAGAAAGCTAATCAGCATACGGCGGAAATGAGATAAAAACACTCACGTCTTCGTCCAAGTTGGTCTGCTCCAGATCTACTACTTTAAACTGCACCCGCTTGAAGATTTCCTCCAGAGATTCACATGATTTATAGTCCAGCTTTTCTCCTGCGAGAATGACAAATGATTAAAAAAAAAGAGATATTACTTTCAACTTTTGCACTGATATGGTTCTTTATATATATATTTTTCTTATATATATAACGACACAGATCAAAGCCAAACACACGGCTAATCTCATGATTTTTGTTACTTTATTATTTACAGTAAACCTGAATGATTTGAGGATGAGATCAGCTCGTCTATGGACACACACACCCATTAACTACACAAACTAAACAAGCATACAAACCAGTCTTAACATGTTGAACTCAACGGAGGGTGTGTGTATGTGAATGTTTGAAAACATGTGACATACAGGGTTCCCTAATCTTTTGATCAATTAATTTCCATGAGGTTCCCATGACTTTTTCTAGCTGCTCATAATTCATTAACTGTAACTACAAAGTATACTGGACTGATATTTCATAGATATATCATCCAAAAGTTTGGGTCCTGAAGATTTTTTTAATGTTTTTCTAAAGAAGTCTCTTCTACTCACCAAGTTGCATTTATTTGATTAACAAAATAGCAAAAACAGTAATATTGTGAAATATTATTACAGTTTAAAAACGTTGTTTTCTATGTGAATGTATTGTATATTCCTGTGATCAAAGCTGGATTTCCAGCATCATTACTCCAGTCTTTAGTGTCACATGATCCTTCAGAAATCATTATAATATGATGATTTGTTGCTGAAAAAAACATTTCTGATTATTATCTGATTACCGGTATTATCAGTTGAAAAGAGTTTTGTTAAAAAAAAAAAAAAAAAATCAGGATTGTTTGACGAATGCAAAGTTTAAAAGAACATCATGTAATTGAAATATCAATCTTTTGGAACAAAGTCTTTCATGTCACTTTTGATCAATTTATTACATGCTTGCTTTGTATTTTATTATATTACATTATATTGTAAAAATGCAGTAAGATTATGAGAAATCTTATTATTTTGAATGGTAGTGTATACAGTATATAGAGAGACTGAACATCTTTTAGCCAATTAAATATATTAAATAGGAGACAAACAAGAAAAACTCACATTCACTAAAGACATTCTCATGATTGATTACATTTATATGACTGGAAATCACAATTTAAAATTCCCTCAATGACCGTCCGAACACTGAACGCTGTGATAAAGCCCATTTTCAGCTCACCTTTGAGGTCTAGGCACTCGTTTCGCTGTGTCAGGTCTTTTAAGTCCTATGGACAAAAAAAGAAAAAGCAAGAGATTACTATTAAGAGATGAATGTTTGATTCTTATTGAATAACCAGCCAAGATCATTAATGTAACTCTAGTCAGAAAAGTGTGTGTGCAATGACAAGTGGTTTGATTTAAAAAAAATTTTTTTTTTTTAAATCCAGATGGATAGACAAGAATCAATAAACTGACTAATACACTCGAGGTCAATTGAGACACAGAATGAGTTTTTTTTGAAAATGTAAAAATGCAGAAGGTTGTGTGTGATAGGCACGTTTATGGGTAGATTTAGTGTAAGGGGAGAGAATATACAGTTTCTACAGTATAACAACCATAACGTCTATGGAGAGTCCCCACAAAGATAGTGAACCAGACGTGTGTGTGTGTGTGTGTGTGTGTGTGTGTGTGTGTGTGTGTGTGTGTGTGTGTGTGTGTGTGTGTGTGTGTGTGTGTGTGTTCAGTAACATGTCTCGCACTGGAACTAGGGGACTAAGAGCTGAAAGTATGCCAGTATAAACGTTGAATTCATACGTTTCAAGGCTGTGTAAACACTAGGACGTCTGTGCTGTGAAACACCAGGGGCCGCTGCCCTAAACCTGTTCTGTGATCAGCAATCTCTCCAAAGCATTCAGAGTCACCACCTGACATTTAACGCTGCCATGCAAACAGCATCTGACCCGGAGCTTTCTAATGTGACTTCAATGAGCCTTGTGTTTCTGTGGTTATACAAACCACCTGCGCCTGCGGTCATCTTTTCCTCAGCAATCAGAGACTCGGGTGGTGTGCACTTGTGCTGGTGAGGAGGGAAACTGTATTAAAGAGGATCTATTATGCTTTTTTTCCCATGTTCATCTTTCTTTATTGTGTAATGTTGCTGTTTGAGCAAAGTCCCTCCAGCGGGAGTTCTTCTCTATATCAGTGTCAGTGTTTCTGAACTCCCTGAAACGCCTCCATTGTAGTCTTGAGTTTCTTCTGGGAACGAACACGTCACAATATTCCTCATTTAAATAATTAATATGCAGAATAAAGGGGCGGGGCCTGGTTGAGTTAGTTAGTAGTGTGTTAAACTGGCAGTTATGGTAAGGGGCGGGACATTTCCCAAACACACTCGAAGCGCTCAACCAATCACAACACACTGCTCCAGCCGACCAATCAGAGCACAGTGTGCTTTCAGAAGGAGGGGCTTCATAGAGACAGGAAGTAAACAGAGCGTTACTGACAGACT
Source organism: Vimba vimba (assembly GCA_022828995.1). Classification (NCBI taxonomy): domain Eukaryota; kingdom Metazoa; phylum Chordata; class Actinopteri; order Cypriniformes; family Leuciscidae; genus Vimba; species Vimba vimba. Next base: position 37,129,504 of record CM040827.1, on the reverse strand, counting down.
GGGAAGAGAGGAGCTGCAACAATGGAGAATATGAGGAATTGTTGTAATTTTTTTATTCAAGAATGAAAACCTACTTAGTAGATCCCAAAACAGTCAAGTGCATAATATGGCCTTAAAAAAGAAGAAAAAATAATAATAATAATATATATATATCAGGCATGTGATTGGCTAAGGACAAAAAAGCAGGAAAATATACTGAGACCCCGAACCCCCCCCCCCAACCCCAAACCCGCCCCGCCCCGCCCCGCCCACAGTGGAAATCAAAGCCAAGTGTCTAATGCACTGTGCCATCAACACCATTCTATAATAATAGTAGTAATAATAATTATAACAACAATGACAATAACTTATTTGAATTTTAAAAAATATTATCTTTTTAACAAACCTATACTGCTAAATGTGCAACATCCAACTTTTTATGACACGACAACAAATTATTTAAATTAAAAAAATTAAATATATCTTTTTACATTTTTTTTTTAAACCAAACTTAAACTGCTTAATGTGCAACATCCAACTTATTATGTCATGAGTATGACACATAACAACTTATTTGGTGGATGTGTAACAGTGGGAATCAAAAGCAAGTGTCTTGTCCACTGCTCCATCACCACCTCTCTTTATATAGCCTACACTACACTACACATAAATAACATACAATTAAATTATGCTTATTCTAAATGTATTGTGCAGGCTAGGTATACAAAAATATAGGCTTTTAATAATCTTTCAGTGCGCGAAACCATGATAATATGAAACGCTTCAAAACAGAGCGCACAAAGCGCGTATGCGCATCGCGGGCGCAGAATGATGTGCTCAAAGCAACATGGAGTCACAGTGCGCAGCGCTGCGCTGCACAAACTGTGCGCATTTAAAAGTTCACGGCACAAAGCGAAGAAATGTAGATCGCACAAATCCTAGTGTATATCTGTCCAACAGTTTATTGATCATTTGTTTCTTCACAGTTTTAAATTCCAGTTATTGTGCGTTTGATGCCGATTCATAGTCCTTGTGATGTGTGTGAACAGGCACACGGTAGCGAGTCGTTTAAAAACAGCAACAAACTCCAACAAAATAAAGTCATTATATGCAAATCCACAGCCTTTTCTCTACAGATCAAGCATTATAATGTGGATATCATATTGGAGAGAGTTTTACCGTGCATCTTGCTGTAACCGGAAGAGGCGCGCGCGCTGTTTGAATACTGAATGGAGAATGACAGCCGCAGAAGAGGGAAACGAGTTTCCGTATACTTTATTGATGTAAATAGACTTCTGTCCCTCACATTAAGCTATGAAATAGGCTTCAGATGAATTTGTCACCCAAACTGACATGAAAAAACCGCCCGGTGTGGCCCTGTTGCGCGGGGACGGCGATTGTGGTTCCGTCCCGGGTTACCATGGTGACGGCTGTGAGATTTTTTTTTTTTTTTTACAGATCTGCACGATTCACGTAGGTCACATTTTCAGGTCGGAAAATCCGGAATTCCGGATTAATCCGGAAAAATCACATCCCTGATATATATATATATATATATATATATATATATATATATATATATATATATATATATATGGCCACTTGCCGTACCGTCATAAATGGAGCATTAATCTTCTTAGTATCTCTCTCTCTCTCTCTCTCTCCCTCTCTCTCTCTCTCTCTCTCTCTCTGCGCCTTTCTTTTATAGGCCTGTTTGTGAAGTCATTTTTCCAGGGGTGACTAAGCAATGAAGAGAGAGGAACACAAGCACAGACTGAGGTGGTGGAAAAACACATACGTACACACGCACTCAGTAATGACCAGCTATTTTCTGCCCTGGGAAATTTGGGACTCCCAGTGGAAATTTACCACGATGCCCTCGGAAGGATTTAACAGAGCGATGTCCTTCTGCACAACTACAGGTTACACGTATTGCACCAAAAATGCATTACGTGAAAAAAGTACACTTGCAGAGAAAAATAAAGGAATGGACGAGAAACAGATGGGAAACACAAAAGAACGGGAACGGAGAGAAAGAGGGGAGGAGAACGACAGCATGTGCTGGTTGGTGAGTGATTGTGGGTGTTAGCTGGCATCTCTGTGCAAACATCAGGCCATGATAACATGATGGCTCTCTTTCTGTCTGTTTCAGTGACTCAGCGAGAAGCAGACGGGAGAAACTGCTCTCTCTCTCTCTATCCATCGCTATGGTTCAGCAGGCATGTCCTCCTGCCTCATCAAAACACACTGCAGAGTCTCACCTGAAATCTTTCATGCATTTTTGAAGTCAGCATGAAATTAAAAATCACCCTGTCTATTTTCTCATCATGTATTCCGGTCCGTTTTGATATGCATGCCTATCGGTGAACCATTGCAGTGTGGAAAATTTACCATCTTTTCATCTCAAAGTGAAAGTTACGCAACAGTGGGTTTCATCAATTTGGACCATTTTTGGGCAACCATGAGTTATACGTTTTTCTTATCACAGTGGTTTTTCTGTGTAAAATTTGAAATTTCTAAAAAAAAAATATATATATATATAAACAAAAGGGCTAAAAGTATTACCATGGTTTTATTATCAAGGTTTATTTTTCTCCAACAACAGCCATAATTAGTTTTTCATGACCATTCATTCATTTTATTATTATTATTTTTTTTTTGCTGCAGAGCCATTAAGACTCTTGTAGTAACGTCAAATTTGAACCTTTGAAAATCATAACATTAGTAATTTCAATGCATAATTGCTTATTGTTATAGGAAGTCTGGTAGTTAAACATTAGCTGACAGAAAACAGGCACATTCCCGTTGAGCTCTAACCAAACCATTATAACGCTACATGCAAATAACCCAGAATTTGACTGGGGGTGTGTGTGTCATCAGGACAGGGAGAAATGACCGTTTGTTGACTCGGTTTGGTACTGACAGATTTTGTATTTTCAGTCATCAGATTGTGACTTAGATTTAATCAACTGAAAACAGTGTCAGTATAGATCGATCTCCTGTGGGAGGTCCTAACAGTTTTCCTTTGTTTGTAGCCCTTTTGTCTTCATGTATAAAGTTCAGTCACACAGACAGAACTTAGGGTTAAGATTGTTGAAGGGCGACATGCTAACATCGCTGCTGAAGGACTGCTACACTACAAACCTTCAATACATTCTTCTCCCCACAAGAACTGGTCAAGCTTACTTATTTTATGTATTGGAGAAATCTAATACATTGGCGAGCCACCCAAACCACTGCTCTGCCAAATACACCAAAATCTAACAGTACGTTTACCACGCTGTGCCTGTAAGAGGCTTTCAGGAAGCGAGCTGCAGCCAGAGGGAGTCAGGAGGCATGTGACTGGGCCGATGCCAGAGGTCAGTGAGGTTACATGTTTGTGATCAGAGTACAAATGTAATCCAGCGCAACGGGCCAACTGGGGATACAACAGAGATCATTAATGTGCACGATCAAGCTTCCCTTTCTTCAGTGAGGGTGTAATTTATGGGGAGTTTGGGCAAAAATGCAACCCAAATTCAAGATAAGGGGTCAAAAAATGCATGAATGAATGTAAATTCATTACAAGTCATGATTTCGTCTAAATCTGCTCACGTTGCATCAAAGACTTCTTTTAGCTATTTATTTTTTTTGCAGTGTTGAGCATTATAACCAATCACACGTTTCTGTTGAGTGTATGAATGCAATGTCCAATCAGAGGTGTTTAGATTAGTCACCAGCAATTGAGAAATCAGCTGAAAGTTTTGTTCTGCACTCTTGCGAACTCTCTCATCATAAACAACAAAGTGCAGATACGATGTAAACGAGATTAATTTTGAAGTGAAGACAGCTTCAGTGACTTTAACAGGAGTTGTTTGCGTGACCTTGCACTAGACTAAAGTCACGGACTGCGTGCTTTCCTCGCTTTCTGTATACAAGTTATACTTTTTCTTTATTATACTAAAATACAAGACATAATAATGTTGTCTTGATTTTCTAATGCATTAAAAATCAATTAATTAATTAATAGTTCTAAACTTTTGTCCGAGTAGCCTACAAGAATATGACAAGCCATTTCCCCACACATATTTTTTTAATGTATTCTATTAATCAACATTAACAATCATTATTACAACATCAAGAGCAATATTCTGCAATAATGTCATAATATTGCCCTGTAATGAATTAATGTTTTTTTTAATCATTTATATACTATATGTAGGCTATCATTGTGCAATTGTTGTGTAAATACATGTATGCCACCTTTGATCAGCATTAAACAGTCTGTGTAAATAAACATACCATGTCAGATGCAGCTTCTGTTCCACCTTTGCAGTATAAAGATGTCTTTTGTTCATGTTGATAAAATTGGTAACAATCAATAGTATTCTGACTGAGTAAAGTAACTGGTTGAATAAATTTAAGTATTTGACATAAAAACAACACAGATACAAATAATATGTTATGTTAATCAAATATTGCAAAGCAAATATTGCCTCTTAATGGAAAAAAAGTTACTTTCTGACCCAGGTGTGAATACAATGCTTTATGACTTCGAAGAGGACTTGAAAGAATATGTAAAGAATGTCCAGCATGCTTTGCAGAGGTGTTACCTGTATCTGTTTGAGCACTTTGGGGATTGGTTTGCAGTTGAGCTTCTGGCATGCTTGTCTGTAGGCATTCAGAATCTCCTCCACCGTCACATTCTGGGCTGCAGAGGCAAAACCACACAGAGACAAGGTCAAAGGTCACGTATAGTGTATGCAACACATCATCATTCTCATCAAATGGAAAAATAAATAAAACAGATGAAACTATTTCTTCACAGCATTAAATTAAAGCCTGAATCCAGCTCAGTAGGTCCTGTAACGGAGCACATGTGTAGCGTCTGGACGAGAAGGAGAGCGAGAGAGAGAGCGAGAGAGCAGGGCTGCACGATTATGGCAAAAATCATAATCATGATATTTTTTGTCAATATTAAAATCACGATTATTGGTGGGTGATATGATCAAAGTCAAAATTCAAATTCAAATTAAATGTAAGTGAGTGAAATTTCAAAATTATCGATTCTTCAGCAAAAACTAATACTAAGTTAATGAATGCAAGTAAAAAGTCCTCAAAGCAGTTACAGAAGACGAGTAAACAGTTAGCAATAACAGAAGAACAAAGAAACTAATTACAAAAAAAAAGCAAAATACAACAGAACAAAAATACTAATTAAATAAACAGTGGTTTTAGGTTTTTCAGGAAGATGTACTTACAGTGGTGTTCAGATAAGTAAAAGCCTACAACAGAAATTTAATAAAGGGTAACATATTTTAGGGTTCAATTCTCACTATTAACTAGTTGCTTTTTAGCTAAGGTCTTGGCTGTTTATTTGTACTTATAAAGCACATATTAATGCCTTATTCTACATCCCTTAATCTTATCCAATACCTAAACTTAAATGCAAATAAAATATCTTACTAACTATTAATAAGCAATAAATAAGGAGTTTATAGAGGCAAAAGTCATGATTAATAGTGACTATGTATTCCCCACACTAAAGTGTTACCGAATAAGTAATCCAATGTAAAATAACACTGCTGTGCTGTATACATTAACCCTCTGGGGTCTAAGGTGTTTTTGGGGTCCTTGAGATGTTCTGACATGCCCTGACATTTTTGCTTTTTTCAGTTGCTTATAAACATATTAATGGCAAAGGTGTAAATTCACTCTATATAGCACAAACAGGGCTACCATCATATGTGAGCACCATGCATGTACATGTTTGTATTTTTGAGAGAATAATGTTTATGCATGGTTATTGAAAAAACTAAAAACTAAAGTTTCTGAAATAAGGCCATAAAACACATTCTAAATATGTGCCAATAAGACTTTTGACTAATTGATGTCATCGCCTAGTGTTTTTTTCTTCAAAATTATGTGAAAATCATCCTGCCTAATCATTCACAGAACACAATGCATTGATTTAAATTTTGCAAAACACTTTCTGTCTGGAAAGGCAATATGCGGAGTGGGCGTCAACGATCATGCATATTTAGTGGTTCGTTCGCACCTGGAGACAATGGGGCCGCATACTTAATGAGGCATTCATTCAGGTGTGTCACAAGAAAGAATGCAAGAGCAACAGTTGGAAGCATCTCGTGTTTTTTTTTATTTTTCCACAAATTGTGCTTGCAAATTGGCCTATAAAATCAAAAGGAAAACATGTCTAGTAATTGTGCAGTTAATTCTCATACTGTATTTTAAGTTTTGGAATATTTATCCTCTCCCCAAATTTGTCACTAATAAAACACAATAAAAAATGATTTTAAAGAAAAGGCTTATATTTACCTTTTATTAGTTTGTTTACATCTACCTTGTATTTTTTTTTTATTAAAAAGGTTACAATTACAACAACAATTCAAGTGTAATCTTTCTTTGTAAAAACTAAAGTATACATTTTATCATACATATTTCAAAGTTAAGGATTCATTACTTGAATATAGCCTAAGCTACATTGGAATAAACACTATAACATATTATTTGATTATTTTTGACAAAACATACTATATTTAACATATGAGCAAAAATTGGCAAACAAAAGCTTATTTGAGGTGGCAGATATTTTACAGTAAAAATGTATAATCTATCCAAAACTAATCAATGAAATGTTGTCTTTCATATGTCTGTAACATAGTAACTTTCGTTTTTATTATAATAAATATAAAGTTGACGATAGGCTATTGACTCGCGATCTTCGCAGTAGGCTAGTGAACGCACCGGAGAAATGCACATTTGTTAGGCTACATAGTTTTTTGTTTTGGATGGTTTTGTTTAGAACCAGCTTTCTGTAAATATATTTCACATTTTTTAGACATGTGAGGCGAGTACGGTCTGGTTCATGATGATCTACAGTTCAAGCACCTTATGTTGTGATTGCTATATTTACTTTAAATCCAGGAAATTTGTTAATGAAAAAATTATTAAAATTAAGATACAATTGATACAAAACGAAATTCGTTTTAAAGAAAGGATTTGTACTTTCTGTTTTGAGGTCTCTGTGAAAGTTTGAAAGTCTTTTAGTGCTTTTTTTAGAGCGCTCGCATCCATAATGGAGAACTGTCACGTAATATTGTTTTTTCCTCATAAATGCGAACACGAAAAATAAAAGACAAAAGACTTTTAAGTAAAACTTACTCCGAAATTGTGTCCTCGACGGAATTCGCTCTTCAAAATGCTGCCGTTCGTCGTCTGAAGCATTGATCGGGGGGCGGGTGCGCTGCATACTAGATCACCTAACTATTTACATGTGAATCGCGCCGGGGGCGGGGCGGCCTCAGCTCATTTAGAGATAATGAAGGGAGAAGGAAAAACGGTACCTCTCCTTGCTTTCAAACGGATTACATGAGTTGAAAACATTTGTTTTTTATATAAATTACTTCATTTAAAAGAAGAGATTTCAAGCTTCATAGAGACATAACTCACGTGCCTGTGTGAGAAGTATTCGCTGAGTTATGATTCATTTTCGGACGCGTTTCAAAATGGACTACACTGGCAGAGAGAAGGCAGAACTCGCCTCGTGTTTATTTTTCTTTATTTGGCAAAAAGCACAACACTTTGTTTTTATTGTGAGTATACACAAAAATAATACACATTTAACAGAATCGATTGATGTATGAAACTCCTATGGAAAATCAAAGTCAACAGAGTTTTTATGAGTTTCTTTTACACTGATAAAAAAAAAGCGAGCTGGTATCGCCGGCGATACCGCCGACCTCAGGGGGTTAAATATAGACTAATCCTTATTTAAAACTACAAAAGTTATTCATTCAAGAGCAGTGAGTGATTTTATCTTTGTCTTTTCTTGTTTGATTAAAATTATTGTTGGCTGCGGTCACTTTAAGAGCTGCACGGATCCAATATACTGTGACAGGCGTGTTTCAAATACACTTACTCAAATGTTTACATTTACTTAAGACATGACCGACCGTGTTGACGTCTGCTTCTGGGCTTTTTGCGCTTTTAATAACACTATTTAATATCAAGCACGTCCCGCAGTTTAGCAACAGTGGACTGCATTTTAAATCACTCACTTGTTCGACTGATTTGGATGTTAAGTTTGACCTTGGGAGGAAAGAAAGCCCACCGCTAGGGCTGCACGATTAATCGTATTTTAATCGCGATAACGATATCTGCCTCTCTCGATTAATTTTTAAAAATCGTCGCGATATTTGCCCGCTCGTTTTTTATCCTGAAAACGCTTTTTTATTAGACATTTGCATTATCTTGCATTGTAAACAAGTCCCCACTAGCACTGATGTTTGTGGTTGCCAGATCTGAATAGCTTAAATCTCCCGAATTATCCAAACAGAGCTTTTCTCTTACATTTTATGCCCTCCGTGTTTTACTTAGTCGGTGCAATCTGGCAACCCAGCGCGCGCGCTCTACACTGCGGGAAAAGCACTGATCTCCACAGCGATATTCTGTTTGCTTGAAATTGTTATACAGCCAGTCTGTTTCTTCACAAGCCACTCGTGCTGTTTGTGTGACTAAATCTGTTTCTAAATGAGTTTCACTGTTCTATTTTTTGAAGTTTAAGTTTTTACCAGTTTTCAAGATGTGTCGTGAATCAGTTGAAAACGTCAGCCACTGCCCGTTTTCAGTGTGTATCAACAAGTAAGTTAAAGGGACACTTCACCCATTTGCATTAAGCTTTGTATTGTTAGAAACCCAGTCATATATTATAATAAACATGGATTTTTCGTTCATTTTTCCCTGAGATGGGGGAAATAAGGATTTAAGTGTTTTACTTCCTGCTTATTATGACGTAAAAATCATCATTTTGCGTCATAATAAGCAGGAAGTCACATTTCATTGAAAAGTGTAGAGACTACAAACACTAGCTCCTCATTATTCCAGGGGGCGGGACCCGCTCACACTACAGGCCTATTACAGATCAGTGGGTGGACTTCACTTTCTGAAACTAAAACCAATATCCTCCATCTTGTTTGGAAGCTAAGCTAACAGGCACTGTGGAGCCAGCTGTGAAGATATGACAATAGCGGAGGGTAACGTTACTCAATATGATGTAGAAGAAGAGGATTTCGGAAGTCTGATGCTCGAATCAGGTGTTTGTGGCTACCTTTACAAGCCGCATAGCGAAGAGCAGCCGAGGCAGAAGACCTGCCTGTCGCGGACGAGAAGCCCAGACTGGCTCGAGCTGGGGGCGGACTGGTGGCGCCGGTGATCTCACTATGCAACTACGAACACAGAGATAGAGTCCGTCTGCTGCAAAGAATTTAAACGATGCCAATTTCTCCTGGACGAAATCTCTGAATCAGACGAGGACACGGACGTTTGTGTTGTGAACCATCCTAGTTTCGCACCGCATCTGACTGAACATCCCGGTAACGTTACCATGCAATAATTCACCATTTCGAAAGAAATACAAATGGGGAGTAATTCACTAATGAGTTCGCCAACTAACTAACGTTAGACATTTTGTGTGAAATGAATTTCAAGCTCCGGTGGTAGCTAGCCTTATAGACGGATGAGTGATTCATATGCTGTTCTGGATTAGTGGGAGTGGCTTGCGCAGCTGTGCAATGTGGTGCATTGTGGGAGTTGTTGTCTTTCATACAAATGCGTCCTGAAGTTACTTTCTTTCTTTCCTCGGTCAAGAAGGCACCAAATTCAAAATTTATTTTACATTTCGACTACATATATAACCCACTTTCAATAAAGATCAATGTTCCCATAGGTGAAATGCTCCTTTAACGTTAGACTATTTTTCTCTGCAGTACGAATTTGCTGAGCGATCTGGATCTTTACTTTGTCTCATTTTCAACCGAAATGTGTCGCTTAGAAGATCTAATTTGAAGACGCATCACAAAACGCTTTAACGTTAAATCATGCCATTTGTATTGACTTGCTGTCTGAGGAAGTTGTAGCAGTTGGTTAAATGAAGTCTGATGGTTTGAAATTAACACCCGCCAAATGCGGCTAAAAATGAACTTTGGCGGGTATCTCTGTCAAATCACTGGCCAATTTGACATGTTATTATGTTTACTCACTTTGCTGGGGAAATTCGTGTAAACCAAATCTGCTTGGATTTTGCGCAAATACTTGTGCAAAACCGTTAACTGACTCTTCTCTTTCTATGTAGATTCTCAAATGAGAATAATCGTGAATAATTATCGCGATTATAATTTTGAGCAAAATAATCGTGATTATCATTTTAGCCATTATCGTGCAGCCCTACCCACCGCTGTGAAGGAAAGGAAAGTGCGCGGGATGCGATTTTACCTCGATTATCTGGTTTTCATTATGGTTAGAAGCCAAGCTGAAATCAAAATATGATTAGCCTAATCGCACAGTCCTACGAGAGAGCAAATGGATCTGTCCTCACTGAGTCTGGGAGGAGATCAGTGTGTGTACACTGTGATTCTTGAGCGCTCTCAGTAGGGCCTTTGTGTAACACACAGACACACTCTCAAAGAATCAAGCGTTCTAGACCTTCTAAGCACTGTCTACAGTCATATGACTTCATACATTCATACTTATTGTTTTGAGGTGACACATTTGTACAGTTTGCAAGATGGTTTAAGCTCAAATATCAGGGCCCTACAGTGTGAAGATGCGCTTGCATTTGCCCTGCGGTGATACTACAGTGTTATTTGTTATGCAAATACATTAACCATAACATAAAAGTAGGCGACTGAAATCTTAAAGCAAAGGAAACACCAAAACCTATTACATAACAACTGTTTTGGCACAAAAAAAAAACTTCAACATTATAGGGAGATATCAGAGAAAAGAATTTAAAAAAAATGCTTAACATAACCCACTTAAAAACTATATATATATATATATATATATATATATATATATATATATATATATATATATATATATATATATATATATTTTTTTTTTTTTTTTTTTTTTTTTTTTTTAAGTAATTTAAAGAGCAGACTCAATGTTTATCTATTTTGGGTCATAATTAGGAGACAATGAACATCCATATACTTGCGTGACGCACAAAAACAACACGAGAGTTAGTGAATGCAGAATTAAAATTTTTGGATGAACCAACCGTGACGCTTTCTTGTGATTAGAACTGTGATTGACAGCACTGATCACATGAAGCGCTGGAACGGCACTCCTCAAAGTGAAAGCACAAACATCATTTAAATCACCATATCACATTTAGTTTTAGTAGTATGATTATTTGAAGCGTTTCAATGGCTTATTCTTATATGTATAGTGCATTAATAGCGGGAGAGACGGGACATAGCAAGCACCAGGAGAGTGTACACGCGTGGCTTTGTCTGTGTAGATCCAAGCGTGAAAGCGTGAGTACTGCGAGAGGACAAGTTTACGGACTTGTGACAATACTACATACAACTACTATGTATACTGTTGAATATAATGTATAATAATGCAATGGAGGAATATTTGTGGGTCCAAATAATTTTAGTAATACTACAATAATAATAAAAACTTTTTATTTTGGCTTAAAATATCGCATTAGTATCGTATAGTGAGCTCAGCATTGTGATTTGTATCGAACAGTGCAGCAGCGCATTAGTTTAGAACGGCGATTAATTTGCGTGTACAATAAGCTGTTTAAAACATGCATTCACCCGATAAATTTTCACACTGAGATGGTATAATCAAACACACTGTATCTTGTGGAGCGCACTCAGAGTATGCATTTACTTGCCACTTTTTGGAAACGGAGCATAAAAGTGGACTTGATTTCTTATCCTGCTGCGCCCTCTACAGGCCATGATCAGAGACCAGTCGATGTCAAGCTTAAGCGTCATGGCAGAACATTAAAGTCGACTAGACAACTAGTCTGTGACCAAAGAGACACAAAAGTTAAAATTCTGGTTTATTTTCACCCTGTTGATTACCACATACACATATTGACAGCATACATCTATGTGTATGAATGAACGGTAAACATGCTTACAGTAAACACAATCACGATGCAAGCTTTGCAGGACTGAACACTCTCAGAAAAAAAGGTACGAAAGCTGTCACTGGGGCTGTACCTTTTTAAAAGGTACATTTCTGTACCTAAAGTGTACATATTGGTACCTTAATGGTACCTAAAAGGGACAAATTAGTACCTAAAAGGAACAAAAGTGTACCTTTTGAAAAGGTACAGCCCCAGTGACAGCTTTTGTACCTTTTTTTCTGAGAGTGAAGGTTCAAGAGGAAAAGTCAATCTTGTGTTTCTGTTCAAGCATTCTTCAGTGATTTTACTTAATTTCTTTACTACAAACGACCCCTAGATTGAGGGACAATGACCTCTATTTCATGACACAGTGTTTTCCAAACTCATTTGAAAGTTCAAACTATGGAAACTGGATCTGGAGAATGGTGGGTAGGGACGATGTCCAGAGACCAATTGTTGTGTGCTTGGATTGATCGCTCAGATTGACAGTAGGGCTGGGCGATATGACGAAATATATCGTCTGGATGATAGAAAATGTCTATCGTTTTGTATAAGGCTCTATCGTTTACGCCACGACAAGGCATTTTACGGCAGAATTTTACGTCAAGATGCACCTCACGACATGCCCATGCACGCTGCAATACATAAACAAACATGAGGTGCGTTCCATTTGACCGTAAGTGGACTGCGAAGTGGACTTCACAGGGTATTCCGCCATCTTAAGTGAGATTCCAATCCGAAGGGATCGAACATGTTCAGTTCGAAGGGCACTGCGCACGGCACAGGGAATAAGGGAACATCGATACATCACTTCACAGGAAGTGGAGAGCGATGATCACCCAACTGTCATTTCGCGCACCACGTCATCACCAGTCAATTAATAAACTGCACTTTGTTAATTTGTTAACCATTGTTAATGTTAATTTCAACATTTGGGCTAATAATAGCCTACATTATTGAAATATTTTTTTTTATTTGTTAACATAGTTAATGCACTGTGAAGTAACATTAATGAACAATGAACAGCTGTATATTTATTAACTAAGATTAACAAAGATTAATACAGCATATTAATAGCAATAGAGTGCCAAGTGCCAAGCAAAAAATGCAGGGACAGGTGTGTGGCAAACAAATCAGGTTCATCAGGTTCGATTATTAAGGCTTTTAATCGGCAGGATACGTCAAATATAACCATACTGTCTATGAATATAACACCGCATACACCACCGCCAAAGAAGAGCTTGCCTTCACTAAATTTATGTCAAATGACAGATAATGTGCCAATATCATCGGGGTGAGATGATACAGAGCCAGAAGACCAAATTTCAAATCTTGGCCACAGGATGAAATAAAATCTGTTAATATATAATTTGTAGTTGTGGTACTCCTAAATGTTTGCTGGTGCTCCTAACTTTTTGAAGTTGGGAGCACCAGTGCTACCAAGTAAAAAAGTTAATTTCGAGCCCTGAGATTGACAGTAGGGCTGGGCGATATGACGAAATATATCGTCTGGATGATAGAAAATGTCTATCGTTTTGTATAAGGCTCTATCGTTTACGCCACGACAAGGCATTTTACGGCAGAATTTTACGTCAAGATGCACCTCACGACATGCCCATGCACGCTGCAATACATAAACAAACATGAGGTGCGTTCCATTTGACCGTAAGTGGACTGCGAAGTGGACTTCACAGGGTATTCCGCCATCTTAAGTGAGATTCCAATCCGAAGGGATCGAACATGTTCAGTTCGAAGGGCACTGCGCACGGCACAGGGAATAAGGGAACATCGATACATCACTTCACAGGAAGTGGAGAGCGATGATCACCCAACTGTCATTTCGCGCACCACGACATCACCAGTCAGAACGGTCATAACTAACGATGGAGGAGTTTACGTATGTGTGCAAGTATTCATACATTTCGCCATTGTTATACAAATGACAGTATTTTTAACGGTTATTGTTGTGAATATTACATATACTATTTTTGATGATTATAATTTACCTCAGTGAATGCAGCCAGCTTAGCTAGTTTGTGAAGTAAAGTGATTTTATTTTAGGTAGTTGTAAAATAGTGCAATATAATTGTAAATATATAATATAATAATGAAAATTAAAATATGAATGTAGTCCTATATATATTTATGTTATATCATATCTGCGCGACCCCGTCGTTGACTTTGTTTGATGACGTTTGCAGGGCGTTTCAAATTAGCGGTTATTGTCAGTGAAGTCCACTTCAACTGATATACCGTGCTCAGGGAGTAGGGGAGCAGTGAACACTGCGTATGGACCCTGTCGAATGGAACGCACCCATGGAGGAAGACGGTAGTAGACGCGGTTCAGACCAGGGTAATTCTCAACAAGATGACCAGCCAACCCAAACCGAGGAGCTTGTACCTAAAAGAGGGGCGACTTCTGTCGCATGGATGTGATTTGGATATAAGACGACCGACGTGGACCAGACAACAGTTGTTTGTAAAGTTTGCCGGCTCCCAGTGCCAACAACGGACTCCAACAATACTAATTTATTTTATCACCTGCGCAAGAACCACGAAAAATAATACAGAGAAAGTCAACGAGCAAAAGCAGCGTCGAGTGGTGACGTAAGCCCTCAAAACAAACTCCAGACACAGACGCTGCAATAAATAAATAAATAAAATAAATATTTAGTCCCTACTACCTTTTATTTGTTTTGTATATCATTTCAAACTGCATTTCCACATTGCAATTTAATATAGACTATTCATGAACTGAATTAACAGAAAAATTGCTATATCGTTATGTATATCGTTTTCGGGATATCAAATGAGCTATATCGGGATATGAAATTTTGGCCATATCGCCCAGCCCTAATTGACAGGTCTTGATTTACTACGCGACATAAAACAGGAGCGCACAGCTGTAACAGTGCTGGAAGATCAGCACTCATTAACCAGGATCTTGTTACTTATTCTATGTATTAATATTTTATGCTTTGTGGTGTTTACACATGTAAGTAGGTCTTATGTTCAGTAAAACACTCTTTACACAATTTTTTATTGCTTTGAGATTTTCAACACAATTTTTGGCCCAGATGCAGTTGCCATGATTGGGTATTGTGTACTTCATGTCAATCACGAATAATAACAAAATACAGATTTTTTTATGGGGGTGGGGGGGGGGGGTGTCTCAGCAGTGTTGTAACATAAGAACCTCGAAAGTCAAAACATGATAAAAATCTATTGATGCCACTTAGATGTGAAATCATTGAAAATGCCTTCAGTGTGATAGGCCGATCAAGATGACAAGAAATCGATAGTCGTATCGGCTGCAAAAAAATCATGATCGGAGAACCCCGAACTGTTGTACATGAGGTCATCAGGTTTAAAATAACCTGAAATATTCCTTGTGCAGAAAAGTAAAAACACTGTCTTCAAGAGAAAGACTCACACAACCAAAGTGCTATAGAGTTTCTGTTTTCTTTTTGCACACACAAACGTGCAAACACCCCAGAGCACCAGTGACCATGTGACGATGTGTTGGTTGATGACTCTAATGGTAATTACCCGTTTGGATGCAGTCCTTCAACGCTTGCTTTCATCTAATAAGCTGCAGACTAATCATGACCAGTCACTTTACATGGGCTATAAATAAAAATGAATTCATGAACGAATGAGACGATTCAGCTAAGAGTGCATCGTGTGTCTTTCATCTTCTCCTCTAATTAAACTAAAGTCTGCTGTAAAAGATTTCCAATGGCTCATTCTCCATGAGCGGAGCTCAGGAACGTCTTCTGGAGTCTCAGCAATACTTCTATAATCCAGTCTCTCCAGTTTTTAATAAGCAATGCTCAATAATTACAACAAAAACTGCAATGTCGTCAGGACAAAACAGTCACATTACAAACGTTTTTGGTTAATTGAAAGATTGGTAACACTTTACAATAAGGTTCATTAGTTAATGCATTAACAATGAGCAAAACATTTGTAACAGTATTCATTAATCTTTGTTAATGTCAGGGGTTACACTTTATTTTAAGGTGTCATTGTTACAGTGTAATTATATATTTAAGTACTGAGTAATACTTACTATAGGGTTAGGGTAGGATTAGGTTTTGGTTTAGGGTTAATTGGATGTAATTATGCATTATTTACTCTTAATACTACGGTAAGTACATGTAACATGTAACAAGGACACTAAAATAAAGTGTTACCATGATACATGAATAAAGCAGTTCTTTGTTAGTTCATGTTAGTTCACAGTGCATTAACTAATGTTAACAAACAACCTTTGATTTTAATAACGTATTAGTAAATGTTACACGCCCTACACACGCCACACCAACACTTATATGCTCCTAATAATAGCGCACATTTATCTAGGTTAACGTTAGAGCAAGCACATGTAAAGCTGCTACTAACATGTTTCAAATGATAAGCCATGTTTGAGGTTGATGGATGATAGGCGAACGTTTGGATTTCTTGCCCAACACACTGGAATTACCATCAGGACCCGCCATTAACGATCTGACCCTCATGGACTGCGTGACTTTTTCTGCGACAAAACAACTAATAAAATCTTGGTCGACTAACTTCCAGTCAACTGTTAGGACTATTGTAAAGTGCAATACTGCAGGACTATACTTTGTGAAAATTGGTCAAAAAATAAATCTGTTAAATCTGATTCTGTTGCATAATAAAAAAATAAAAATAAAAAAAACGTTCCTTTTCCTTTATATCCTCGCTTATCGGGCTTATGCTACTCTGAACAATGCCTGAACTTCGTATTTTGAGCACTTCTAGCGTTGTTTTTTGCCTCTTCACAATGACTCGCTTAATTTAGTCCTAATTTGTAAGTCGCTTTGGACAAAAGCGTCTGCTAAATTACTAAATGTAATGTAAATGTAAATAATATAATATATTGATTTTTTGTTTTATATTTTAAATATTTTATGGGCAAATTTAGTGTGATCCTTTAAATAAAAGTGTGGTTATTTTATTTTATTGGCCTGTATTTTTTAAATTCATATTCAATAAAAATACTGAAATTAATTAAAAAGTCTAATATTAATACAAAAAAAAATTAAATAAGAAATTCATTATTTAAAAAAAAATAATAATAATTTGGTTTCGATTTCCAGCCACAAGCAACCAGAATTTCCGGTTTCAGCCCAGAATTTTAATTTCGGTGCATCCCTATTATTAAGGATTAATCTACATTTAATTAGTCATTTATGCAGGGAAGACTGGTCCGTATGCTGTGTCAGACTGGGCAGAGTCTGAGAAGGGCAATAAACGTGCTCCGAGTACTCTGTGAACAGCATGTCCTTGGAAAAGCATTAGCTTGGAAAGTGCGTACTATGTCTCAGCATGGGTAAATGTTCCCAGATAGAAAAAGCATTCCAACTGCACTCAGATAAATGCCATTTCATTTCACGTGTTGACTACATGACAGCTGACTCCTCCAGTAGTTTCACAGAAGGCAGAGCAGCAAATGGCATTAGAGTATTAGATGAAATGACTTAGTCATCGTCATGAAGTGTCTTTAAAGAGGAGGAAAGCATGCATGTTTTTCAAGTGCAGCCTTCGTCTTTTCACCAAATTTGCACAGCTATTTGGACAAGCCATCTGGGTAGATTTCATAACCTTAAAAAACATCCAAACGTGATTGTGGGTGTGTGTGTGTGTTGTTTACCACTTCCAGATTCCAAGTAACACAGACCTGCACAGTGGTAAGATTTCAACATGGCATTTGAAAATGTTGCGGTGATACAGATTAACCACAACACTAAAGCATCCCAGTATCTCCGTTCCTGATGGTACATCCACTACGTATATATAGATTATGGCATCACGAGAGTGGTGAATTAATGAAGAACTGTCTATCAGTCTTTGGGGAAACCTGTGGTTTGCATTCCTCTGAATGGCGTCTTTCCAACAGGGCCGTTGGAGAACACTTACTGGAGTGTGTTGCTGAGCTGGCCAGACGTGCAAATTAAAGACTGCTTCTTCAGATTAAAACTCATTACACTTAGATCAATACACAGAGACTGGTACTGCAGCACACAGGCCTAGCAAAACCTGCAGAAACATGAGAGTTTAAAGGGATAGTTCACCAAAAAAAATGAAAATTCTGTCATCATTTACTCGTTCTCATGTCATTCCTAACCTATGACTTCCTTTAGATGTTTGAAGAATGTTGGTAACTAAAGAGTTTTTGATGAATGATGCCAATGGCTGATACAAAGCTGATTTAAATAACAAGCTGCATTGAAATTTACATCTGAAAGAACACGTGTCAACTGACTTCATGCATCTACTCAAATTCACCTTGCCATGAGTCGGTTAAATAGCCCTAAAATCACAGAGAAATTTAATTTAAAACTAGCGCATAATATCTGAAACTATTCTTAGTAGGGTTACACGATTATTTGGAATGAAACCGCACACGATTTGGTAATGTTTGAGATTTGTTTTATGTGCAGCTTGTCAGTGCAGCACGGCTCTGAGATCAGCAGTAAATGCTGCTTCGTCTGAAAGAACTTTGATTACCGTTTCTGATAAGCTTTGTGTGATCAAGCACTTTATTTCTAGTTCATAATACTGTACAACCAACATAATCTCAGGGCAATTCATAACTATTTTAAGTTTTGGGGAATTGATGGATAATTTGTGTGTTTTCATACAATCTGCACACACACCCCAGTGATGGGTATGTTTAAGGGTGGACCTTCACGCTTACTTTTGTCCAATAATCGTACGTTTTTGTACAATTCACAATTCACTCCAGATCTGCAGTTAATGACCTCCACATTTCCACTTCCCTTCCCTTTACCTCTGTGCAGATAAAACGTTATCAAAATGATTTCAGTTCGCATGGATTCAGGGGTGGGGGAAGAAAATCGATTCTTAGATGCATCGCGATGCGGACGTGGACGGTTCTGAATCGAATCACAAATGTCAACAATTGATTTTCTAAATGTTAATTGATAACGTAATGTTGATGGAACGCAAAAGGTGCCTGGACAGTCCTCATGACGGTTGAGCGAGAAATCCGGCCGGCACCCTCAGCATTAAAATCTAGCGTAATGTTGGCTTTATGAGGGTTGAAGGGAAAAAGAACCTGGATAAGAGCCAAAGGTTATGCAAGTAGGGCTCCACCACAGACTGTAAAAAAAGATGGATGACGCCCCTTCACTCTCTTCCATTGGTGAAAACTGAAGCCGCCAAACTCCTAATATGGCGCTGACATCTTGCGCAGATTTGGGACCAGCCACCGGGGGGGGGATCGAGACACTTTTCAGGACTTGTGCGGCACGCTCGGGCTCCACACTGCGACCAAATGGGTGGCAAGAGGTTGCACTGGTGTAGGGCTGAACGATATATCGTTATCGTATCTATATCGAGATATGAACTTTCAAGATATTACTATCGAAAAAAGCAACGATATAGACGATATAGATTTCCCCTCTCCGCGCTCGCCCTGCATACAACTCTGGCAGTCACAACCATAGATATCATATAAAGGCCTTTATATGATATCTATGGTCACAACAAACATCAGTTTTACGAGTGCCCTTGAATGCACCGCTAAAGCCAGCGCGCACACACTACCAGGGACGTGGGAACTATATTGTGAGAGGGGGGTCGGCGTTTCCATGGTGACGCGTCATTGCTTGTCACGTGACACACCGCAGCAGCAACAGCGCTGAATGATTGATGTGCTTTTATGTCATTTTTCCTTTTTTATTCAGAATATTCACAAATGTGTTAGCTATGGCATGAAATATCTGATATTCCGATTGTCAAATACATGCAAGTGGAAGTATATTGTTGTTTAAACACCTTTATAACGATCGCGTTAGTTGAGCTGTATGCGCGATGGGCGCCGCCGTGTTAGTTTGTGCCGCAGACGCAGTTCAGAGAATTGGCTCTGTTGGATTTACAACCTCTATGTTTACAACACGTGAATTCATCCACTTCTCCCGAAATACTTAAAAGTAAGTGGCTGGTGAACTGGGAATAGAATAGAGTAAACATTGAAGTTACTTACACAATGTGTATCGATACAGATCTGATATGAATAAAACGTGTCGAATTATAATGGAAAGGATTATTATTACCTCTTCCATAGACATCAGTGTGTATTTTACAAACTCTAAATGTATTGTTTTTTTAGTACTTACGTAGTCATATCGTATTGTATCGATATCGAGATATCTGGCATGAAAATCGAGATATGAAATTTTGTCCATATCGTTCAGCCCTACACTGGTGTGACCACCACGTTGTCCAATTGATAAGAGCTGCAACTTCTGTTACATACAAGACACATCAAACGAAAGGTGAAACGAAACTGCGCTATTCGTTTGAGCTGTGGTGCGCGGAGCGTTTAGCGCAGCGCGAGCTCAGAACAGGTTTACTCATGGGCATGGTCCGAAATTAACACCCGCCAAGTGCCAAATGCGGGTAGATTTTCCGTTTGGCGAGTAAATCTCAAAAGGCTATCCGCCACACTGGTGGGTGAATGTTCATGCCAAAATATGAAATATTCAGCACGCACGTGCTCTTCTGCCTCTTAACGCTCTCATCTGTTGACGGCGCTGAGGAAAAAGGATATGTGAAGCTCCCAACACTGGAAGAAGCGGTCGCCGCCCATTTGTGTCCTCCCTGCTGCTAGCAGTTGGAGAGCAAAGGCCGCGCACCCGTCTAAGCCGTGCAGAACGTCCTCGCGGATCGTGCATACTTCTGCTTTACACACCATGGCTGTTCTTTTCTCGAGAAAAGGAGTTTTCCCATAGTGTTTGCAACGCAATACTCGTTCCCTTATCTCTCAGGGAACCGAGGTTACGCAAGTAACCGAGTACATTCTGCCTTCCCTTCCACATGAGTCAGGTAACAAAACTGACAAAAAAAATTTTTATTTCAACCCAATGATAGTAATATTTCATATATTTCTCTCATTTTGATCAATATATAGATTTTTTTTTATTATAGGCTACTAGGGATGCTCATTTCGATTAATTTTCCCGACCGACAACCGCCGCTCGTTAATCGATTATTAACCGTTAACTGATAAGATTATAATATTGAATTGACAGCCGATCTCACCAATCATAATCCGCCATTTTGTCCGACAAAGCAGTCAGGAGAGATAACGTTAGCTAGCAGATTAACATGGGAGGATTTGAACTTGAAAAACGGAATGTACTGACGCCTTTCCGCGGTTTAAAACAACATTCCTTCTTATGTTCATTCATGTTTATTTGATGCTATAGAAGGAAGAGATGATCGGTTCACGAGCAGCTTTAGCGGATGCTCTACAGCGATCTGTCAGAGACATTTAAGATCCACAAAACGGTGTAGCCTATTGTATCGTTTAAATTTATTTTAAAAAAATGACCAAATTTGAAAGGTGAGACTTTGTTTAATATGTTTAATATCAGAAGTAACCGAAAAGTAACCTGGTCTGTCCTGTCTGTCAGCGTGTTGTCAGTCTCCTCTCTGCTCCGCGATGTATTTTTCACTGCGTGAGAACATGGTGTACGTGAGAGCAGCATATAGCTTGTCGGACATAGCGACAGTAACTAAGGGGGGCGGGTCTTTGCGAAGGGTCAATTGCATTAAATACAAATAAAATGGACGCGTATCTGTGACCCTTTTAAAAAAAAAGTTTTTATCAAAGGGTTTATTTTAACGTGCAAAGTGCAAACAGCAGCATACAGAACAGATCAACAACAGAACCTGGATTCAGTTTAAATGTTCACGCACCTGCAGCATTTCTGACAGAGAGAGAAAAACAGAATAAAATATTACAAATAAAAAACAAAATAGGCCTACACTAAATATATTTTTTAAACTTAAATAATTAACAAATTAAGATGACAAAAAGAAAACACTGAATCCGTTTGAACAAAGCTTTCGAAAAAAACGCCAAGTTTTTTTTCCGTTTGACTTAGATTTTTCGTTAAATAAAAATAGAAGCCCTACCTTAACACCTTGTCTAATTTTTATTTAAAAAAAAGCAACATCAACGTGATGTGGGGTCAGTCTGGAGCACAGCCTGTTGACAGTTAGACCCGCGGCAAGAAACACCCTCTCCGATCATGGGACGGATGTCCCGGGAATACACAGGTAACGTCTCGTGTGTGGTTGCGCGTGTCGACGCGCTCCGTGAGTTAATAAATATAAGCTATAAAGCATTTTATTTTTAAACCATGCAGCAAACTAAAAAAAAAAGAAGATAAAAAAAAAAACGTTTTAAACCGTTTAACTGATAGTATTAATCGGTCAAAATTTTTACTTTCGGTTAACGGTTAAACGGTCAATATGAGCATCCCTATAGGCTACATTTCAAATTTTGCTCTGGACAATTTTTTATGTTTGTATTCAACATAACAACTTATTATCTCAATTAAATGTACTGAAATGAATGTATACGTGACAAAAAAAGGCTGTTTATTATTTTGGCCGGTAAAAAATATGCTTGGCTGGTGGATTTTTTCATCTACCAGTCCCCGTGGCAGGTGAGCCAAAAAGTTAATTTCGGACCCTGCTCATGGGCCAATCTCAATCACGCGACACTGTTATTACACAGCGCTGGGAGATCCAGTGAGAAAGTGTTTGAATTCACCGCAGAATTAATAATAATCGCAGCGAGATCTAATTGGAAGCATTCAAATTCAGCGCAGAATTCTGTTATAAACCACACGTGTCAGATCAAACAGCGCTGGCGTCGTGGCAGAGCCTGAGCGGAGGACATTGTATTGTGCAGCCCAAACTCCTAGAGTAACTTCAGTAAACTGATGTAATGCAAAACATTACATCAAGTACACCAGTGACAGATAAAACAATATGAACTCTAAAGTTTGGGAACATTTCAAAGCACAATTCAAAAAAGGCAGTAAAACTAAATTCTTTGCAAATCTCTTTAAACCCCACCACACTATCCAATCCATTCAAATGCATACTTGCACATACTTGCAAGTCCACCGTTGATGTAAAAGCAGCAAACATTAGTAAGGGTGTCACGATTCTCCAAATCCTCGATTCGATTACATTTGATTCTAAAGTCACGGTTTGATTCGATTCTCGATTTGTTTGATTGTAAAAAAAATTGCATCACAATAAGTGTATTGTGATTGTCTAACATTTTTCACTAACACTAACATTCAAAACTGAATTGTATTAGGTTTAGTGACAACATGTTACAATGTTTATATGGTACTATTTCTGGTAAGCTAGACATTTTTATTATTTCAATTCAATTAAATTATTGTGATTTAATTTAATATTGACTCATTTGGATAAATATTAGGTAGGCTACACAAGATAGGCGTTAATTTGTCTAAAAAAAAAAAAAAAAAAAACACCTAATGCTGTAACGTTAAACATACAGAGAGCCCTATCAGCTGGTAGTAGGCTATTATTTAAGGTTAAAAATAATTAAATATAATGCGTTTTTTATTATAATAACAACTTTATTTAATGATATAAGTAAAAAATATAATATGTAATATAGAACACATATTTAGCAAAATAGTCTCTATAGCTATTTTTTTTCCTTGCCAACTACGTGCTATAGCCTATATTATGGTCTATATTATGGTATATAAACGGCTTTCCTGAGGTAAATGTGACATAATTGTTCTCCAGCTGTGTTATTGACCTCTTCACGCTGACGAAAAACACTGATTGATCGATATTATGTATGAGGAATATACATTTCGGTAAGTTGTAGTTGTAGTATCTTTCATCAGTATTCGTGTTTTTTTTTTACTATTAGCTAGTATAGATGATCGGTTCAAGTGCGCTAGGGATCTGTCACGTAACATTTACAAGCGCCAAAACGGTATTTATTGTTTGAATTTCGTAATAAAATTGACAGAATCTGAGAGCTGAGATTTTTTTATATCATAAAGTAACCTGCTCTAGTCTGTCGGTCTCCGTGTCCTCTTTGCTTCGCGATTTTTCTGTGCGTAAGAGCGTGTGAAAAGTGTCAATTGCCTGTGTCTCACGGTGAATGCGTGAGAGTTGGCAGCTCTGGCAGCACTTCAACACATGTGTTTTTTTTTTTTTTTGCTTGGCAAGCCGAGCTGACGTGACAGGGGGCGTGACAGCATCGGCGATTCCATTTTTTGATTCGATAATCGAGATTGAGCATTCAATTCGATCGATTTCGATTTAAAATCGAAACCGTGACACCCTTAAACATTAGAGAACCGGAAGAGCTTGTAAATTGTAAAGGAGTTCTGAATACACTGCGCTGCTTTTTCTTTCTGAGCTTATGTGTCGATCACTTGGAAATATGATCCGTTTCAACAATACGGTTCAACAAAATCAGTATATTTACACCAAACCCTATGGTTTTGGAGGTCATTGACAGGAATGTTAAATGAAGACAAAAAACACTCAGAACACAAAAAGCTTGTCCTGGAGCAAGCCGTTAAAGCTAACCACAGAATATCAGTTGCCAGTGTAAATGACACTTTCCTGTGAAATACATCCCTGAAATTCTCAGGAATAGTCTACTTCCCTGCCCTGAAACTTCTGAATGTTAAAGGTACAATATGTACGAATTTTTTATCAAAATATCCAAAAACCACTAGCACATTTATTTCTAATTGATTAAATATGATGTAAAATAAATAAATATAAATTTTATATATTTTGGCTTTATCTCGGCCGCCCCTGCTCTCTAATTTATCGGCAATCAAAAAAACAATATTGGTCAACCACTAATCAAGACGGCACATCACACAAGTTTATAGAAGTGAATCGTTCTGGTAGAAAGATAATTAGGTCTCAGTTTATACAGATTCTTTGAGTGCTCAAACTTCTCACTGTAAAGTACAGCAAGTGCTGGTCTTCCTCAGAGCGAAGATAATGACAGCTCCTTTAAACTCTGATAAAGATGATATGTAAACAAAAGTTAAATGTTGGCAATTAACGTGAGGTGCTGTCAGCAGACAGAATCAGGCCCCTCGGGGGATGAGCCAGAAACACTCGCACACTTGAGCAAGACTGCATGCGGTCCTCCTTTCCCATCAGACAAGCCTAGACATCAGCAAGTTCATTTCCTCTGAGCAGAAGGCCTGAGGCCAAACGTAGCACAAAAGCTAGTTTTGGTAATGCATTTCTTCAACTATGGGCACTTTTGGCCCTGTAGATACACTCATTTGTAGGGCTGGGAGAAAAAAATGGATTCACCTATTATTCACCGTTTTTTTTATTCCAGAATTGATATTAATTCAAACTCAATTGCTTTATTTTTGTCCTTGCTTGTCGATGAGGTTGACTGAAGTTAGCCACTTACATTCCAACAGACGATGAAATGTGTCGTTTTATAAAACGGATAGTTCCGGTCCTTGATTCTGATTGGCTGAGCCGAATTCGAAGCCGTTGTAAATTACTCAACAAACACACACACCTGTGACCGCACTACATTAGTGTTACTGCGCAACTGCGCGTTTGTGATGCTTTGTTGTCACATGTGTTGCTTAGCAACCTCTTTGGAACTAAATGTGTTGTAATGTTATATTTTTTGTTGCTGGTGTTTATTTTATGAATAAAATAAATATTAAAATGACTATTTTTATGGAGTAACCGTTTTATAAAAGCAATAAGCCCCTAGAAGCCGTGTTTTAGGCACTTCGCTCCGAGTCGTGCCTATCAATGGCCCTCAGCTGTTCTCAGTTCACTGTAAAACACGGCTTCGCAGGGATTATTGCTTTAATCTATGAGTGTTATAGTGACGTAATATCCCAAGTGGACGCGTGGAAGAGATGTGAGACTGAAAGCACTGAAAGCCCTCGCGCTACTCATATACAGAGAGAGAGAGATAAGACAATAGAGCTGAATGATTCATCTTTAAAAGACTGTGATCTCGATTCAAACACCCACACGATCTTTCAGTCCGTCTGTCTATTAAACTTTGACAAAATCATATCACAACATTCAGATCTGTTTTGGCGCTGACCCGGAGAGAGTCGTCATGAAACCGCTTCACAAACAGTCTTTTCAACCTCATAGTGTCATTATTTCTGTGATGCAATAGTTAAATTATCATAGAAGTACTGGGATAAAAGTTTAAAGTTCAAATATGAACACTGATGTCTACGATTCAAAATCAGCTTTTGATAGAAACTTGGTGCTTAAAATAACGTATTTATCGATTACACCAAGTGGCGACAAGTGACTGTTAAAAAACTTTTTTGTTATTGAATCATTTATTCAAGAGAATGTAGTATTGTATGATGCTTCTGAAATAAGTCAGAAAGATGTGATGATTTGTTTTTGTAATTATGACAATACATCATGTACATGATGTATAAGTGTATGATTTAACTTTTCCCGATGGTCTAGTGTTAAAAAAAAAAATGCAATATCGAATCGCACTTGTAGAATCGCAATTCTTAAAAATAAAATAAAAATAAAAACGCAATACATATCGTATCGGCACCCAAGTATCGTGATAGTATGGAATCGGGAGATCGGTGTATCGTCCCAGCTCTACTAATTTGTCCACTAAAGTCCAACAGTGGTCAGTTTTCCTCGCACATCACATGTCTCATATTTCAACTCAAGCATGCTCTCCTCTTACACACTTATGTCCTTGATAAACAAGAACAAAAACTTTTGCAAAACCTTTATTAGGAGCAAAACTGTTAATTTTGACAAATTATGGAACTGAGAGATAGTTGACACTTGTCACAATAATGAAGGCATGGGAAAAAGTTCCCAAGATCTTTATATAAAGTGACTGTAAACATTAAAGCTGTTTCTTGAAAAGTTCTAGAACTTTAATAAAGCTCCAATGTTTCAGACTCAGCATAAAGTTGCTCCCACAGTTGAAATACCACAGACCAAATGAGATTGTGTCATGAACAGCAATCTCCTCCGTAAGCCTCCCAATAACTCACAGACCAACAAAGCGTACAAAATGAAAGCAATCTTCTATTCCTCCTATAACTCTTTGAACTCATTGCTATTGCCCTAAAGTTGCAGTGACAACGAAAGTCAGACTTTTATAATAAGGAAGGCCAATCATCGCTTGGGTTGGTAAAAGGATGTGATATTTTCATACTCATGATGAGGAAATGCTTTAATTCTTTGGCTTGATCAGCCACCTTTTCTTTGTTTGGAAAGAGCAAATTAGTCTGATTAGCCTGTTAGCTGCCCTGAAATGATAAAGCATAATATACTAATAACACCAGTAAATCTAGATAAAAGTAAAAAAAAAAAAAAAAAAAAAAAAAAACTTTGAAATGGAGCAAACCAAGCATAAATAAATAAAAATGGTTAATTAAAATTAAGAAGCTGAAGCTCCGGTCCAAACGCTTTCCAAACTTGACCAAAGTATTTTTGCAAATAAACATCATTCAAAAACTGAGTGATATTTTATGGCATGAGTCAGAAGTGCACGAGGAGCTGTGGCTCTCAGGGACGCCACGGGTCAGTCACATCTGAGCGATACGGTCAAAAATAGATCTTCACACCACCTCATTCCAGCGGACCTCAAAGTCATTCACACAGCAGTGCCACGGTGTGTGTCGAGAGAGAGAGAGAGAGAGAGAGAGAGAGAGAGAGAGAGAGAGAGAGAGAGAGAGAGAGAGAGAGAGAGAGAGAGAGAGAGAGAGAGAGAGAGAGAGAGAGAGAGAGAGAGAGAGAGAGAGAGAGAGAGAGAGAGAGAGAGAGAGAGAGAGAGAGAGAGAGAGAGAGAGAGAGAGAGAACACCCACGCCCTTTCCCTCTAGCTAAGACACATCAACAAGGACCTGAATGAAACCATCAGCAGCGTTTAAAAGGGTCAAATCTCCCTCAGGACAAGATTAGATTCAAAAAGCTAACATCTTCAGATGTTATCTATTATTTCACATAAAATGAAATGGATTGTAATAAAATAAAATGAAGAAAGTGATAAAATAAAAGTAAATGAAACAGTAGAAACTCAAAATGGGTGCAGCGGTTGCAGGTTTGTCACATGGCAAGTTTTTAGACCGGGATCCTGATTAATGATCGATCAGACATGAGTGATATCCGCCCTGTAAGTTAATTATTATTACTCAGTACTTAAATATATAATTACACTGTAACAATGACACCTTAAAATAAAGTGTAACCGAACATATTGTCACATTAATTCCAACTAAATGAACGCAATGAAATCTTGTGACAATGGCAAAAATAAATTTGCAATGAGCTGGAAATTATAAAACTACAACAACATAACCATCCTAAGTTCATAAACATACAGAAGTGTTGCATCTGATGCACAAAAAAATACTGAGCCGTATAGTTTAACATTCTCACGGATACTTCCAAAACTATCAATTATTTATGCAATTTTGACAAATCCTCATCTATGTCAGGAAGGCTACAAATCAGCATAAATGCAACAATATATATTTAAGTTTGCACAACTAATCAAATGTTTGGGGTCAGTAAAATATATTTATTATTATTGCAAAATATTTCCATTTCAGATGGTTTCTACAAAAAAAGTGCATTTTACTGTATTTTAGATCAAGTAAATGCAGGCTTAGAAAGAACAAAAGACAAAAAAATATATATATAAATATATATATATATATATATATTAAAAAATATATATCTTACAAACCCCCAACTTTTGACCGGTAGAGTAAAATTTTTGTTATAACTGATTCTTTTTATCAGAAATTTTATTATGAACATCCCTAAAATTTGTTAAAGTTATCCAGTGGTCAATAATTATATCCATTAAAACTCATCTTTGATCACCAAAATGACATATTTAAACGTTTTTTTTTTTCTCGTTTGAATGTCGAAAATTGTCTTCATGCCTTTGAATAGCTTGAATGTAACAGGCTTGCCTCATTTAGTATACGCGGTTATGAATATGCAAATGAGTTTGAGGTTCACTGCAGTTTTAAGGAGAAAAAACTCAGCAATGGCGTCGACTTATGAATTTACACATGATGTGTCTGAAAGCATATTAAAAACACCACATAGACAAACAACATTAAAAGCTTAATTTTTACCACAGGGGGACTTTAAGTCATTAGTGTAAACACAAATAAAAGAGAACAAACAGCTTGGTTTCAACTGAAGTCAATGATAGGAGACACACAAACACTAGATGACCAGAAACTCTGGGTCAGAGGAAAGGGTGTAGGAAACCAAGCAACAAAAGTGGGAAGTTCAACTCTGAATATAAGGAAACTATAGAGTGTACAGTACAGTCATGTGACTTAAACTACTTCCTCATGCCTAAATAACAAAGAGAACAATGTGTGACTGTGAAATAAGACCTGCCAACACCTGTGATATAAAAGCTAGCGTAAGATCAGCTTTAATGCGATCAGGGTTCACTCACACGAGAATTAAACAAACCATAGTTACTCCGTTGCAATGTGCTCGCAGTTGCTCTAAGTCCAATATTTGCAAGGACAGCGACCAAGTACACTGTGCTCTGCTCAAAGTCATAATAATGGCGGAGCAGGATTGGGATTGTGGGAAATCTCCACGGGCAACATTACCTGGAAATTACCCAGCAACCTTTGAGCTAGCTGATCAGATACCTAAACATTACAGGCTATTACCACAAATATCCAGGGATAACTGCACCTAGATCCTTTAAAATGCACATAAAACTGTCTCTTCCAAGAATAGGTTTAAGTAATGAACACTAAGATACCAAATTACACAATGCTTTTGATTTAAATTAGTAAACACCACTAATGATCTTTCAAACGAATGTACATGTAACACTTTGCAACAACGTTAAAGTTGTTAAACTTGCGTATCATGGACTAACAGCGAACAATTTTTACAGAATTTATTAATAAAGGGTCACTGATGAATAGGCTACTATTGTTCATTGTTAATTCATGTTGGTTCATAATACATTAATGTTCATTTAAACGACCTGAAATGTGACCCTGGATGACAAAACCAGTCACGAGTCGCACGGGTTTATCTGTGGCAATGGCAACAATACATTGTATGGGTCAAAATTATCGATTTTTCTTTTTTGCCAAAAATCATTAGGATATTAAGTAAAGATCATGTTCCATGAAGATATTTAGTAAATTTTCTACCGTAAATATATAAAACAAACATTTTTGTGAGTGAATGCAGCACAATCGCCAACATAAATGAACAACTTTAAAGGAGATTTTCTCAACGTTTCGATTTTTTTGCACCCTCAGATTCCAGGTTTTCATTTAGTCGTATCTCGGCCAAATATTGTCCCATCCTAACAAATATATCAATGGAAAGGTTATTTATTCAGCTTTCAGATGATGTATAAATCTCAATTTAAAGGCCCATGTGACTGGTTTTGTGGTCCAGGGTCACAAATGTCAAAAATGTGTCAGTATTTGTATAAGAAATTAGCATTAACCAATTTGATGTTATTAACCAATTTGAACATTAACCAATATGATGTTAGTATATATTATTGTTGTTTGTACATTTTTGCAACATAAAGGTTCAGATTTTACGCAGCCGAGCCTATATTCATATTTGAATGCAAATCAATTACATACATGTTCACAATTATATGTCTGTAATCAATAAATGATACCAGTTAGTTAAAGCTCAAGTCAAGTGTCTTTGACAGACTTCTAGAGATTACTAAATTGAGTTATAGATTAAAAGAACTAGGCTAAACCAAGTGCAATAACAAATATAGATATGTTGAAACTTCCTTTATACTGTGACATGACTAAGTAAACAAACAGCGGCTGTCAGACTAAACATTGCATCTATTGTGTCTCGACGGCTTTGTTGTTTTAAGTGTTGAGTTTACACACACACACACACACACACACACACACAACACCTTGACCAGTGCTATAGGCGAAGGAGATTCCCTGCAGGGTAAACAGAGACACACCTCAAAACCTTTGGCCTAGAAAGCAAAGAACGGGACTGTTAGCTGTATCTGCTGGCTCAAAAACATCAGACACACTGCAGCCGATTAAACCGAACGATGCGAGGTCCCCAGGGTCATTGTGTTAGACAGGGTCAAGACTCTGTCTACGAGATGCTGAGACCTCAGAATGAGCTTTACACAACACCTCTGGAAGAATTAGAGAGGTTTCTCCACACGCCTGAGGCTCAGAGACGGATCGCAGAAGCTTTCTGCAGTTGTTATGGAGCCGTTGAATGACCCCGGAGGACTTGCGGATCAAATGTCACATGGATCACGATGGAGTCTTTCAGGAAAAAGCCACCATTCTCGGAGCATGACAGGTAACAGAAGCCATGTTCAAAGCCTTGGCTTCAACTCTTCAACTTCAACAATTACGCAAACCTTTTACACAACAATGCAAGCCACAAGAGATGAACTCTTAATATTTGAGGGTTCAAAATAACCAAATAGCCCAAGAACTTCAACATTCACACTGTGTGTATCCGAGTATCTGTGTATCCGACTGGAATCAGTTCTCAAAGATCTACACTGTGTATCGCAGGTGTTTTGGTCTGATGTGTGTGTACAATCTTTGAAGGTTTCTATGACAGTGATGTTACATTGGAAGGCCTCCAACACTTTGCAATGTTTTCTTGCATACAATATGACGACGCAGGACTACTACGTCTAATAAAGCAGAAATGCTGGCAGGCGCAGCTTTATCAGGTGTGTGGAAATGGGCGACTTGCAGCGGCTGGTGAAGACAGGCTGAAACGGATTAGATTTGAACAGGATTTCGAACCATATATAGCTTGAAATGGATTTTTTTGCCAGTCACACTTGCTAAATACGTTCAGATTCCAGTCGGATACGCAGATATTGACAGCCTGAACGAGGTCTAACTCACCGTGTCTCCAAGGGTCCTTCGGCTCGACGGCACCAGAGACGATGTCCTCGTCTGATGGAAAGGTCACTCTCTTTGACCCGTGCTTAATCCCAACTCCCTCGTCCGGTGTTGTAGCCGAGACGGGCACGTCGTCGTCCCTGCGTTCCTGCGAATGCAGTTCGATGACTGATATTTGAGAGTTAACACTAGAGGCACTTTCCTCGCGTTGAGTCTGGGCCGCTGGTTCCAGCTCCAAAACCCCATTTTCATCGAGACTTAAATCGACTCCGATGTCCATCTCCCCATCATCTGCTTCATCGCCACCATCTACGACAGAGCAGTTGATCACTGGCGGTTCCTCAAACTTGCTCAAACTCTGTTGCAGGTCACCAGCAGAACCATTAAAGGGGTCGGCGGATACCGCAATGGATCCATTGTTTTTACTATGCGGTGCTTTGAGCTCTGAGGAACCATCATCCTTTAAATGGAGGTCTTTTAACCTGGCCAGGACGGCAGCGTCCCGTTCCCCTTGGTCTCCATCCAGCGTGTCCCGGGGAAGGATCTCTGGTGATATAGTGTTTTCAGGCACATTGCACAAATCTATAGCATTGCACAAATCTACAGCTTGATCCTCGCAATTCATCTTCTCATTTCCAGGGAGCTGGAGCACGCCACTGCCCGTCGAACACTAAAAACGATACAAGTTCCCTCTAACACCTCCAATGCAGTTCAATTCCAGGAAGAAACCGTTCAAGATCTCCTCAGTGAGTGCATCACTAACTAAAAGTTCACATCATAAAAGCACCTGATTTTATACTTGCACTTAAATGCATTCATACATTGCTGTAGTCTTGATTTTTAAGGGTTGCATCAGGAAAAGCAGTTATTATGTGCTCTAATCAAAGTTGTAAACACCTACAACATCTTTCACAGTCGAATTGAATCAGTTTAGCCGCATTAAAAGTCTCACATGCACTTCATGTTGACATAATCAGCAATCATTGTATTTTTAATGTCCCTGTCCACCATTACTAATAAGAATACCGATGAAGAATAAGTTAAGAACTGATAGAAGCATTTAAAGCAAGTAAGTTATAAACAAGCCGTGGGGTGATGAAGATTATGCTGATGAAGACCAGGCTTTCTCGACTGGCCTGCTGTCCCACACCAAGACGAATAAAGTACTAAAATGGTACTAAACGGCCAATCATCTAAATATTTAACGCTCCAGTCGTGTTTTTAAGCTGTCAAGACGAGGAATCCTGCACTGTCACTTTCCGTGTCGCAGTGAACACGAATAAACACAGGCGTCACAGTCCGGAGCGCGCGCTCATCCCCAAAAACCGCCACGAACCGACTCGTTTTCTCCGTTTAAACACTCTATTCGGGCCGGCTTGTATGAACGATGCTTTTCACATCGCCAAAACGCACAGACAAGCAGAAAAAAGGAAAAATATTGGCCCCGTTGAAGCTCCAGTCCGGACCGACTGTGTATGTGTGTCTGTTGACTGTTCGGAGATACGTCATCATCACCCCGGTTGGAAACGCAAGGGAAGATTTCAGCAGGCGCACTTTCGCCGCTTCTACTTGAGCGTTGTTTTATTTATTAAGGAAATGCCAGTAAAATTACAGAGTTGCTCATGTGTTGTGTTTCTATGACAGATTTTCATTCGCAGCAATTGCGTTTGTAATTTATCTAGATTAGCATTTATAATAAATCACTATAAAAATATCTCAACGAATCAGTTGACTTTTGATTCCTTCCAAACAGCTGTCACGTTGGATGGTTTATGACGCGTGTTACAGAGAAAAATGTATAATATCTAAACACACACACACACACACACACACACACACACACACACACACACACACACACACACACACACACACACATATATATATATATATATATATATATATATATATATATATATATATATATATATATATATATATATATATATATATATATTGCATAGTTATTCAGTATATTTTCGTAAATACCATGTACATAGAAAAATGAAACTTTGCAAAACAAGTATTTCATATATTATAAATGACGTCGAAAACATATTAGTCTTTTTAAACAAAAAAAAAAAAAAAAAACCCGGAAATAGAATGATTTTCTATGGCAATATTATTGGTGTTATATATATATTATTGGTGTTATATAGTCATTTACTGTCTGGAAAACATATTTTATATGATATTATATTATGTTTATATATAACATTTATAAATTCTGATGACTCATTCTGCACTACACTGATTTTCGTCCAATCACATGCTTGCTACAGTGAGTTCGCCCCTCCCCTAACTCTGCGATCATCTTGAGTAAGAGCACGGCTGCATCAGAATGAGTGTAACTCCTCTCGTGAGAAGGCTACCTGACGTTTAGGTAAATGTTGATAACTTTTGCATGTTTACCACATGGTATTTTCTGCAAAAAAAAGAGTTGTTTCTAAGGTGACATTATTAAGTTTATGTTGAAAATGTATACAAGTCTCACACAAAACGTGTAACTCACCTGAACTGTGAGAGATGTTATTCTCTCTTTGTGTTATTGCTCTGCTATACTGTGTGGTGTTTTAAGCACTTGGCCCTGCTATACAGTGATGATGGTATTACCATAGGCCTACTGAACAACTGGCAGCACTCAACACATTTTCATAAATATTATAAATTTCATAATATCCTTGATATTTATAAGAATAGCATGGTATTGCATGCTACATGTCCAAACATCATGATTCTACTGTGGTACACGTCTAAGGTCTGCTAATTCTCCTCATATCATTTTAGTTTTCAGGGGGAGTTTATGAAGTAGTTTTATGAATACTTGCTCTCGTCAGGTGATGAAAATACTTGTTTTATTATTATTATTATTATTTTGTACTGTACAAAGTTTTTTAAATCTTTACAATACATGGAAGGTGCACCTGAGTTTGTGTTCACTGTAATATGTATGCACTCAGTTCATCCGTCTCACCACTAGAGGTCATCGACACCTCAATTCTAATTTGAACCTGATCTCTGCAAAATAGCAATACTGATGCTAAATAAACAGAAATAAGTAGCAGTAAGTTAGTGCTAAATGAGCTAATAGCTAAATGTATGTTTGTATAAATGTGTAAGTACCGGTCAAAAGTTTGGAAACTAATATTTGTAATGTATTTGAAAGAAGTCTCTTATGCTCATCAAGCCTGCATTCATTTAATCATAACAAATACAGAAAAAAGCAATATTGTGAAATATTATATAAAAAAATAAATAATCGTTTTCTATTTTAATATAGCCTTTACTTTAAAGTGTAATTTATTCCTGTGATCAAAGCTGAATTTCCAGCATCATTACTCCAGTCTTCAGTGTCACATGATCCTTCAGAAATCACTCTAATATGATGATTTGCTGCTCAATAAACATTTATGATTATTATCAATGCTGCTTAATTTTTTTTTTTAAACCTGTGATACTTTTTCCGGGATTAGATGAATAAAAATTTACAATATAATATATAACAATACAAATATTTACTGTCACTTCTGATCAATTTAAAGAGCCTTCTTCAGTGAATCATATGTATGATTATGATTGATTAATGAGGAAGGCTGATTGTCGAAACGTTTGATTGATCTATATGTGCTTTGTTGCATAATAAAATAAAATAAAATAATTAATTAAGAAGACACAAGCGAGTGCGTTTTTTTTTTGTGCAAAATTTTACACTGATCTACGCACACAAAAAACGGTTGAGTGCAGTGAATATTAAATAAATATTAAGCATCACAACTGTTTCCAACATTGATAATAAATCTGCATATTAGAATGATTTCTGAAGGTTCATGTGACACTGAAGACTGGAGTAATGATAAAATGAGGCCTTCATTCATGTTACACACACGCAAGTACACACACACACACACACAGTGTTTATATACACACAGTAGGCTATATAGTGTATATATACACTATATGTATATTTATATACTGTATTATTTTATATATATATATATATATAGTAGGCCTACTAGTTTGTTGTACAATTACTGTATAATGATAGCGAGTGTAATTATTAAAAGGCTGTTGCTTGGCTGTATAGTCAGACAAGTCACTTATACCTTTCCAGGCCCTTGGTGGCTTGTTCCCAATCCCAGGGCCCAATCCGAGTCGAAATATCAACAAGCCTCAACACTCAAAACTCCATTACAATCCTGAAACTACTAACCCAACCACTCAGTTCTTCATAAAACGGCTCTAATTATGCAGGCCTGTCTAATGTGTGACCTGACCCTTCATCTGCGCTGAAGACAGAAACGATTACCAGAACACTTCTGCATCCCGGGCCTCTGCAGTGCCATGGTTTAATGCGGCGAGAGCGAGAGCGAGACGAGAAACAGAGACCTCCCACAGGTGGCGGAAAGTAAATATTTTAACATCAAATTGGAGGCACTCGCTTAAGCTTGTTTTTCGAAGTGATTTTTTCTTGGTTTCCTCTGGAATTATTAATGGCTACTTGCGGCCGCTGCCAAATGCCCGGTTTGAGGAAAACCAAATGCATCCTCTGCACTTTTTCTTTAACCGACCGTGAAAAGAAACGGAGAGCAAACGTGGGGAATAAAAAAGATGTGGCAGAACGGCTCTTCGGTTCATCGCTGGCGGACTCTCGTCAGGTGTGGACGAGCCGTTTCTGACACCGCAGGAAACCTCAGATCTGTCTGAACCTCCTGTAAAGTTGCCATGGTTGCAGTTTTTTAAGCCTCCCTCAGAATTTGATTTACTTTGCACACTGCGCAAACTGAAAACGGATCCAACAATGATCCTTGTCATAGGTTATTACTCACATGTGCTCTTCTCCAGAGATCCATTCAGCTGACATCAG
The DNA here is from genome assembly GCA_022828995.1 of Vimba vimba. Lineage (NCBI taxonomy): Eukaryota > Metazoa > Chordata > Actinopteri > Cypriniformes > Leuciscidae > Vimba > Vimba vimba. The sequence continues at coordinate 37,092,949 of CM040827.1, read as the reverse complement.
TTTCAGGATTTCTGAGATTTATCTGCCTCGGGCATAAGAAAGCCATAGGTCTTTGGACTTAAAGAGTCAAAGTTCACAAAATGTGTTCAGATATCAAAAGGCGCTGATATATGTGGGGAGTATCGGGAGCATTTGAAGTGTGTTTATCCCATCCATCTTCTTGCGAACTGATCACAGGAGACGACTCAATCGTGATGTTTGCGTTGGCTTTTCCTCGGGATTCGTGGCGTGTCTCGCAGTGATTCTGCTCTTCTTTCCACCTGTTTCTGCGCACCATCTATGAGGTGTGTGAGACAGGTGCAGTTCCTCCTGTCGGGAGCCTGATCTCCCCCAGCCGGCTGTAAATCCACAAATGTGGCGAGTTGGAGGATTTCACTGTTACTCAGTCTCAGGTCGTCCCCCCCGCCATGTGCTTTGCTTTATGGAGATGTCAGGCAGAAGCTGGGGGAGAAGCCTTTGGGTCCCAGGGAAAGAATTCATCTTCTAAATACGCCATATTCAAGAGTTAATCGCTAATGCCTTTCACACACGTATAGGGAGTGAGAATGAGGCTTCGGTCAGTGAAGTGCTGAGAAACAACGACTTTCCTTGTTACATTTACAGTGTAAAGCGTCCTTGAGCACTATATAAATACAACTTATTATTATTAAAGTTACAAAAAATACAATAAGCATCATGGTTTACACACAGCACCTCTGCACTTCTCTCAGCATGGGGACAGGAGAGCTGTCAGTCAAAACATGGGGCAACAAAGTTACTTGTTTTGAAAAGTAACTCATCTTGAAGTAATCGTTACTTTACTAGTTATTTAATAAGTATTCTGATACGTAACTCGTGTTACTTGTAATGCGTAACACAGCACTGTTCATGGGACGCTTGTTGTTTCTAAAATATTTGCTGTAAAATACATTTCATACAAACAATCAGTTCAGTTTCTCAATTTGAATGCAAAATATACACTACCATTCAAAGGTGACACTTTTAACAAAAGATTTTCTTTTTTAAATAAATGCTGTTCTTCTAAACTTTATATTCTTCAAAGAAGTTAATTCTTGAATAACTGCTATACGGCTGCCTTCATCCAGTCGTACTGCATGTACTTTATTAAAAGTGTTTGAATGCTTCAGATTTAAAGTCCCTCTGTCAATCATTGTATCCCGTGAAACTCATCTTTGATCACCAAAATTACATATTTTAAATGTATCAAATTACAAAATTACAATTGTTTCCTTGAAAAAAGTGTATTCATGCCTTAAATATCTTGAATGTAACTCGACACCCTTGCCTCATTTAGTATTCGCGGTTCTATGAATATGCAAATGAGCCCCGCCTCCACTCACTCAGCTCAGAGATCCACTCGTAGACGATCACACGTTGATCTGATTGGTTACAAGTTTGTGACGTCAGAAACACCAGCGATTTCAAAGCGTGTTTTTGAGACTGTCTTTGGTTCACTGCAGTTTTAAGGAGGAAATACTCAGCAATGGAGTCGACTTATGAATTTACACATGATGTGTCTTAAAGCATATTTAAAACACCATGTGTACATATAAACTACATTAAAAGCTGGATTCTCACCACAGGGGGACTTTAATATGTTGGCATGTTTCTGTGCTGCACAATTGCAATGGTGTTTTAGGTGGTTTCTCGATGGTTTCTCACTGAAAATGTATTCCCAAGTTGCTCGGCTCCTATAGTTCAATGTAAATATGTGGGATTTTTTTCTCCCGTATTAAATCAGGCTGCCCTAGAAAAGTAATCTTGAAAAAGTGTAAACAAGCTGCATGATTTGAAGATGCCTATCATCCAGTTTCCCAGACTACATTATTAGTTATTTCACAGATAAGACCTCAGTTTGGACTGTGAATTTGCGAGATTACACTGAAAACCACAGGAGTTTAAACTCTATGGTACGTTTATACTAAAAATAGAAACGTTTTTTTTTCCCGCGTATACAGAGGACAACATGTCAACACAATCCCTGTTCACACGGATCCGCGAAAACGACTATATTCTGCTGACGGTCCAGTAAATGGCCATGTCACTTTGAAAAGAAACACTAAGCGACTATAGACTGAACACGTTATATGCGCATTATGTCCCCGTTTCCACAAATTCCCATTTTTGTCACTTTGTGCACTTTGAAACCCATTTTCAAAAGTTTATGTTTTCAGGCCCCCAATAGCCTACGCTGTTGACGTGTAAATAAACACAACAAGCTTTTAGTTTTTAGTTAAAGACCCTTAAAGTCTTTGCTTTCATAACCGTTTGTCAGCAGGAACATCAGATTCATTGCATAACCCGACTGAATGCTCATCCTTATTGGCAATTGTCATTAAATCACCCCTGAAATCACGTCCATGTTTATTTCTGTTATATGCAGCTGAGTACAGGACATATTGGACTGCACACTTGGTCACAGAAAGAGAGAGAGAGCAATATAAAGGTTAAGTTTCTGGTTTTCCAATCCCAAAGGACACTCTATATAAACAGGCAAACATTTTGGGCTTGTGTGTAATGAATGCATATACACGTGTATTTATACAGATGGTACATATTTAGAGAACCTCACATGAACACGCACACGGGCTAAATGCAAAGTGTCAGCCTATAAATAAATTCTGAGGCTAAATTTCTGGGATTTGTTTTAGCATAAGGAGAAATATTCATAAACGCCTTCATAAGGGGTCAATCATGGGACACTCGTTGATGTAGTTATTTTTAAGGGGGAGTTATTTCTTTTTTAAAGAAATTAATACTTTTATTCAGCAAGACAATAAAGACATTTTTAATGAAACAAAGAACATATATATCAAACAGCACAAAATTGATTTCAAAATTGATAAAAATAATTTATGTTTCTTGAGTTTCTCAAATCCACTTGCTTTTTGAGGAAAATTCAGCTAAAATATAAAACGGTTTCACACTTTTACAATATTTACTGTTTTTACTGTATTTGGGGGGATTTAACCCGTAAAATGTTTGAACATTTTTCAAAAATAATAATTGAGATATATACACCTAATGTGTATTCATGGTGTAATGAAAGCATTTGATGACTTTTGACTCGGTTACACCACTTGCCATTTTCATACCAGAACAATGCTACAAACGTTTTGCAATAGCATACGAAACCTACGTGAAGATTACATTTCAAGAACTAAACCAGGTTTTTAAAAGACTTCTCCTCCTCAACTCAAGACATCCTTACATGTCACTGACCCATATATAAACATGCAAGGCAATTTGTAAAGTAATACCCACACTGCAGTGTTTATACGTCAGTGTAAATTCAAAGTTCGGTCAACACAGACATTAATCAAATCGATCTTTTGACACACACGCACAGAAACACAAACACCAGGCCTACATGCTTCCCGTCATTTATCCCATCAGTTCTGTCGTTTATTAATGAGCTAAAGGACTCAGATGGCAGACAGGGGTTAAAACGTAATCTGCTCTCACCCTTCCCTCGGTTTACCTCTCTATCCCTCTTTCTCTTCCTCCTCATTTCCCTCAAGCGTTTCTTGGTCCTCAGGACAGAACGGGGGTGAAGGAAGAAGGGATAGGCCATCGCCGGCTGATAACTTCCACATGTCTGTAAGGTTTTTAAATTAAAAAAGCACCTCTTCTCCTTAAACCCCGACAAAAGCAACAGAGGAGATATAAAAGCCATGGACCTATTTGATCTGCGACCGAACACCTGCGAGTGGGGACCGTTGACAAGTCAGCGCAATTTCTCTTCCTTTTCCATGTCATCAGAGAACAGGCGTCCTGATTTCCCTCCTCTTCCTTTCATACGGCCATCTGTGCGTCCATTCATTGAACTCTACCTGTGCTGTCTGACCCTCTTTCCTCTCCAAAATGTGATTAAACGCTCTTCATCTCTTCCTACGCCCCAACTCCCGACCCAAAGGACAGTCATGTATGAAAGTACGTGAATGCAAACGCTTCACACGCAAGCTTTTGTGTTATTAGCTACGTTTACATGTTTAATTGGATTTATGGACTGAAAACCCTTCATAAACACTTCAATTGACCCGACTGAGCTTGATCCGAATGTACTTGAATTGAACTATTTTCTCAATCAGATTCAAAAGTACCTTGCGCACAAGTTTACATGTTTGTATGAACATTTTACATCTCATTTCTTACAAAATGATCAGTGGATGAGACTGAGGAATTATTGTTAATATGAGCTTCCTAGTCCTAAAATTGGACATAAATGGATTCTCAAGTTTGATTTGCGACTGGGAAACTCATTCTGATACCCAAGTTTCCGAGCTGAGCACACCATACATTTTAAACATGCCAGAAGAGAGAACTATTGATTATTATGTTTTATTCATTTTTTTTCCCCACAAAATATACATTGCTTTCTCTTGCTTTTACAGTCACCATTGAATATTGATTAAATCTTCAATTGATTTTGGCTTTAATAAGATTTCCACAAGAATGAACCCAGTGTCCTTCAAGATTCTTATTCTTTACGACAAAAAAAAAATAAAATAAAAATAATGATAAAGATATGGTTTTAAAAATCGTTCTAAAAGAATAGCAGAGTCCACAACTATGAGGATAACGGGACAGAGAAAGGATGTCATTGGAATAATTTTCACAACAGTTTTTTTTTTTTTTTCTGACTGATGAAAAGATTGACAGCCAATCAAAATCCATCCTGCTTTAAGCTTGAGCATTTAAAGGTGCAGTGTGTAATTTTAGCGGCATCTAGTGGTGAGGTTCCGAATAGCACCCAACAGAATTTACGGTGTCCGACAGGAAGTGATGTCGTCGTCTGAGACAGCAGAGAGTAGCCAGTGAAGCAATGAGGTTTCTTTACAAAGATAAATTAAGAAATTAGGTTTACTTGATTATTCAGTAAAATTATATATTATTGCGAATATTATTGTTACTTGTTCATCATTGTGTCAGTGTTTAAATCGCTGACTTTAGCTAGCTTCTTTACATGAAAAACAACATAGTGACGAAACGAGTTTGTCCGTTTAGGGCCACCGTAGAAACATGTCGATGTAAGCGGACCCGCGGTGTGTGTAGAGAGAAATGCCTCATTCTAAGCTAATAAAATCTTAACGGTTCATTATGTGAGGTCTTTATACACCACTGAATACATAGTTATGAATATTATATCGCATTTCTGTCAACAGATCCTCCTAAATATTACACAATGCACCTTTAAAGCGGCAGACAACTAAACTGCAGTGTGTGCTGATAAAACAGAGCGATATTGTGCATTGGTGTGGACCCTAGTATAATTATCCTGCGTTATCGTTATTCTCGATGTGACTTCTGAAGGTTTCACCTCTGACTGCTTTTCACCCCTCGTATCCTCTCCCTACTTCTTTTAAATATTAATTTCCGCCCTGGATGTGTTTGGGAGAGCTTCCTGCACCAGTCTCACTGGTTTCCCTGGGAAAGATCTGTAGGAAGCGGAGTGGATGGAGTTGCTGTGTGTGTCCTGGCGCCTGAATGCATCCAGAGAGTCGTTTAAAAGCCGACGGAGGGGCGGGTGTCTGCATCACTCCGTTAGTTTGCCCTTCTCCGTCAGATCGCTCTCATTACCGGCAAGACTCAAGTAGTTGTGCTTGTTCAGGACCTCGTCCATGGGATCTGTTGTTTGCTTTGACATCTGGGGGAGAATGTGGGGTCCTGGAGGGAGGCTCAGTTTTGCTGTTTAAACCTCTTTCTCTCACTGGTAATATGTCAGATATGTCATCTAATAACACCTGTAATAAGTCTGAATTACTACTTGCATATGCTGCACTAAAGGACCTGAAGGCCTGTTGATGAAACAGAAAGAGCTCATGATTCTATAGTCTGCCTTTTTCTTTATATATACACTGTATGCCTGAGACTAAAACATGACCACAAAATCAAAATAAATGTATTATTCATTATTTTTGCACTTCCATACATCATCATAAAACGATTAAGATTTTTTTTCCATTGCTGCAAAATTTGTTCTGCTCTTTACTCTCATGATAATTTAAAAGGCATAAGAGACATCTCTTCTTCAGTTCTCTATGGTGCTTCACATTATTTTACTACATTGTAAATACAGTAATATACAGTACAGTATTTTTATGTGCATCAGCATAAAAATACAGTAGCCTACAACAATTAGAAATGCTTTTTTGCATTTAAGAAAAATAGTTAAAATGTGCTTAATTGTCATTAAAATAATAGCATTGTACTCAATGAAAAAGACTTAGTTCTCTTACGAGAGGTTCTCTCGTATTGCGTAAGCTTGCTTACGCTGCGGGAAAGTCTTCTTTTCTCGAGATACTGAAGCCAAAATTATCCTTAATTTCATTTTTTGTCAACGCAGTGCAGCTGCGGGCAGCTGAGCTAGAGCGGCATACTGCGCGCTCATTGGCTGCCGCGCGGCAACTGCTTAAGCCTACCAGTGAGCCTGGCGTGACGTCACGCCCAATGAGGGCGCGCGCGCCCTCGCGCGTCACAGCCCGCCAGAATGGGCGGCGTCAGAGCGTATATAAGGAAGGCTCGTAGGCTATATTCTCTGATTTCTGTCTTTTCAGCGAAGCACTCGCATCGCTGATCTCGGAGAGGAAGCCGTCGCCGTTGTCCTTTAAGGCCCAGCTAACGAGCCAGCTTAGGTCAGCCTGAGGAAGCCGGACGATTTTCGCCGCCTTCAGCCTGCCGTGCCAGCTCAGCTATCCGGCGAATATCCTTTGCAAGCTCTTTTGTGTGTGTTCTTGCTTCCGCAGCACTTTTCTAAAAGAGCAGAGGCGTTGTTGCAAATGCCTCGCACCACGTGCGGCTCATGCCGCTCCGCGCTCAGCGACGGAGACCGCCATCTTAACTGCGCTCTCTGCCTGGGCCGGGACCACGCAGCCGTCGCGCTTCCACGGGCGGCTGCGCTTTCTGTGAAGAGCTGCCGATGTCGACCCTGCGGGCTCGACTCGCCCTCTTCACGGAACCTGCTCCAACTGTCCTCGGGCCGCGTAAGAAGAAACGCCGCTCGCAGCGACCACCGGAGCCCGAGACTCGAGCCAAGGCCTCGCCGGAGCCTCTCCCGCGAGCCTCGCTCTCTCCTTCTCCGCCCCCGCTTCCCGACGCGCAGCCGACGGCTCACGCCCTCGATGCCGTCGCCTCAGGGGATGAAGCGGATGATGACGCGCTACTGGACACGTGCTCACTAATGGCGTCGGACAGCGAGGAATGGTCCGGTTCTGTCCGCTCCGCCTCCTCCACCAGAGCGTCCAGCAGGACTCACGCCAGTGTGGACGCCGAGCTTCTCCGCCTCCTCACGGCAGCAGTCGAACACCTGGGCCTCGAATGGTCCCCGCCAGCGGCGACCCCGCCCAACAGACTCGACGGGTGCTTCCTGCCCGCCAGTCGACGAGCTCCAGTGTCCAGGCCAGCGCCTTTTCTGCCGGAGCTTCACGAGGAGCTTACCAAATCCTGGGACGCTCCAGTTTCGGCCAGACTCCGTTCTCCGGCCTCATCTACTCTCTCTCGCGTAGACGGAGCCAAGGAGAAAGGGTATGACCGGATCCCACCGGTCGAACCAGCGGTTGCAGCGCATCTTTGCCCCCCATCCGCGAGATGGCGCTCAAAGACTGCCCTCCCGTCCAAGGCCTGCAGGACTACTTCGGCGTTTGCCAGCCGCGCTTTCTCCGCCGCTGGGCAAGCCGCCTCAGCCCTGCACACAATGGCGGTTTTACAAGTTTTCCAAGCCGACCTCCTCAGCCAGCTCGACGAGGGAAAACTTGATAAATCTGCTTTGACCGACCTGCGCAGTGCGACGGATCTCTCCCTTCGCACGACGAAAACAGCAGCCCAAGCGATCGGACGATCTATGGCTTCGCTGACTGTCATTGAGCGCCACCTCTGGCTAACGCTAGCCGACATGGGAGAGCAAGAGCGGTCCGTCTTTCTCAACGCCCCGCTCTCACCCGCCGGCCTCTTCGGCCCCGCGGTAAGTGGCCTCGTGGACAGCTTCTCGGAAGTTCAGAAGGCGTCACAGGCCATGAACCTCTTCCTGCCCCGCCGCTCGAGCTCCGCTGCAGGCCGCTCTAAAACTCAGCCTCCTGCACGCAGCCCCACGCGGCGCCCCTCCCGACCTCCAGCATCGCAGCAGCGTCAGCGCGGCCGACCCAGGTCCCGCTCCACCAGCCAACACAGGCCGCCACCCCCGCGGGGTCCCCGGCCTAGAGTTTCGCTGAAAACCGAGCCTGCGAAATCCTCCTAGCACTCGCAAGGAGGAAAAGACGGTTGAGTCCCGCCGCGGCCGGACCGCCGTCGAAGCTAACCTGTATCCCTCTGCCAGTCCCCTTGATAAAGGCTACTGCAGTAGTGTCCACCGCAGCCAACGAGCCAGTTTCTCAACTCTCTCGCCTGCACACAAACGCCGTTTTTACGGCGACCCAGATAAATCGAATAAAGAGTGTAAAATCTGGTCATCCGGCTCACGCCGTCAGTGCTATGAGTGTAGTAAACATGCCCACACCCCAGTGTTCATCACTACACACAAGCACAATCCCCCCTGTGTACCCCAGAGTGCACTCACATAAAGCGCGCTACGGCCGCTCGAGTGTTAGCTGTAGGTCACGTGCCCACAACCCAGTGCTCACACCTACACAGTGCCCGCTCTGCCTCACACATTCGGGGACGAAAGCACTCCACCGCCGGCTGTGCGTTAATAAAGAGTCCTGTGCCCGCTATACAGCACGCACGCTCTCATGTACACACTCACGAGCCCGCCCCGCTTCCGCGCCGCGAGCCGTCGCTCAAAACGCTCTCTCACAGCGTCATTCAGCCGGCTGCCGCTATCAGCGAGCCCCCGTCTCCCCTCACTGTCACTGCGCGACTCGCGCACATACCGCCACAGGCTCCCCGTCCCGCGCTGTGCGGCGGGCGGGACCCGGAGGCAATCCGACCCCTAGCTATGAGTGCGAATGCATGGAAAGCTATTCCGGGAATGTCGGAATGGGTATTAAACACAGTGATAAAGGGCTATTCGCTTCAATTCGCTCGCCGCCCCCCGCGTTTTCGCGCCCGGGTCGAGACACAAGTGAAAGCAGATGCAGCCCATCTGCTTCACACAGAGATAGCGAATTTACTGCACAAAGGTGCGATAGAACGGGTTCACCCTCTGGCCGCCGAGGCAGGCTTATACAGCCGCTATTTCCTCGTACCCAAGAAGGGCGGAGCGCTCAGACCTATACTAGATCTGAGATATTTGAACAAAAGCGCTCGTGAAACGACCGTTCAAAATGCTCACGACCGGTCAAATCCTCGCGCAGATTCGCCCGGGGGACTGGTTCATCTCTCTCGATCTGAAAGACGCGTATTTTCAGATTCAGATTATTCCCCGTCACAGGCCATTCTTGAGATTCGCCTTCGACGGTCAGGCATATCAGTACACCGTCCTGCCGTTCGGCTTGTCCCTGGCACCCCGTACTTTTACGAAGTGCATGGACGCGGCCCTCGCACCCCTGAGATCGAAAGGGATGCGAATTCTGAACTATCTGGACGATTGGCTCATTATAGCGCAGTCAACAGAGGAACTAGTTTCTCACAAGAAAGCGCTTCTCGGTCATTTGGAAAGCCTGGGTCTTTCCGTGAACTGGGACAAGAGCTCTCTAACCCCCAGCCAGTCTATCACTTTCCTGGGTATAGATCTGGATTCGGCGGCGATGACGGCCAGACTGTCAACACAGCGCGCGCGCCGTGTTCGGCACCTCGCCGCTTCCGTTCAGGTGGGAAAAGTTTTTCCCCTAAAAACCTTTCAGAGGCTTTTGGGCCATATGGCGTCAGCCGCAGCGGTCCTGCAGCTGGGTTTACTTCGAATGCGCCCGCTTCAGTGCTGGCTAAAGTCGGAAGTGTCCCGCAAAGCATGGTTTTCGGGCCGTGCACCAGTCAGAGTGACTCAGCGCTGCGTCTCAGCCCTGCAGCCCTGGCTGGCGGCCGAATGGTTTCAGCGGGGAGTGTCGATGGGGGTCATCGCACACCGCAAAGTGGTCTCGACAGATGCGTCCAACATGGGTTGGGGAGCGACTCACGAGGGCAGTCCGATTTGCGGCCGGTGGTCGAATACGGAGAAAAGCCTTCACATAAACTGTCTAGAGATGCTGGCGGTCGAGAAAGCGCTGAAGCACTTTCTACCACTCCTACGGGGACACCATGTGCTAGTCCGCTCGGACAACATGTCAGTAGTGTCTTACGTGAACCGCCAGGGCGGAATCAGATCCAGAGCCCTGCGCGCTCTCACAGAGCGCCTCCTATCCTGGGCTCAGGGCCCGCTGCGCTCCCTAAGGGCAGCTCATGTACCCGGTCGTTTCAACGACGGCCCGGACAGACTGTCCAGGGACAACGTTCCCCCAGGGGAATGGTCTCTACACCGCCAGACGGTCCAAGCGCTTTGGCATCGCTTTGGCAAAGCGGAGATCGACCTCTTCGCCGCGAGCGAGAACGCTCAGTGCCAGAGGTTTTTCTCGAAACACGAGGACGCGCTGGCCCAGACCTGGCCCAGCGTTCCGCTGTATGCGTTCCCCCCGATCTCGATGCTGCCTCAAGTGCTAGCGAGGATCAGGGAGACGAACTGCGCAGCGCTCCTCATAGCCCCGCGCTGGGAAAACCAACCATGGTTTCCCGAGCTAATGAGGCTGACAGACACAGCCCCATGGCCGATCCCGGTGAGGAGAGATCTTCTCTCTCAAGCTCGAGGATCGATTCTGCATCCCCATCCAGAGCACTGGTCTCTGCATGCGTGGGAAATCAACGGATATTCGTTGATCTGCCAGAAGGGGTAATTAACACGATCACGCAGTCCAGAGCCCCCTCGACGAGGCGGCTCTATGCGTCTAAATGGTCAGTGTTTAACAAATGGTGTGTGAAAATGGGTTCTAATGCTCAGTCCTGTGGAGTCCCACAGGTATTGAACTTTCTCCAAGAGATGTTGGACGCGGGCAGGTCCCCCTCCACGCTCAAGGTTTACGTCGCGGCCATAGCAGCGTTCGCCGATTCGGCGCGCGGCCGCTCACTGGGCAGGGATGAACTCATCACCCGTTTTCTGCGCGGGGCCAGGAGGATGAACCCTCCCCGGCCCCCGTCAGTCCCTATTTGGGACCTGTCCCTGGTCCTAGAGTCCCTGAAAGTGCATCCGTTCGAGCCTTTGGACTCTGTGGAGTTGAAATACTTGACGCTTAAAACCGTTTTTCTGCTAGCTCTGGCTTCAGTCAAACGAGTGGGTGATTTGCATGCGCTGTCTGTCAGCGCGTCGTGCCTCGAGTTTGGACCTAACGACTCGTTAGCCATTCTCAAACCGAAGCACGGCTATGTCCCCAAAGTGTTAGGTACTCCCTTTAGGGCTCAAGTCATTACCCTATCGGCCCTGCCGTCATCCGGCAGTGAGGAGGGTGTCAACCGCCTTTGCCCGGTCAGGGCGTTAAGGTGTTATGTCACGCGCTCTGCAGCCTTCAGGCTCTCAGAGCAGCTTTTCGTTTCGTTTGGAGGGCGCGCTAAGGGTCGCGCCGCCTCGAAACAGACGCTATCCAGATGGATAGTGGACGCTATTGCGGCAGCATATGCGTCAAAAGACCTGCAATGTCCGTTGGGCATACGGGCTCATTCCACCAGAGGCATGGCCTCATCGTGGGCATGGTCCAGCGGGATTTCCATTCATGACATTTGTATGGCGGCGGGCTGGGCGTCCCCCTCCACTTTTGTTAGGTTTTATAACCTGGAAGTTCCCGCTCTGCAGGCAAAACTTCTGTCAGTCTAGTCGTGTTCATGTCCTGCCCATATGCGCAGGTTGTACTATTGACTAGCTTGTCTGTTGAGCTGCACGCTCAGGGTCAGTATACATAGACCGGCCTTGCCGTTCTTGCGTTCCCTAGATGTGCTTATGAACATGTGTTGGCCCGCACCGCTGGCCACCTGTTTTTCACCTCTATGCTCTTCATAGAGTCATATGTGATTGTTAGGCTCGCACGGCGTGGACAAGGGGTTCCCGCAGCGTAAGCAAGCTTACGCAATACGAGAGAACCTCTCGTAAGAGAACGATACTCGGTTACTCACGTAACCTCGGTTCTCTCTAGAGAGGGAACGAGTATTGCGTTCCCTGCCGTGCTTGAAGCCTGTAGCTCGTGTCGCTTCATTCGACAGAAAACAGAGAATATAGCCTACGAGCCTTCCTTATATACGCTCTGACGCCGCCCATTCTGGCGGGCTGTGACGCGCGAGGGCGCGCGCGCCCTCATTGGGCGTGACGTCACGCCAGGCTCACTGGTAGGCTTAAGCAGTTGCCGCGCGGCAGCCAATGAGCGCGCAGTATGCCGCTCTAGCTCAGCTGCCCGCAGCTGCACTGCGTTGACAAAAAATGAAATTAAGGATAATTTTGGCTTCAGTATCTCGAGAAAAGAAGACTTTCCCGCAGCGTAAGCAAGCTTACGCAATACTCGTTCCCTCTCTAGAGAGAACCGAGGTTACGTGAGTAACCGAGTATCGTTTTCTATAGGCTATGCAGAATAGAAAATGCCAATTTCTTTCATTTGATTACTGCTTGCATATTATATATTTTTATATATAAGCATTAAAAGTGAATCGTCAAAATTGCAATGAATAGGCTACCACTAAAAATATAATATAGGCCTACAGGTCAAAAACGTATCAAACGTTAAGAAGCAACAGCACAAACTAAATATTTTGCTACTGAAAAAAAGAAAAGAAAAAAGATTTGAATCGGTTGATCAATTTTAGGATCTGTGTGTAAGGGAGGACTGAACGAACGATTCACTAGAGTCACCAACACTACTACATAAGAGAAAAATTACAATTCAGGACGAACCGATTCTCTAGTGATTCATTAGGAGGAGAGCGCGCGCTTGATGATTCCCTCAGCGCACGAGCCGACGGTAAGTGCACATTTGTCATTGTATCTTAAGGCGGGCGTACACGGTGCGAGTTCGGACCAGGATCGGACACTCGGGAGGTCGTGAGATATTGCACACGTTGCGAGTCAGTTTAACTGATAATCGCGTCAATGCAGCTGGTACACGGCACGACTGTCCTGCACGAATTTTATCCCGAGCCGGCAGCAATCACGTGAGCTTTCGCGCTAAACACAGAGACCGTCAATGTTACATGCAGGCAAAGCTTCAGATAGAAAAAATGACAGAAATGTGTGTGCAAATGATTTGTTGTAAAGCAGAGAACAGTAGCCATTCAACATAAAAACTAGAGAGAGAGAGAGAATTATTATTTTTATTTAATTATTTTTATTTATTATTATTATTATTTTCTGTAGTACAATGTTCAAAATAATTTTCTATGCTGTTTTGATGCTTTGGCAATACAATTGTATTTTTGTCATGCCAATAAAGCTTTATTGAATTGAACAGAATTGAATTGAGAGAAGTGTGGGTGTGTGAGAGTGTGAGAGAGACAGTGTATGCGCACGCTGTATGGTTGCTGCCACTGAGGTATAGCCCCACGTGGTTGTGTATAATTTGGAAATAGGGGACAGCTGGTGAAAATCGGGCCGACTCCCCGAATTTTTTAAACATGTTTAAAGATGATCGGGAGGTCGGGGAGGTGCTCATAACGGGCTCGGCTCGGCTCGTAATTCCTCTCACACGCTGCGAGCCACGACCATGCGAGCATCACCGATTCCACTCGATTTCTCCCGAGTGAAAAAAAATGATCTGCGAGCTCGTAAAAACAGCAAAAATCGCACCGTGTACGCCCGCCTTTAAGTAGCTAAAGTGTTCTGGTTACGTCAGAAATGGACTTCAGTTTACTGATCCAGTCAGTGTTCACAAAATCGAGTTGTATAATCCTGCAATATCAGAGGCTGCAGTTTCAGAACCGCAGTCCTAGCTTTTTTTATGTAGGCCTACTAGCAGTTACACTATTTTATAGCTCTTAGGCCTACTATGCAATTCTGTATTTGCATTATTCATTTTCAGGAATGATTTACTGCTTTAATTATTTAAATTAAATTTCCTATTCTCTTAACCAACCCCCAACCATAAAGGCTGTCTTGAAATATTTAAACTCACTTGTTTCAATGTATGAGCCCCTAATTCTGGTTTTAAATACAGTTTTTTGAAGAGCTTATTTTTCAATGCGGATGAAAGCTATTTTCTGTGTTTGTATGAGACTTACTTTTGATTAGTGTGCAGCTTGGCGCTGAATAACAAATACCAGTTTACAAGTAGCATCATAATGAACTGTTTTTGCAAAGTACAATAACTAGATACATCTGACACCAAAAGCCTCAAGTTTAAAGTTACGTTAAAAATAAGGTGGAAAGATAATGAAAATTGATTAATTTCCCTGGGTCTATATTTGTTTCAGGTTTGCATCAGGTCTACTGTGTTGAAGTTGAATTGGCTAGGAATTGACAGTTCGCAAAGACCCGCCCCCTTTAGTTACTGTTGCTATGTCCGACAAGCCACGCCTCTCTCACGCCACACCACGTTCTCACACAGTGAAAAATACATCGCAGAGCAGAGGACACAGACAACACACTGAGACAGGACAGACCAGGTTACTTTTGATATGAAACAAAATCTCAACTTTCAAATTTGGTCATTTTTGAAACAATAAATACCGTTTTGTGGCTCTTTAATGTGTCTGACATATCGCTGTGGCGCCTCAGTTAAAGCTGCTTGTGAACCGATCATCTCTTCCTTCTAGTTAATTTACAGCATCAAATAAACATGAACATAGGAAGGAATGTTGTTTTAACCGCGGAAAGACATCAAACACTGTTTTTCAAGCTGAAATCCTCCAATGTTAATCTACTAACTCTCCTGACTGCTTTGTCGGACAAAAATGGTGGATTCGGCGGATGGCGGATTATGATAGGTCAGATCGCCTGTCAATCAAACTCCCAGCGAAGGGTCAATTGGCTCTGAAACTCCAGCCTTGTAGAATTATACTATTGACAAAATCACTTATTATAATGTGTAATATTTGCTTTTGTCGTCCGGCGTTACTCCAAACGGCTCCGCGTCACATCAGACTGTGTTTATATAACCATGGCAGCAACAACAACGGTGATTCAAGACGATGACAGATTTTTGACATTGTCTGAGGCCTGAATGCAGAGCAGCTTTTTCTCATTTTGTTCCAGGTCTGCACATGTGCTGCTCAGCAAAAGTCAGACTTGGACATCTCGACTGCAATTAAACTGCTACAGTTTATGAATCTGAGGGCAGTCCAGTCCAAATAAAGCACAAAATGGACTGCGTGATACATGGCTCTACCAATGTGATATTCGGAGCATAACTCAGTCCATGACAGGGGGACAGATCCATTGTGTCTGTTTATTTGCATTTTGGACACGATGTGCACGGCAGCGTAATTGCTGAGGATCCTCTCAGAGGTGGTCCGGCACGATCTGAGATCAACAGGCTGGTTTTAGTGGTTTGCTGATATTTGCTAAACCTCTGCTGTTTACCACAGTAAATAGGCCGTTTCTGTGCAGTGGGTCTCAAAGTACAGGCCTGCGTGTCGGTTTCACAATAACATTAGCACGACCCCAGTCTGCTGATAGCGTGAGAACTTCAGATATAGTGTGTGTGTGTGTGTGTGAGCGATATGGATATGTGTTGTTGTGAGTGTGTTTGTGTGTGGGATGGTGAGCTGGGTTGGGCCAGAACAGGAACTGTTACGACTTAGCACGTTTGGTTTTCTCATTCTGGCAATGAACAGCATGTCATTTATCTTATTGTACCATAACCATGGCCAAAAAACAGAAGGGAACTCACTGATTTCTGAATCTTGACCTTGTGAGACTTTAGGCCTTCCAGTGCAAATCTGCCAGGCTGTCTGAATCAAAAGATTGTCAATCTGTGGTGGTTTGCTGACTTCAGCTATCCAGGTCATGGACTGAAGAAAGAACCACATGGTTTGATAAACTTACTCTGAAAAAAAAAACTAAGTAACATCTACACTCAGATTTTAAGTACATTTCACACATAGAATTAAGTCAAACCCATTGTACTTAACTAAAGCTAAGTACACTTGTGTACTTCTTTGATTTTGCTTTTTTCCACTCCACAGTTTTTACACTAATTTATCTTAATTTGGGAAACATTTTGTTTGTTACTGCATCAACATTAGCATAGCTACGTTCATTGAATTAAGCAACAAACACCATAGTCATCATATAACTATCCTACAACCAAACCACAAACTCTACTCTTCAGTACAATGGCAACCACAAAAATGTTAACAACAGAAACTCCAACATACCCATCATTAAACACTAACAGGTTTTTGCCTTACTCAAAAGCAAATCTTGATTCAAAATAGGCTAACTTACTTTCATCATTTACGCTATTCAGTTCTATGCAAAGCCGTTTTAGTTAATGCAACAGACATGATTCAGGTACTCCCAACACAAATGAGCTAAACTTTTACTCATTTAAACATAATTTAACCATTTAAACACATTATCAGAACAATGGATCAAAAAACTCACGGTTCGGATCATATCATGGTTTTTGAGTCACGGATCGGATCAGCAAAAAGTTCAAGCATTAAAGAAAACTAAAAAAACAAGAACAAATATACTAATTACAAGCTAGATAAATACAATATAACAAAGTTTTGAATACAGTAAGGTCTAACTGTGGTATTCAGGTACAGAAATGTAATGCATGTAAAATAACATTGTGTTCACTGTATTATTTAAATATAGATTAATCTTTGTTAAAGCTGTCTTTTGTTGTTTGATGAACATTAAAGACCCTGACAGCTGCAGGTTTATTATTTAAGTCCAATATAATGACACACATCCTATACACTTGCCGAGACGGGTATTTTGATAAAATTGTGTGTGTTCAAGCGCAATAAGACGCGAAAGAGGAATCAATTCAGTGTTTGTGCATCTAAAAGACAAAACACATGCAAATGATAAACTTTCACTTTATGATGGTTAAACTTTGCACTTAATCCGCGAAGCACATGCATGCCGAAGCGTGGGGCCTGATCCATGGATCAACTACGATCCGTTACACCCCTAGATCCAGTGTAAAATAGTCAATTGTCATAGTGTTAAAGGGACAGTTCACCCAAAAATGAAATTGCTAGCATCATTTATTTTTATTCTTCTGTTGAACATTTTGAATGACCACTCTTTTCTCTATTATTAAACTGAATGGGGACCAGTGCCATCAAGCTCTAAAATGTCAACAAAATGCCATAAAAGTGGTCAAATTCAATAAGATGCATTGCAACAGGTCTGGTCATAAAGCACATGAGATCTAATGTCATTAGATGCCTTTGACCTCAGACCTGATGTGATGCACTTTAAGGTGACAAAATTATTTGAGAGCTATAAGAGGGGAAGATGATCAGTGAATAATGACATACTTTTAGATTTCGATCTGTGCCTCACTCAAAACTATTGTATGACTTCAGAACACCTGGAATATATTGTACGAGTCATATGGACTACTGTTATGGTCTTATTTGGTGTTTTTTGTTTTTTTATTTACTTGACAGCCAGGTTCTGTTAAATTTTATTATATGATTTTTATATATGAATTACATTTGTGTGTGAACTGTCCATCATTTGCATTGGATTCGACACCAGTATTTATTTACCTCTTGCCTTTTAATCATTATGCAGAAGTGCAAGGTGATGTCACTTCCTTTCTGATAGAGCAAGGTAGTTCCACTTTATTATTTCGGGTATTTTGTTTTTATGCAGCTGTTAAACTTGATACACTGGCACCAGATCCCTCTCCTGTGACACAAAACACATCCACCTAGTAAAATTAAAACTCCATAATAACCTTTTATGACAGACACCGCTGACATGCTCCAATGTCAGCACAGTTAAACCATGTGATACTTATTGCTTTTTATTTTGAACCAACGCCACATCACAACCTGGGGAGGCTCTTTATAAAGTTCATTTGATGCATGGCTGGCCCATTATAGTACTTGAGTTGCACTGAATGCCTTTTTACAGCTGTGAATTAAGAAGTATCCAGAGAACGCTCCTCGGACCCATTCAGATTCAGGCCCAGTCTTGAACTCAGTTCTTGCCGTTATAAAAGTGACCTACTGTGGCGAAAGACTCAGTGAGTGTAAGTGTACACCTGAAACGTGATATATCGACAGAAGTTAAATATGCATGTAATGTTGCTATTCAACTGGATCAATTACTATTTTTGCTCATAATTTGGGTTAGGGATTATTTTCTGAACACTATTAAACTCATCCCACACGTACAGTGCTATGCATAAGTTTAGACACCCATGCTAAAGTTGACTAAAAAGAGGAATAAAAAATCATCTTTTGGAAACTGAACTTAATGCCTTAATTAAAAAAATTAGGAAAAATCCAACCTTTAAGGACACCAATTTTCTTTGTGAATGAATAATGTATCGTAAATAAATAAATGTTCTTCCTTAAAATACAGGGTGCATAAGTTTGGACACCCCTATGTTAAATTCCCATAGAGGCAGGCAGATTTTTATTTTTAAGTTTTTTTTTTTGTTGTTTTTTTTTTAGGATACTATGCATCCTGATGAAGTTCCCTTGGCCTTTGGAATTAAAATAGCCCCACATCATCACATAGCCTTCACCATACCTAGAGATTGGCATGGGGTACTTTCCATAAGATCATCTCTCAATGCAAATCAAACTAGCTTTTAGGCTAACTGAAATAAAACCATGCCAATCTCTAGGTATGGTGAAGGCTATGTGATGATGTGGGGCTATTTTAATTCCAAAGGCCAAGGGAACTTTATCAGGATGCATAGTATCCTAAAAAATAAATACAAAAAAATACTTAAAAATAAAAATCTGCCTGCCTCTATGGGAATTTAACATAGGGGTGTCCAAACTTATGCACCCTGTATTTTAAGGAAGAACTTTTATTTATTTACGATACATTATTCATTCACAAAGAAAATTGGTGTCCTTAAAGGTTGGATTTTTCCTAATTTTTTAAATTAAGGCATTAAGTTCAATTTCCAAAAGATGATTTTTTATTCCTCTTTTTAGTCAACTTTAGTATGGGTGTCTAAACTTATGCATAGCACTGTAAGTCAGTGAGCATCATCTCAAAAGCAGCGTCATGTCAGCAACTTTTGCATTGGTAAAATTTAAATCGCATTTAAAAATCTGTGTTTTATTCCTTGTTTGACAGTGAATACACAGTTATTATCCCATGACAATTAAATGCCAGAAGAATTGTTATACTGAGCTCGACTCTCATTACTATCATTAAACGGTGAAGTTTGACAAAGTTTGAAACCATGGGAGGTCTATGTGTGTTTGTTGGGTTGTTTTGAGTGGTTTGCATGCAGGTTTCGACTCAATCTACAATCGTAAAGAAATCAAGTGGGAGAAGAGAAGATGCTTTCCACATATGTCTTCCTCTGACAATGCAATTTTTGCTGACTTTGCATATATTCACTGTCATGTTTTGCTACCAATTTTTTTTTTAATATTATTCTATGCTATACTTTTAAATGATTCTTTGAAGCCACAGCCACATTTTTGTGAATAATTAAATAATCCAGCCGAGCTACAGTATGTGCAAACTAGAATGGGGTGTGAAAATAAGTTAGAAAGTATATTGATGTTGGCCGCCAGGAGTGGGAATAGCTGCGGAAGGAAGTGAAGGATATTACTGTACTTGCAGAATAAATCTGAATACTGTTTCTATTACGTTTTAATAGGAAGAACAATGTTAAATCAAAACATTGCCACAGATGACACATTTTCCTGTTGAGTAAAAACTATGCATTTTGTCAAATCACTTACCTTGTTAATTTTGTGTTTAGTTTATTCCTGTTTGGTCGTCATGGTTAACATTGGAGAAGTATGGAGAAATACATTTGTTAACTCTTTCCCTGAGTTACTCTTTCCCTGAGTGTTTTTTTTTTTTTTTTTTTTTAAGTTTCCAGCCACCGCCAGCATTTTTGATAATTTTCACAAATATTTCATGGCCCCTGAAATATATTTTGATGATCGTGTTATTTCACACACCTTCCTAAAAATAATTGCCTAAGTAATTTTTTGACAATTTTTTTTTTTGCATAAGTCATCTCCTCATGATGCTGGCCACCTCTGGTAAAATCGCCCACATCCTCAGATCATGCAATCATGCAGTTGAACAGATCATGCAATTCTACCCCTGTAGTATAATGGCCTATGTCAAGAGTGTGACTTAGGACATTTTATTTTGCCTAAGTCAAAAGACAATGAGACTTAGGCAATTTTACAAACTTTTCAAGATGGCAGCAGCTGCATCAAGAAGAACGATACGAGATATATAATCAATTATTGGTTCCGTTTTTTGTGTTTGCTGAGAAACCTGAAAAAATGACTTGGGCAATTATTTTAGGAAGGTGACGATATGCATATGCTTCTTCTTTGCATGTGTTTTGATCAGGAGATTCAGTAGTCTTTCAGAAGATGCGTAATAGCGCCCCCTACTGTATAACAGTGAAAACACAGATACGGAAAATTCCGTGTTTGGCGGGGAAAGAGTTAACATTCCCATGCATCTCAATGGCAGTCGTTCATTTTGTCCTGGGTGCCAACACGTTGGATCCAATCACCTGAGTTCACCGTAAATACCATATTCGTAGTGAAAATGTTCGGTACGGGTCATTCGTTTTGGTACGCATGTGAACTTCTCTGTGTCCGGAATGTAAATTTGATGTTGCAAACACATCTGAAAAATAACAAAGGGTACAGAGTGAGCTCCTCCTCCTGGATATATATTAGATATACATGGCTTACATGGCTTGCCCTAAAGTCAGATGCGTGTTGTTTAATGCTTTTAAGACGCACTCTCCTCAGTGCACAACTTACATACGTTCGTATACTTACCTGTAAATGTTACAAAGTAACATATTTCCATGTCGCATAAGAATTATCCTGACAGCAAACGAGAATACGTTTTACTTCGCAGACTTGAACAAGTGTAGGCACGTTAAATAGATGGAGAACAATGACAGTCCGTCTAAAACTGTAAGCTCTTCAAATCTCAAACAGCATCAAAAGTCTGCAGTGTATATTACCACCAGTACCAAAAACCCAAAAACATACCAAACTGTGACTTAAAAACCGAGGTAACGTAGCGAACCGCAATTTTTGTGCACCGTTACACCCCTTGTATCTGCAAGCTATGGGATAAACTCGCTCACAAAGCAATTCACTTACAGTAATGTTCCTAATCACTGAGATTTTAAATAGTTGGTCTCCAAAGGCAAAATAAGGAAGAAATATTTGGCGGTGAAAGGAGCTCTGAAATGAGATGTTAGGAGGAATTTGCTAGTGTCAGATTCTATAAACAGAGAAGCTGATTTGGTTTCGCGTGGGCTTCACAGATCAGCACCTCTCTTTGGGAAGAATAATGAAGCCTACTGGGTGTTGTGAGGATGTATATCATCCCTGTTGTGCTTTTTCTACTTGCTTCTTAGTCAATGGTCTGTTTCACACAGGAAAGGTAGGCTTAATGGTGATTATGAGAATGGACTCATAAACCCCTGTCCCAGTTGACGTCCCCCTCAGGACTGGGTGTGTGTGTGTGTGTATGTTCCAGTGTATATGTATGTGGGATAATGTTGTCTTTCACACTGCAGGAAGGGTTTTGAGCTGTGGGAGGAAAAGGCATTTAAACTAAACACTAACACACATTTCCATGTCCCTTTGCTGGATGAGCATCTTAGGACGGCACATTATCACTTCTTTAAAATCCCACTTGGATTTGGCAGCGACTCTTGGGATGAGGATGGGAATGTCGACTATAACAGCTCACTGGATCAGGCGTTCAAGGTTTCTTAAACTAAAGTGCTTCTTCAAAAGGCTTAAATGTGTGATTTAATGTGTCATGATATTACACCTTACAGGCCTGAGAGTCATTTGATATCCAAAAGTCAAAATTGTGGTCTGCCTTCTGGTAAATCTGCGTAGACGCGAGTTTAGCAGTGTGAATGCAAGGTAAATAAAGTTTATATTCTTTGTCATATTTCAGATATGATGCCAAACCATCTTCTTCCTTTGAAAGCGATGCGGTCACAGACGTTAGAAAGGTCTTAATGTGTTTTACGATTCAGAGCAGTCGACAACGGATGGAGGGACTGGGGAAATAAACAGGCGCAATGAGAGGAAAACAGATCAGAGGCGGGAAAGCAGCTGAAGAATTGCGAGATGGAGGGCTAATCTGTCGGGAAGCAGGAGTTGGGCTGGACGAATTCACAGATGTTTTAAAGTGCTAATCTAATCTCTCTGCCAGGCCTCTTCTTCTTAACTCCTTCCTCCTTCTGTCTTTCTCGTGGCTTTTCTGGAAAGGATGGAATACACTTTAATGCTTCTCAGGAGCATCATGTACTGAGCAAGGTAATCGCTCGCAGTCATTCATCTGCCTGTTAGCGGCCATGTTTTCGAGGAGGGGGACATGTGCAAATGCAATGAGGACTTTTTCTCTTGGAAAGGATGGAAAATAGGAAAAAAAGCTTGTAGAAAACCTAGAGCTGACTAAAAACAAGCGGAGAACAGAGAGGAGGTGAGGGGGGAAAAGGGAAGGATGAGGTTTTTTAGATAATGTCACCCCTGGTGACCATCCATCATATTCGATGAACTCTCTATTTCTTTTCTCAAGTAGTAATTTTATTCATTGAACAGCTCTCATTTACTCACTCAATGTTTTGCTTTCTTTCACGACCGTAATTCCATAGTTATGGATGTGATAAAATACCAAGAGGATCACGCTGGGTACCTGCTTTAAAAAAAATAAAACCTCCCTCATATATCCAAAATTATACTCTACTTTACTGGAAAAACTGACTCTGGTCTTGCCCTGGCCTACTGCTCTTCCTCTTCCCGTTTTCTCCCCCTCTCTTTCACCGGCAGGGAATGAGGAGTCTTTGTAATACAGTAGCCACACTGAAATATTGTGACAGCTTCCCCCAGACACATACGAATTGCATGTTCAGGGAACAATTCTTACTGAACAAAGAGTTTTAGTGAAATCAAACACTGCTTGTTGTTTACCCTTAACCTGAGACCACCCAGTCAGAAGGGCCTGGGATATTATGCACATGGGTTACGTCCACATTTAAAATTGCTTGTAGAAAGAAATCATGAAGATTTTCTGCTGATTTTCTGACTGCGAGTTTCGTTCCACACCTGTCCACTCCCACGGAGAGGGACACACGGTCCTGTTTTTTTTTTTTTTTTACTCTCCGTAGAGCAATCCTGCATTTATTTCTTTTTCTCCCATAGAGCATAAACCAAACAAATTGTCAAGTGTATACTAAGCTGTTTATTTGTTTCAATATAATGTCAGAAAGATCAGTGACATATATAGTGATCTTTATTGTAGGTTACTATTCTTTTTCTTAAAGAACCATAAATTAAATCTCAAATTATATGGGTGGCTCCATTGCGTGTTTAAATTAAATGCTCAAAGTCGTCATTATCATCAAAGAAGAGGGAGAGGTGGTGCTTTGAATATTTTCATGAAAAATGTGGGGCCTTGAAGTCAAAAAGGTTGAGAGGTTCGTCAGCCGCAATGATATAATGTCTTTGAATTATCTTCTTTTGGGGGGTATATAACATATGGAAATGTGGTTAATTGCACATAATTCAATTAATTAATCAACATGAAATGTAATTAATTTGCTTGACAGCCTTATGGCTTCTTTGCAGGCATTTCAGCTGGATAATTTAGTTAAAGTTGTCACCACAGCATGGGCTCATTAGTCACTTTTTATTTGGCATGTCATCAAAACTGGCTTAAAATAGACATACTATTATGCTGTTGACAGTGCTATAATGAGAAGACCTGGTGTGCTGCTTGGAGGACTCTCTGTTTCTGTTTACCAGTCTGATGTACTGGGCACTGTTGCTATTGACCCTCGCTCCGGTCTAGTCCTTGTAGCACTTCGTATGTGAAAGCCATAAAACACGTTCTATGATGATTCCATCCTGGCAACCAGCCTCCCACCTTTCCTGCCGTCTGCTCCTCTGTGGGCTTCATCTGAGGAGTAAACAGCTGAACAGCTGTCTTAACTTCTCTTCCTTCCGGGTTTTTTTTATTTTTTTTATTTCCAACTCTCTCTCTTTCTCCCTCTTCCCTTTCTTCATTCCTTGTTTGTCTTGTCTCCTCATGTTGGCCAACAGACTCAGTCATGCTGTTTTTCGGTATTCCTGCAGCTATATTAAAGCGTCCATGCATATTATCATGTCTATACTATTTTATTTCGTCCCTGAAGTCCACTTAAAATGATAGTCAATGTTTCATTCAGTTTAACTATATTGTGTAATTTTAACTTGCTTTGTTGTGCTATTAAGGTGAGACACTACAGGTGAATAGGGTAAAATTTTAAAATAATAGATCACCATGAAACTTCCTCAGTTGATTACTTACACAAGTATATATATAAAAAATGTATCACAAGTTTTAGAAATTTGTATGTTTAATTATGCAAATTAGGCATTATCTCATTAAATATGAACGATTTTGCATATATTTTCGGTAGATAGATCTGAACATATGATAAAGCCAGGTGCAAAATAATTTTTTATTTTGTTTACACACAAGATGAAAAAAAAAATTATGAGGGATTTCAGGATATATGCTTTCATTACTTAGGAAAACAAAATATACTGTCCATAGCCTTAAAAAAATCAATTTTCGCCATATTTTTTTAAATTAAAATGTCACATAAATCAGGCCAGGAATGATTTATTAACAAATCCCTCTGAAAATATCTTCAGAATACTGCTAAGTGTATAACTGGAAAGTTTGGTGTACACAGGTGCTACATAGGCTGAGATGTTTGTACTGGAGAATGACAAAAAAACAAATTTTGCAAAAACGCATTTAAAGATTTAAATAGCTCTAAATGAGATTTTGTCGTTAGCTTTAAATCCTCTTTTGGACATTCACGATTGGTTACTGATAGAAAGGAAATATTTGGGTTATATAGCGTTGTGACTTCAGTAAACAGACGGATCTCGGCGTGTCGCGTTGGAATACTAACTTCTTGGTAAATTCGGGGAAACTTACTGCCGCAAGTAAACAAAATGTAATAAAATAAACATCTTAATGTATATTTTCAATATTTTCTTTATAGCAGCTTGAAAGAACACATATTGAGGGAGTAAACTAGCCCAAAATCTCAAAACTGACCACTGCATGAAAAATCAATGTTTTTGCCTGCCGTGTCTCGCCTTAAAAATGTACTAAAACATTATTTTACATTATTATCTCTCTCTGGCCCTAAACTAACCAGCTCTGACCATTTGTGAGAATGGTTTCTACAATCTACTTAGGCTTGCAAAGCATTTGGGAATAGCAGCACAGGCTGTTTTGTTGCTGTATCATTAAGACTTCTATATGTCTGTGTTTATGCAGCTGATGTTTGGGACCTACAACCGTGTTTACTAATGCTGTAGGTGTAACTCAAATTTGGACTCTCAAAAATTGATTGACTCCAGAATAGTCTTAAACTGGGGGGGGCAATCACTGTTGTGTGAACGTATGATTGGATCACGTCCAACGTTGTTGGCCTTGAGAGTGGATCCTGAATACTGAATAGCTAATATATGTGGCCAATCACAATCATACCTATGCTGATGTCTGAATAAGTCATTTTTGTAGCATAGTTTCCATAAATAGTCTCGGGGAACTGTGGAGGAAGCTCTAGTATGTCTAAATTAACCTCATTTTACAAAAGAGCACATAAGGTTTTGTTTTCCACACTTTGATCCCTTTAAGGCTCACTGTTTGCAAAAAAGCAGGTGAGTAGGTACATTGTGAACCACGGTCCAATTGGGAGCACATTGAGTAACTGCAATTCATCTTGGTTGTATTTTTATTGCCTTCTCCACAGAGAGTTCCTGCGAGGCTACAGGAGCATCTGGGGCTTGCAGACAGGCACAACAACTGAGTCAACAAAGGCTGAGCCCAGGGTACCTGTAAAAGTTCTACCTGAGCCAACCTCTTACTCTAATATTTTGGTGATATATCTCCCATAGCATCCACTTAAAGCAGGGCACTGGCCGAGCTAAACATAGTCTGGCAGACAGACCTTAGAGAGAGAGAGAGGGGCAAGAGGGAGGAGGAGCAATGAATGTGAATTCCAGCCGAGTGGGGATAGCATCCGCATCACAAGACACCTGTAAAAACATCATTTTTCATCTGGGGCTGTGGGGGAAGGAGCAGACTAAAAATGGGAGAGAAAAAGAGGGAAGACTTTCGGTTGGTCCGTATGCATGTGTGTGATTACCACCAAGTCCTTGTCCAGGTTCTTGCTTCAGGTTTCCACAGTCCACAAAGCCATACTGGTCCGCCCAGGAAGCAAAAATAGAGACCTAACCTGCTGGATTGGTTCTGGGCTAGTTGGTTTTCCAGCTTAACAAGCTGGTTGAGACTTCTTGGCCAAGGAATCCTAACAAGCTTGTTCAGATGCCTTGACCAGTGTCCCGAACACGTTTGCGATCATTCTCCTGGACGTCCACCTTCTTGCAGACTTTAGTTCCACCTGGAAGTTCCTAGTAATACCGAAGCCCTTGATTACCTTGTTTAGGTGTGTTTCATTAGGACTGTAGCCAAACTCAATGGGGCATTGGTCCTTGAGGAGCAGGATTGGACCTCAGCTTTTGCTGGTCTTTTTAGCAGCACCATTTAAGGCAGTGTTTCCCAACCCTGCTCCTGCAGGCTCACCAACAGTACACATTTTCAAACTTTTCCTAATCATACAGACTTGATTCAACTCATAAGCTCATTCGAAACTTCAAGACCAGACATGGATGGGTCCGATGAGGGAGACATCCAGAATGTGCACTGCTGGTACGCCTCCAGGAAACAGGGTTGGGAAGCACCTTATTTAAAGTACAGCACACCACCTATGCCCACCTCCATTCTTTCTAACCTAGTGCTAGACTTCTGGAAGCTGCTCAAAGCCTCAAGAATGAGCCTTTCCTTTATGTGGTTTTGTGTCTAAATTACTCTCTCAGTTGATATGACAGATTCTGACCTTTCTGGTAGGAATATCCTATGATCATACAAGTTAGGCTCAATTGATCATATTTGTGGCATAATATCATTACAACTGAAAATAGTTTCAACTAATCCCTTCATTTCTTCCTTTAATGTTTGGATTACCTTCTTAGTCTTGATAACTGTAGACAGCAGGGATTTTCCCATAGAAAGCCACTGCAGCAGCGTAATGTACCGTTCTTTTACATCGACTCTGTTCAGGAGTCAAGTCATCTACATTTATATAGCGCTTTTAACAATATCATTGTTTCAAAGCAGCTTTACAGTGATAATAGAAAATTAAAGTAACAGAGATTGTTTTGGCTTTACAGCAGCTCTAGAATAATGTTATTGTCCAGCTAAAGTTAGTTTTGATTGATTCACTTCCGTTGCAAAGATTATTAGTTTTTAACTTAGTGGCCGCTAACACGACACCGTTCTAACAGAAAACCCTTAATTCACTCCGCACAAAAACTTCCACACGTAAACTTCAAAAAACGTGAATCTGAAAACGCTGACGGCATGCGTATTACGTGTTTAGTCTATATATATGTGGGTTTGAATATGTGCGTAGGCGTGTAGTCTTTCTTTACAAATTGACCTCAACAAATTACTTGTCTGGCCTTAATAATGTATAATGTCTGTAGGTGAAAACACATAAGAAAAACCTCAATGTTCCCCCCAATTCTTTTCATGATTAAGAATTATTTAAGAAGTCAGTATGAACCAGATGTCAGAAAGAGTAACATTACATAGTGTGCTTTGTTACATGGACCTTTGGTGTCATTTGAAATGCGGTAGTTAACTAAATTGAATTGCCAAATGACAGTGCTATGAATCCTGTCTGCTAAAATGGTTGGCAATAAATGTAGTCTGACCTATACTTGGAAAGTAAAGAGGATGGCCTTTGATGAAATAAATGGGAACGTCGCCTCTGCAAAAGGTTGAAAATGAGCACCTCACACCTATTAATTCTGTTCATAACCTTTAAATGCATATCCAGGCCAATTATGGTTTTGACACGTTGCAGACTACTTGGAACAATGTTCCTCCTGATGAGAAATAAGTGTAAGGGTATGGGTTGTTCTTTAACCTCAAACAGAATGTCTAGGGACCGTTTCACACATCTTCAAGTCTTTAAAATAGAAAAACAATGTACCCCTCACACCTAGTGGGAAAACTCGCCCAAACCATGCAGAATAGTTTTTGCTTGCTTGGTGAAAAAAAAAAAAGAAAGTAAAAAATTACAAGAAATGAGGACCAATAAGATATAAGCTCTGCAGTCTTATGTCTAAAATTTCCTGGTTAAACATTATCACTTTTGGTTAGTATATTCTTGAGGAAAAAAATGTTTTTGTTGAGTGGCTTTTGGTGTAAAATTGTAATAGTTTTAAGGAGGCTTTCAGCAGTTCTTCAGCTAGCTCTTTGTGTATTTTAAGTACCAATACCACGATGATGGTCCGAGTTTTAGAGAGCGATCTACACAATAGTTAATTCACTTACTTGTCCAACATAAACTGAACCAACTTGGGCATCACTACTCTGGATTTTCTCCGTCATCGTATTTTTCCATTTGTGTGTGCTCTGCTGATATTTTTGCTAGTTTTTTCTGCTTCTTTCACCATACAGATACCGATTCTCTAGTTATCTCTGCTGGCAAAGCACGATAATAAGTTTGTTCTATTGTCAAATCTCTTTGGCATTTTGAGAAATATGGTGGGTCACTTTATTTCAGCATGTTGAAATACACTGAGGGGGGTGAACTGCGCCATAGCCTACATAATTAAAACACTTATTATAGAAAACTGTTTTGAGCACAGTCTTCATCTCATGAGAGTTAAAGGACAAATCCTTACATACAAACCGAAGCATTGAGAACTTTGTAAGTGTACAGACAGTTTAATAAGAAGATACTTTATAAAGACAGTACATTACGCGTTGACATCCAGGATCCATCTTGGAAAACAGTCTCGACTAATCGAGCCATGAACGCCGTGCTACGTTAGATTTCACAAACGTAATTCCTATCGACCAGCTATCCTATCGACGGCGTTCGTGGCTTGATTACTCGAGACTGTTTTCCAAGATGGATCCTGGATGTCAACGCGTAATGTACTGTCTTTATAAAGTATCTTCTTATTAAACTGTCTGTACACTTACAAAGTTCTCAATGCTTCGGTTTGTATGTAAGGACCCTCATTATGTTACTGTGTTAGTGTGAGGCTATTTTGAGCCTTGTTAGTGGTATTAACTAGTGATTTATTTTTACTTACTCTGTGCCCCATATACTAGTGTTATGAGCTAATCTGTTTTTAAAGATTAAACTCTATACATTCGATTTTCATGAAAACGCATCGCAGGGAACGATCGACTCGGTAACCATGTGTTAATTACCCCTAGGTTCATTTTTCACTGGATTTGTCCTTTAACATTCAGGTGACTGTTCACAAAAACAATTTATTTCTGAAAGGTGTTGTATGTTTTTTTTTTTTTTTTACTGTACTAAAGCATAAAAATACCATAATATGTTAGCAGATATTTAGGATAATTGCTAAGCTCACACACTTGTTTCTCAGAAAAACAATGCTACAGCCAGTTATTCTACTTTGAAATGCATGTTCCGCGTCAGAATGTCTGTTTTTGTTTTGGTCTGTGTGATCCCGCCCACTGCCAAATTTTCCAATAGTATTTCAATAACCCGGGTTGCCAGTTGGTGAATGGAAGCCAGCAAATGAACTGGGATCGCAGATTATACCCGACTAAAAAGCCTCGCCATCCATCTAAAAAGCTCTATGACCAGAGGCATATTAAAACACGGACAAATCACCTCATCAGGCTCATCGCCTTCCATTGTCAATTGCGCTTGTTCCTGTTGTGTGTCCTCAAACTGGCAACCCGCATGAGCGTCGAGACGCAGTACTCAGTTCAACCACTAGCTGTCAATATCACATACTGCACCTTTAATGTGTTTTTATCACCAAACTACTGAATGCAACTTTAAATGATGTTTTAATTAACAAAGTTCGGGAGGAGCAGGTTCAGATAATTAACCAAATTATGCACAGCTGGAGATTAATCAGTAATCAACTCAATGACAGAGTATAAATTCACAGCAGATCTATCTCTGTTCATTGAAAGTTTGTCAGCATCCCTCCTCCACCCCATCTCCTCACTTCCAGTTCCATCTACACTTCCAGTTCCATCTACACTTACCAACTGGGGGGAGTACTTTGGGTTCGGGCCTAACTCCGAGCTCGGAGCCCTCCCCCCGGACAGCACGCCAAATAAGCATAATCTCATTGTTTTAATTATATGTAGATGTGAACTCGTGAAACTTAAATACTGAACATTGTATCACTTCAAATTTTTTGTTCTTTTCAGACAGCATTACATTGATAGAAACCAAATCGGTGTGTTGCTCACCAATATTATGTCTAGAAGGGTGGAGATTTTAAGCACTACTGTTTGAATACTCACAGTTTCATTCTGTCTTGGCTTATGCCGGGGCCTCACTGGTTTATTTGTCCGCCTGTGGGTCTCTGAGTAATCTGCAGCTGTTGTTTACAGTAAACATGAAAAGAAAGATCACATAATCACAGAGGACTAATTTTTAAGGGGACTAATTAGCCAATTATAAATTTTGGGTGTTGAGAGCTGTGTTCATCAAAGATTTTTAGGGTGGCTGAGATGAAAATTGCCTCTAGTTAGCAAGTGTAAACTGCACATAAATAGATGAATGGCACAGAAATGGCTTTTATGTGCTTTCTTGTGGGTGCTCTATTGGTGTCAATAGGCTTTGTTGATTTATGGCTGTGAGAATGTGCTATTATATACACGTATGATGTCAAGACCACTGCAATTCAGTTCATAGGTCAACCCGACCCTCATACCTGGCAAGATAAGCCCTGTTTGTGATGCCAAACAGATATGGGGATGAGAGAGAAGACATCACAAGTCAAAGGCCATTTTCCTGCTAGTATGTGGTTTTATGTTACTTGAAAATGTTTCATGTAGGCCTAGTTCTTCACAGACTCTTTATGGTGTGGAACATGTGACATCTATTAAAGAACAATATATAAGGTTGATTTGGACAGCTCCAGCTGCGTTTTTCTAATTCTGGATAGCTGGATGTTGTGACCATACATGCTGTGGTAGAAATGTGTCAACATATAGATTGTTACATTTCTAGAACAATAATTATACCATGATATATACATGATATGTACTGTTACAGTGATATAAATTCATTCAAACCTTAAAGTAAGATTTTGGTCATATTGTATTACTGAATGAATATACATCACTCTGTCTGACATGCACACACACACACACACACACACACTGTAGAAAATGGATGAAACACTAATGAGCTGTCTTTTCTGTAATTTTCAATCTTTATCTTTTCAGCCTAGCCTGGTCTCCAAAGGTTTATGGAACTGAGAATACTGAAGTTCTTCTCATTTACTATGAGATTAATGAACCACAGCCGAACATAGAGACCACTGCAGATTGGGTCCAAGATCCTCTGAAGGATGAAAAACAGATGTTAAGGAAAAATAATCTATAATGAGACCTGATAAACTGACATTTTACAGTGTGAGAGGACTCTTCCTATCACTTCAGATCCCTTCCACCAGATCGCTTTCTACAAGTTCCCTGCTAAAAAAGCATCTTAGTGTGGTTTTACTGGTCTTACCTGGTATAAGCTAGCCTGGGAAAACCTCCGGCAAATTTAGATTTGCTCTGCAAGTCAGTCTGGCCAAGAGCCCATTCAAGCCCATTTCCAATCTTTCCAAATCTTGGCACCAATCACAAACGTTGAGGCGGGCTTTACACAATGACGATCGCTCTGATTGGTTTTAGGTCTATCCAATTGTGCATAGAGGCATTTGAGTGACATCCGTTGGTGACGCCCCTTTGGAAATGGGATGTGAATGAAGCTTCCCCAGACAAACTCTCAGTTACGACTGAGAAGGGTCTGGTGTCAACCAGGCTAGGTATAAGCTGGTCTCCCTGCCTGACCAGATGACAAGTGCCTAAAACCAGGCTGGTTTAAGACTTATTTATTTATTTATTTATTTGGGATTAGTATACACAATAATGTTAAGTGCCAGTTTTTTATTTGAATGTTAACCATTGCATTTCATGAAATGTATTCCTCCAAATTATGGTTTTAGGAAAGCAATTCTGAAGAAGAGAAAAGTCAAAGACTGAGACCATTTTCTTAAAGAAAATTTGATTAGAACTACCAGATTAGTTTGCTGTTTATTATTACACATTTCACAATGGCTCCAGACAATGTCAGACATTCTCAAGGCTTTTGTTTAAACTGCACATAAAGCATCATACTAAAATATAATCAGCTATTCATGACAGAACATCGGAATAAGCTTGGACGATTTTTTTGTTGTTGTTGTTGAACTTAATGTCTTTAAATACTGACAGTTTGGTCAACACTTGTGTGATAACTACATGATGACCGAAGACACAAAGTTATGTATAATACCATTTAGCAAGCTTGTACACCTATGGCACATAACATAACATTTGGCACCATATCTTGGAATGTTTAGGCAATTTTCTTTGTTTCACAAGGCTTCTATTGTAAGGGAAGAGCCCTCATTGTTTAGTCAATGCCAATATAAAGCTGCCATGATTCAGTGCTGTGGTTTTACAAATAATAGATGAGTAACACCAGTTTTAACTGGCTTTAAAATGGATCTATAAGGCGTTCTGGTACTTATATATCTGCGGTATTTATCAAGATTAAATATTCCATATTTTTTTGCTATTTAAATAGATATATTGACGCATTCTTAAATTAGATTTACTTACTACCACAGTATTTGTATAGCAAACTTTTCTTTGGACTGCAACATACATAAAAAGAACAGGTCACCATAAATAATATCACTAACACATTCAGACAATAACATCATAATTTCTTGGTGTCAGGATTTTTTAAATAGCTCATAAGGAGAAGTGCCCCGTACTCAGTTATAGTCTCTGTCGCAGTGCATACTTTGAAGTTTCATTTGCTACCAGAGATGAAGAGTTCAATATTCTTATTGTCTTCCCTCGGGTTTAAGTCTGTCCAGCACCAAACGCTCAGTGAGAGTCCTTGGTCACTTCTTGGTCCCTTTCAGTTGTCGATGATGTGATGTTCATGAGGGAAGGACTCACAAAACAGGAGCAGGATGGACACAACAACAAGAACACCTACAAGACAGAAAGCTGGAGTGTACTACATAAGACGGAGACATCACGTTTGGACTGAGGGCTTATAGTTCACACAAATACAATGCTTCATTGGACACAAGAAGTCAAAGCTGGGTTCCAGAGGATTATGAGAAGGTGCTCATGTTTTTATTATGACCGTTTTACCTCGCTTTCTTTGTCTCTTTCGGTTTCTTTCTGACTCACTTCCTGATTTTAGTCCCTTTTTAGTTCTATTTTCCAGTCCAATCTTCTCATTTATTCCATGAGTATCTTGCTATCGACAGCCGCAGCCCTCCACCACCATGTCTTGATAGTTTTTCAACACCACACGTTCCTCCTGGTCCAAGTAGAGGAGGGCGATAGGGCTAAGGGCCGTCGGCACACAGCAAGCCCGCGGCACGGCCCCGTTTACAGAGTTGACCAGCGTCTGAACCATGGCGTGGCTTGATGAATTCATATGGTCAGCCAGTGGGAAGCGGCACTCTCCAAGGCAAAAGAAAGCATCGTAACCGGATGGGGCTACGATCCATTTATTCCAGCCTACATCTTTGAAGTCCACGTACAGCGGGTGCCGACGGCAGCGAGAGCGGGAGAGTCGTTTGAGCTTGGCGGCCCTCCCACCATTTCGTTTCACTCTCCTGTCGTTCCGTCCCATCCGCCAGCCTTCGTCAGAGCCCTGACCCCTATCACCCTTAAACCTGCCCCTGCCCTTGCCTCGCCTGCCAGCAGGGGTCCGATTTCTGAGGGGCACAAAGGGCTCGCTGCGCCCATCATGGCTGTAAGTCACCAGTAAGGGCCTCTGCCTCGCCCAACTGGGCTCATCTTGCCCCGTGTACCTGCGCACCCTCAGGTGTCTCTCTTTAGGAAGACTGCTGTTATTATCAGCAATAACATCCAGAATTAAAGACAGGCTCCCTGACTTCTTGGGTAGATTGTGAAACACTTCTCCATCCAGGGGAAAGGTTTCCCAAAGTTCTGCACCTTTTCTATCTCTAGTCAGCCGGCGTGAATGGAGCAGTATGGGTTTTGATGCTGGGTCACCGTTGGAAAGATAAAGGCTGGCCACGTGAGAACCTCCACTAAACCCTTCATGAAGGAAACGCAGCTCTGCCGACACCACACTCTCTTCTGACGGAATGGAGGACAGATTGAAGCCAATGTGAATGCTGTCCACTGGTGTTTTCTGCTCTTCTGGAAGACTCAGCACTGTAGAATCTACACAAGAAAAAAGAGAAAGAAAAAGTTCTTAAGCTGTAAAATACTTTCCATCGTGATCAAACACTTGATCTCTACGTAATGGCATAATTGTCCAACTAAATAATAATTGCACATCATTTGCTAGGAGCACTTATGAAAATGAGCCATGTTCTTCTTAACTTGTTCCAAGGTGTCTACGCTAATGCCAAGACATGAGTGAAAAATATCAGAACACTGAATCCACAGGTAGCTTTTTCAGTGGGCATGCTGGCACCTAAGGCAGGTTAATTGACTTACACGTCTCTGTGCTGTGTTTGCGGTAAAGTTAGCTTTTTATCACTGCCAAGGGAATTGATGTTCTCTATGATCTAGTACAATAGCTGCTCATACCTGTGTGGTGAAAGCACCGGACTGTGTTGGCTCCTTGCACATGCTGGGAGGGGTAGTTAAACTCTGGGTCTTCAATGAGATGGTACTGTTGAGTGTGGAATCGATAGAGGTCGAGAAGATATTGGGGCACCCGTGCCTCCTCACTGGGGTTGGGGTGTGACTGAAGGCCCAGACGGGTCAGCAGGAGGTTCTGAATGGTGTGGGCCAAACTAGGCTCTAGAGGGCTGGCCAGGTTTCCATGAGTCTGACTGGGATCCTCCTGGTGTCCTGATGAGGCTTGAGGTAGCAGCAGGATCATCAGAACCAGAAGGCTAGCAGGGAACATGTTGGACCTATGAAGAAAGCGGTAAAAAGAGGAGCCATTTTGAGACTGCTGAAGATATTTTGATTATGTTTGTTTTTCTTTTCTATTTTGGACCCCATTGACTTTCATTAAACAGGGAACAATGTCAGGTTTGGAACGAAACAATGAAAATTGTTATTTTTGGGTGAACTATCCACAAAACCCGGCTTGAAAATAATAGTGGTCAGAAATGTAGTGATATAATAAACCCATTTACCATGGTAATTGACCATTTTAGATTTAGCCCATAAGTCTTTGATTTCCCTTATATGGCAGGTGATTTATTGCTAGTACTTTGGTTTGTAGCTTGGTAAGGAACTTTCACTCTGTGTTTTTGTTGTTGATTTACTGGTATTTGTTATTTTGGAAATGGTAATCGCAGAAACAGTGCCATAAGGAACCACAGTAAAGTAGTTTTACAGAGATCATGGCCTGTGGTGTTTGATTTAGAGGTCTACAATAGGCCTGTTAGACCAATTCATTAGGCCTGTGTCTCTCAAGTTAACTTACCTGACAAATGAGAATAACCTTGGACATCCAGCATTGGTGCACTGTGTTCTTGAAAAGCACATGCCTAACTTACAGTACATTCAAATTTATAATGCGTTATGCTAGGCTATGTTATGCTACATTATGCTAAATTACATTACTTAATTTATAAACAGATAAAACAGGTGTGGTCATTTTAGGATGGTTGTGACTCGTGAGGCATATGTTCAATCTAGAGTGATTATAACGTTCAACTTATGATGAAAGCAGATTTAAATTTTGCAGTTTGATTATGTGTCTTTGTTGATGCTGTGCCGGTGACCCAAAGAGAGAGACTGATTGTCATTTGTGTGTCTAAAACAGCTGCTTGAAAATAATCATTAGGTTAAAAGTTTACAGATTGTGTCTGCACACTGATGTTTATGGTAGTGACCAACTTAAAGTAAATCACCTTTCAAAAGTAATTTGAAACTGGGAGGTTTAGTGCTGTGATGGTTTATTGCTGGGGGGGGGGGGGGGGGGGGTCTTCATACATTTATCCCAGTCTATACATATTTGCAAATAATTTTCTGAGATTTTGAAGAATAAAATAAAATAAAGCAACAAACTGACTTTTATTCATCAGGATATTCTCTGATATCTTGTGCAATACAGAACTCAAAGAGGAAGCAGTCTGAAATTTTACAACTTCCATTTGGAAAGTTTAATATAACTTGTAAAGCCTGAATTCGGCTCAGCTCTCAAAAACAATTTCAGTAGATCTAATTGTTACAAGCTGTCATCCATTAGTGGCGAACTCTTCTCAAAGTGAACTATTCTTTCCATCGGTCTCAACTCTAAACCTACTTAAGCCTTCAAAGGGTCCTTTACAAATATGGTGGAGTTTGTAGGAGTTGTCAGAGGGCTAAAACGAGAGCTCTGTCAGAAAAACTCTCAAATGGTTCAATTAGCCATCAACAGCTTTGACTTGAATCTAATTACATTGGAAGTCAATGGGACATCCATTGTATGCCTGGCCTGTAGTCCTTCTTTATCACTGTAAACACACATTTTGTCTGTTCTTACAAACCGAGGGATGAGTGTAAATGATTTCTGTGGTTTTAAAAGTATCTGTGGCATGTAAGGTTTGTCTCATGTTTATCCCAGAAGACTCTTCGACAAGGTGCTGGGTGGTCTCACCGGGGCCAGAAACACTTACATCTGAGTCAAACTAAGTGTTCTTTTGATGTAGAATCTGCTCAAGTCAGGACTTGCTGAGCAGCGACTCCTTTGGGAGTCTAGGATAACCCTCAACTACAGGTGTTAAAACGCACCGGAGAAGCGGATGTATACCGTCCTCTCGCTGTCCTCTGTCCCCTCCCTCTCGCTCACACTCATTCACCAAACTCCAGCCAAATCCTCAGAGGACACACAGGATAAGACAGTCCCCCACGCCCACAGCATCCGGCAGTAAAGTAGATTAAGTGGCTTTTACCCATCCACTCGATTGTTCCGCCCAGTGGGACCTCACAGAGGTGTAGCTTCCAGACGGAGCAGCTCTCCTGAATGCCGCCTCCCCACTAAAACTTCATTAGACTCCTTTGCTTCTGTCTTCCCCGCAGTCCCTCCCCCCCCCCCCATTGCTGTGTGTTCATGCTGCATGTGTGTCATGGTTTCTGTTGTGATTGGATTCAACACGTAATAACTTCCTTTACAGGGAGAGCGGTAATCAGATGGAGGGGGCGGAAAGAGGCGTTTATTAGACCCCAGAACAGACGGCAAGGGGTGACCCCAGCAGAGAAAAGGTCGGCCAGACTCGTGCCATTACCAGAGCGATGTGACCTGCTGACCTCAGAAGTGGAGGGCAGGGTGTCCTTGCATCCACTTATCTCTTTCAGCTTTCTTTCCACATTTTTTCCCCTATTTTTATTCTTCTTATCAGTTCTCTTCCTGTAAAGCATGACTTCCAGAATTGATATATTGTTACATAGTTCTAGGAAAGGCCAGTTCTCTCTCTCTCTCATGTTTCCCCCCTTTGGATTTACCCAGAAGTCAGCAGTGAAGGGCCATAGGGGTCATGGTGCCTCTGCTTGTTGCTGATTTATCCTCCACCGCTGTCTTCATGTTTCACATTTCACTCCGTACCCCGATCCCTCCGCTCTCCTTTCCTGTTGTTCTTCCTTTCGTTCATTCCCTAGACTGCTTCTCCCCGGCTCGCTCCCCCCACATTTTGTCATTCTGTCCAAGAAGGAACACTCTACTTTTTTGGATGCAAAGGGTACCCATATTTATTTGCCCCCCGAGTTTGAGCGCCTAAGGCACGAGAGAAGTCACAAATGGTCGAGCTGTGCCTCTGTTTTGCTGAATTAAAGAGATGAAATCATTAGAATAATATAGCAGGTAGACCGCAGGGCGGTTTTATTGGGGTAAATTAGCACAGACCTGTAATTTATCCCAGCTGGACCGATTAAGAGATAATGACAGCGGCCCAGACCTCAGATTGTGCCCCATAACATTCACTGGAATAGTCCTCTGTGACAACACACACACACACATGCATACACACAGCCCAGACTGAAAGACACACTCCAGAACTCACTGATACTGCTATAGAAACATACACAAACACACATTCTGTGCAGCTTGCCAAAGGTTCAGCTAAGAACAGACTAAAGTGGTCTCCAAGGATGAGTAGAGTAGACCAGACAAGACGAGACATTTCCTCCCAGAATCCTCCCCTAACCCCCACATAACATTCTGTTATCAATTTGACCGTTTTGGCGGTCCTGAAACCCTCAGACAGTTTTGTATTATTATCTGGCAAACGCTGAATGATCTATTTTAGTTAACGCAACATTGTAACATCCTAAAAAACGTACTTTTTAAAGCTCTGAAATGACGAATCAAAACTTCCCTTTTTTCTGCTAGATTGTGTCTTTTTGATTTATTCAGTTAGCAAATGACTTGCCTGTTTGTTTGCTATACATTTTATCTCCCAAGCCAAGAGAATATATTCAACTCTCTGCCCGTCCTGGACAGCATCTACTCTCCAGTCTCTTCTTCTGAATGCTCCGGCAAAGAAATCTTAGCAGCTTTTGCATGCTTTTTGCTTTTCATGGAAACACTGATCTGCCTGTTTCACATGTTCTGAGGAAGCATCTCTGCTATGAATCTGTCAGTGGGTTTGGAGAGCAATGCATATGAATTTTTAGCACAGAGCAGACAGTTTGATGAGGAACGTGAAATGAGTGGTTGGTTGACGTTTTGAATCAGATTTGAGTCACACATTGCAGGACATCATCTTGTCCAGTATCTAAACATCCTTAAAACAAGATAAATTGACTCGAGAAGAATAATTGTATATAAGATAAGACTTGTTCACAGTAAATAAGCAGTAAGTAATATTTGTATGATTTGAGCTCAAAACGGGAAAAAATAATATGCTATGCATAAGAATATAAACTTAAAGGAATAGTTCACCCAAAAATGAAACTTCTGTCATCATTTACTCACACTCAAGTTGATCCAAACCTGTATGAATTTATTTCTTCTGTTGAACACAAAAGAAGATATTTTGAAGAATGTCAGTAACCAAACAGTTGATGGGCCCCATTGACTTCAATAGTATTTTTTTCTTCTTCTATTTACTATTGAAGTCAATGGGGCCCATCAACTGTTTGGTTACCCATATTCTTCAAAACATCTTCTTTTGTATTCAACATAAGAAATAAATTCATACCGGTTTAAAGCAACTTGAGGGTGACAGAATTTTCATTTTTGGGTGAACAATCCCGTTCATATTCAAGATATACATTTTTAAATGTTCTTACATAATTTTGCTGCTGAAAGTCAATTTATCTTGTATAAACCATGTTTAAACTGGAAAACAAGACTTGCACTTCACAGAGTCATAGTTTTACCCGCGGCCCAGGATATAACGGATGTTGCAAGCATCAAGGTGTTCTGCGGTGGAGGGTAGTACTCACGTCCAGGTGAAGTGGGAGGTGTGCAGAGTCCATGGTTTGTCCTTGAGCTCCAGCGTTACAGACCCTCTCCTCTCATTCGCTCCTGAGGACGGAGTGGACGCCGTCTGCCTCTGCTGGATTAACTTATGTATCTGTGGAATAACGTGAGCCTCTCCAGCTTGTCCTCAGGCACTCATCCTGTTGAGAGTGTTGGAGAAGTGCACTCTTTAAAAACATCCACTGGTTTTCTTGTGGCTGTCTGGATGCCGTTCGTATACCAGGACTAGGATGCAAAATAGCAGCTGAGGGGAAAGAGAGAATGAAATGGAAGAGAGAGGAAGAATTGGAAGTTTGTGCCGGCTAGTTTTCCTCTGTCCCTCTGGCTTTGTAGCTGACTTTCTCCCTTCCTCTCTGAATCTGTCTGTACTTCTCTTTTGCGCTCTCCTCCCCTTTTTCCTCTCTCGCTCTCGCTCTTGCTCTCTCTCTCTCTCTCTCTTTTACCAGCTGGTAAACTCAGTTAAACTCTAATTGACTTTCCTGTCCATTTGGATCCTCCCTGATAGTGATGTCACCGATGCCCCCTCCCTCCACCCACCTCTCCAAACGTGCAACACACACTCACACACACACACACACACACAAAGATAAGGTCAGGGCTGCTTCGGATACACAGTACAGGTCAGATTTCCATTTGCAACTTTACATTTGGGTCTAAATGTTTCTTTTGCAGGAAACAGGAAAAAACATGAAAGATAAAGTCGAGCACACAATGGGCGGCACAGCCAGTTGATCTGACATTATCTGAGCGAGTGTTTACTCTGGAGTGAGTCACGAAGGTGAAAGAGAACTAATGATGATACAAGATTAATTCACTGTCATTGGTGCTAATGAACAGCCAGAGGGTGCCAGGAAAACACATCTATCACCAGGAATGGAGAGAGAGAGAGAGAGAGACGATAATAAGTGCAGAAGGAACTTAAAAAGAAAGAGAGACGAGAGCGAGCAAGGTGCGCTCGTCCTTCCGGTGGGGTGGACTGCATTGGTATGCATCTGGCAGGGCAATGAGAAAATGTCTGTAACCTCACAAGCATCGTCTGACAGATTGGATTGCATCTGTTGAATCAGTTGAAACACCCCCTTCTCAACACACACACACACACACACACACTCATACAGAGAAGCCAGTTCGCCCATGCAAGGACACTGCTTTCCAGAATCTTCTGTGGCACACAGTAGGACTTTTTTGCATTGGACGTCAAGTGCAAATCAGTATGCCAGAGTAAAAAATCAGACATTGAAATTCATTAACATGTATGTGGAGCTTGACACTGATTTTAATTTTACATATGACATTTGTTTGTGGTGAGAGTTTCAGTTTTGGAATTTTGAATTTTGAATTCTGAACTTCTTCATCTGAAAATATGAATTCTAAAAAAATTCTCTAATCTGAATATTTGCAAGTTATTTCACCTCTAATGAAATTAGCCACTTTTCTTTGGTTAAATGTCATGCCTAAAGTCATAATAATAATAAAAAACAAGTAATAAAAACTCGGTGAGTGTTTTAGCGCAATTTTCTCACTTCATGGGATCACAACACTAAGAGATAGTAAATCTTTTCCGGGTTTTTTTTTTGTTTTGTTTTTTTTTGTGCGTTCCCGAGATTAGACCTTCCTTAACATAATGCCGAAAACCCGAAGTCTCTAGGTTGAGGAGTAGATAGAAGTGCAAGATTGGTGCGCACAGACAGAACAGAAATCATGAGTTAACAATCGCAATTTTGTCCGTTGGAAAATTGCGCTAAAAACTTACAAACATAAAACTGAAACTACCGTCTGAATTGGAAATCTGACAGATTCGTTGATGCTCTCTGCATCCAGTCTTCACTGCAGGTAAAACCACACTTAATGATGAAGTCAGGGTCATATTTAATTTTATATTGTGTAGTTATAGTTATCTGAATAATGGCATGTCATGCAACCTGTCTAACCTGTCCTAATCTAACTCCAGACTTTTCTTTTGCCCTTTCAAAACAGACATGCCACCCATTTTTGGTCAACGAGTTTGTTTTTGGAAAGACAACCGTTGGGTGAGTGAGGGAGTTTGTCTAGAAATAAAAAGGAAGGAAAGCGAGTGAGTGAGCGAGACTACTGTTGGATGATAAAAATGAGGATCTTCCTGTAGACTTGCGCTCTCGGTTGATGTTCACAGTCTCTGTTTGAAACAGAGAGAGATGTCATCGGCCTCACATTTCCTCCTCGGAGTTGGGAGAGTCTTCTGCATTCCGGCACGGGTGGGGCATCCTGAATTAATTCATTTATTTATTGGCCGTGGTGTTCCTTTACAGATCTGTGAGAATTTATTCACAAACTATTCTTCTCTGTTGTGGCGTGCTGTTTCTGGCTTGTGGCCGGCACGAAAAAATTACATATAACCGAATGCAACCCTCAAATGTCACTGGAAATATTTCTTCATAATCCCTTGGGAATCTTTGTCGTTTGACTGTCACCATCTGCTCGCTCAATAAAAGAAAATGTATTTTCAGTTTTAGCATATACTGGCACGCTTTTCCCATTCCATTGAATTACTTATCATAGCCATTTAGGGAAACCAGAGGAGATTTATTGTTAAACTAATCGAAAATTTGAATGTGTCCAAATATGGTTATCAATATGAACAGTCATTCAATACAAACCTGTTTGTTGGGTTGACAACATTTTTAGGCTGGTCTATCTCAGTGGTCAAACAGCGCTCATCAATTTTTCCATTTTGAATCAAAAATAGCCTTTATCATTTACTGTCAAGATTCATGTCATGTACAGTATTTGGAAATTGAATTGACAACAAAGTAACGAGACAAAAAACACAAATTAAGCCCTTTTCGGCATATTAGACAGTACAATTAAGACTGAATGCGTGCACGTTTTAAAATAAAAATATTTGGAAATAGTTCAAATGCATTACTTTACAAAAAATTCTAGTTCCTTCACTATTTTTCAGATTCATTCTACATAGGTTTTAGTAGTATTTGCAGACCTTAATCTGAATACTGGACCATTCGAAAACAGATAAACCTGCAATTGCAATTAAATGAGCTGGTGCATGCTGGGACTTTGATGGGAGTTATATACAGGTGAATAACTTTCTCCAGTAATTCTCTCTCTCTACTTTTCTGACAAACACAGGGTGCTTTGCATTTGATAGAAATTCCAAAGTACGTTATGAGATAAGATTCCTTTCTTTTAAGGTCATTGTTTGTTGAGAGAGAGAGAGAGAGAGAGAGAGAGAGAGAGAGAGAGAGAGAGAGAGAGAGAGCAAAAGCGAAGGACAGAGAGAGTGATGAGATTAGGATGGGGCGTCCCATACCTCGTTCCCGTACGCGTTCATGAGCGAGACGATGAGAGACCAGCGGCTTCCTCCGAGTGTTAATCGCTGTTCTGCCAGCATATGCTTGGCAAGCATTGCTTCGCTGCATTACATGATAAAACACGGCTGGCCATAGCAGATATATAAAGACACACACACACTTACACACTGTATTGTCCTGATACTCCACCTCTCCCTCCTCCACAACACATTCCAATGATGTCAGCAGTGTAAATGTGTATGAAACTGTCGTCACATGTGTAAATGTGCACCAGGGTGTGTGTGTCTGTGTAAATGTGAGGCTTTTTGTGTTCTGTTTTGTTATCATTGCCCGTGATTTTGTCAATAATCAGAAGCTAGACAGAGAGAACAAAGTGCATTTGGTCGAGAGTTTGTGTTCGTGGCCCTTTGGCCTTCACCTTGACCTTTAAGGCCCTGATATACAGATGGCCAAATTCTTTTTTGGTCTTCGCTTTGGGGGGTGAAAAGAAGAAGAAGATTTCCATGTCAAAGAAGTCAGAGCTGTAGTGGTGTTTACCAGCTGGAGCAAACCTTTCCAGACACTAACTCTCAAACAAAATCTAAACAATGAATTGGTGTGACAATTTCGAACACAATCACGACAAAACGAACTTAGTTTGAAG
Organism: Vimba vimba; assembly: GCA_022828995.1. Lineage (NCBI taxonomy): Eukaryota > Metazoa > Chordata > Actinopteri > Cypriniformes > Leuciscidae > Vimba > Vimba vimba. The sequence goes on along the minus strand of CM040827.1, from coordinate 37,049,345 downwards.
TATATCTGGGCCTTTAAGGGTCCTGGCAGCTTCCTTTAGAGACACAATGATTTGATGAGACAACTCAGATTTCAAATCCCTTGATGAACTTCAGTTCTTAAAAATGTAATGTTCATGAATTGGTATTTACCTGTATTTATATTTACCTTTTATATATATATATACTCACTGGCCACTTTATTAGGTACACCTGTTCAACTGGTTGTTAACGCAAATGTCAAGTCGATCAAGATGATCTGCTGAAGTTCAAATTGAGCATCAGAATAGGGAAGAAATGTGATTTATGTGACGTGGCTGTTGCTGTTGGTGTCAGACGGGCTGGTCTGAGTGTTACAGAAACTGCTGGTCTACTGGGATTTTCACACATAACCATCTCTGGGGTTTACAGAGAATGTGGTCAGAAAATTTCAAAAAACGTCCAACCTTGAAGCAGACCGATGTCTATCTCTTTATGACCACAGTGGACCATCTTCTGATGGACACTTCCAGCAGGATAACACACCTGTCATGAACCTCAAATCATCTCAGACTGGTTTCTGAGTTCCCTAAACTCAAGCGGCCTCCACAGTCTCCAGATCTCAGTCCAGCAGAGCAGCTTTAGATGTGGAGGAACAGGAGATTCACATCATGGATGAGCAGCTGATAAATCTGCAGCAACTGTGAGATGTTTTCATGTCAATATGGACTAGAATCTCTGAGGAATGTTTCCATTCTTAATCAATGCCATTAAGAATTAAGGCAGTTCTGAAGGCAAAAGGAGGTCCCATCCGGTACTAAGAAGCTGTACCTAATAAAGTGTCCGGTGAGTGTTTTATTATTACACTATTCCCCTGTAATCACGGTCATCAAACATGATGTAACAGAGCTGAAACGAACACACGCTCGCACTGTAATCCCATATTCTTATCTCTACAGCCTCTACTGATGTGATCAACATTCTCACCACTCAGATAATATAGGAATAAATCTGCTCATTTCATCATGTAGCATTGCTAAGAAAACGATTAAACTACTGTTAAACTATCTCACTGTTTATCATTCTGATAAGAACTCTAGTCAGGTGCCTTTTCTTGTAATTACCTGTCATTATTATAGTGATATGAGCTGTGATTCTAACACTCAACATGACGATATAATCTAAAACCGTGTGCTCGGGCTGATATGCAGCCGTTTAGTCTAATCTTGTTGAGTGTACAACCTCTACTTCACGTTCTTCAGTGTTTGTACGCGTGGCACGCGGCTGCAAAAGCCTCAGCTGTCAGTTTGTGCTCATAAACGATAATCCTGCAATTAGCCGTTATCTAGTGGCCTTGTTTATCACCGGTGGAGGCAGGAGGAGCGTAAAGCATCGGCCGGCCCCGGGGGCGAGGAGGGTCGGAAAACGAGACGGAGGGTTTTTCAGAAGAAGAGGAAGATTAGAACTAACAGGAAGAGCACTCTCCTCTGTTCATGTAAACGTGTCTGGGTGACTGGACGGCTGAAATAAATAAATCGGCCTTGTGGGAGACGTCCGTAGCAGTGGTGGAATTTTTCCCCCTAAAAAAAGAAAAAGCACCGTGACACACACGCATACACACACAAACCCCTGAGAATCCAAACAGGAACACCTGTGATTCTCTCCACCACATCCATGATCCGTCTCCATGCCGACCATCCATATTGTGTGTAAACAGTTTACAGTAGATAACAGGACTGAAGGAGTGAAGGAGGGTCTGCGAAAAGGGAAGAGAAATTCCCTCCACCACAATTAACTTGTCAGAGGCAACCTAATGTTATTCTACAAACCTGAAGTCCGTCTATCCATCCATCCATCCAGACTTATTCCATATTTGATGATCTTTACACAGTTATTGAACCGAACTGAATCAACACTGAACTGATTTCAAATGTATAATGACTGTTTACTATTGCCTTTTTAGAGCTGCTTTACAGCAGAATTGAATTCTGTTTGCATCATTGAATCATTAACACTGTAAAGCTGCTTTGAAACAATCTGCATTGTATAAAGGGCTATAAAGGTAACTTGACTATTAGTGAAGTTCACAACGTAATTTCGGGAGGAGTGAACCCATCTAATCTTTCAATTAACTGTATAATATATAATATAAGCAGCCGCTCACCTTGCTCCAGCATCAGCTGTTCTGGCGTCCCTCCACCTCCCCAGCTCCACCTGCGTTATTTAGGCATCTTGTAGCATTAGTAGTCCCACTGGGGGGTTTATCTAAGCTCGAGTTGAAGCTGCTTTCTTGAGCCCCTCCAATGCGGACAGCAAGCCAAATATGCTTAAGCTTATTAGCTCAAAGATTATATGGGCAAAGGAACTCGTGAAATATGAATAATAATCAGAATGAACAATTATTCTGCCAAGAAACAGTTAATTAGTTAATTAAACAGTTAATTGAATGGCATTTTATGCTAGCAAATGCATTACTTTTCTGTATAACATGTGGGTACGAGCTCATCCAATCAGAGTTTAGAGCTGTACTAATGATATTGTAAATAACACAACAGTGTGCAACAGTATCTCACACTCTTGCAGTGAGCTGTGCTATGTTATGGATAACTCTATAGAGACTTTAGACTCTTGCTGAAAAGTGCAAATCATCAGTCTCTCTTTAGTCCTCATGGGTGGCCTCTGGATTTAATGCACATGGCCAGAATCTGCCATTTGATATCGGATGGATATAGATTGCTCTCTAAACACATGGAAATTCAGCACAGTTTGGACATACTTGCCAAAAGAAGGCTGGGTATAACTCGTTGTAGAAGTAAGAAATACAAAAAATCAACTGTCGATTGAAGTTTTCTTGGAAACTGTGTCCTTGTTCATGTGCAGGCATGCCAGAGAGCTGATGGAATATGAAACACTGCAGCGTTTCAGTCTCAGATCTCCAATCCTGAATCCCATTGAAAGGATGTCAGTCTAATCCAATATCACCGGGATCAGGCGGCTTGTGAAAACGTCCTTCAAAAACATCTCAAGACGAGAAGATGATGTTTCATCTTCACAGATGGGGGGGATAAAACACGAACAACCGAGATAAAAATGACAAAAGGCAGATCGAGAGGAATGACAGAGAGGGAGAGAGGGAAACAGCAGGTCGTAATTCACAGCGGAGCAGGACAGACGGGTCCACATTGCTGGATGTGTTATTTATGTCTGTTGTGGAGGCAAGGCCATGATCCGGGCCAGATGTGGATGGGTTATAGAGGAAAAGGCCTGCCGTGCAGGTGTTCAGATGCACATTCACAACACCTGTGCTCTGCCGACCTCCATGCATCCACAGGTCACTTACAGGGCCTCCGAAAGGTCAAGATGAGAGCCTGTCCCCTGCAGGACACAGAGACCACAGTCCTGAAACAGGTGCCGGTGTTAAAGGCCAGTTCTTAAAGCATTCTGGAATAACAAGTTTTCTTTCAACAGATTAAACGTCCCAGCAAGCAATTTTGCGTTTAAAAGACGTCTAATAGCCGTCCAAACACAACCCTGACATCTAAGCTAAAACAAGGCAAAATTTGAGCCGTCAGTGAAAATTTAATAGACGTCTAATGCTGCGTTCCAGTCCACTTTTAGACACGCACTAGCACTTCTCCCCGCCACCATTTTGAAGTGCGTTCCACTTCGTGAAGTGGACGAGGGAAGTTTAGATGGACAGACCCTCGTTCCCTCGATTTGGGCCGAGTCTACTTCATATGTACACTTCAGGCACCTATATGTCCCACAATGCAGTACGATTGTGACGTCACCACAGATCTCGTCTAATCACCACCACAACAAACAACTCTATGATATATTAATTCTAATTTTTTTTATTGAAAACAACCCAAACACCATATTTACATTTGGATGCTGCATTAAACAAATTCTTAAAGGGAAAACAAATGTAAATAATAAATCAACTACACAGCTGATTCCAAGTGATCAAGGGCTTAGGACGTTCCAATTCAGCCCATTGCAGTTTCCGCCAGTAGTGGGCACTCGCAATGACGTACATCCGAGTGAACGAAACGGAGGGAAGTTAGCGAGAGAAGGGCATGACAATTTTGGATTGGAACGCAGCCTAAACCTGTCACGGATACACCCTTGTCAGCACCAGACATCCTCACTCCGCCCACTCGTTCACAATCCCCTGAGTTCTGATTGTCTGCACCTGCCTTCACCACCTGTTTGCACTCTGCACCCATGATCTCAAGCTCTACTTCCATCAGTTCACTGTCCGGTCTCGTCGATACCACACCGCCTTACCACCCGCAAACCTGTACTGAACGCTACCAGCTTGTCTACCTACCTGTTCATCGTCTGATCCCCATCCAGTCTCTCCGGTTCCTCGTTTCGCCTGGTTGATCATCCTGTCTGGTCTTCACTCTGTCTCTCCGGTTTGCCTTCCTGTCTGGTCATCATCCTGTCTCTCCGGTTCATCATTCATTCCTGTGTTCAGATAAGAGACTCAGTCAGACTTCCCATTTACCATCAGTGTTCCACCTATCTGCAATTCAGCTATTTACCTGTCATAGTTGATCCTGTGCTCCTTAATAAACCTTTGTGTAGGGGAGAGCGGGCACAAAGTAACGCTTTTTGACTATCTCAGTTTGTGTAAATCTACTTATGGTTCAGAGTATTTATTTTTTCCCACATTAATTTCCCACATGTCTAGTACAATTATGTGTTTTTGTTTTATTAATACAGTATATACTTTTTTTTCTTGATATACCCTGAAAGAATGGAAGTGAAATGTGACAACATGCCCCATAGGTGGGGTACATTGTAACATGTGAGGGGCACATTGTAACATAACATATGACAGCTTAAAATGTTATCTGATCTAATAAAAATAAAATAAAAAATAAAATAAAATATTTTCAAAATAAAATGCAATTAAAAAAAACTTTTTCATATAAAATAATGGCAATTTTTAATAATTAAATATAAACTCATTTTTGAGTTTTGACTACGAACACATGAAAACACAGCTATACAACATAGTTCAAAACAAATAAATAATTAATAATTTCTGAACATTGATTCTCAGTCTTTATTCACCTTTTTCTCAATAAAATTAATAAAAGTATATAATAGCATATTTCTAATAGGGGCACATTGTAACACAGTGTTACAACATGCCCTCGCCTGCACAACTGGGATTTAAACCCTGCTAGTGTCTTCTGCTAGTTAACTATCTCAACTGTTAAATAACATCTTGGAGATTAAAATAATATCAGATTTGTCTTATTTTAAATAAACACAAAAAAATAGAGTTAAAAAATTAACTTAAGTAAGAAATTTACTTTTGCTATGGTTTAATAAATGTCTATGGATATCTTCCAAAAAAAAAAAAAACTTTTGGCGGAATTTTTTTTTTCTATATAGTGTTGATATGGCAACTAGTAAATACACAAAGTTTCGTCATCCAAGCATGTGCGGAAGTATTTAAAACAAGCGTGTTACAACTAACCCCGCGTTACGTTGTGCCCCGCGCTCCCCTATATACTACCTGTCTGTGTTCTGCCACTTCATGACAAAACCAGAGCCCACGAATAGACTTGTCATCAATTAGATAACAAAGAAATGAAACCAAACACCTTGTAATCACTGTTTACTTTGCTTACATGATGGAATATCATGCATCATAGCAAGTTATTTTGGCAAAAACGACATGTAACCAAATTCAATGTTATTTTGGCTAGAAGTGGGTTACACACAGCCGGACTACATCGGGTCTATAGTTAACCTAGATGGTGAAATGATGGCTATTGCTTGCTGGGTTGCATCACAGCTGCTGCACAACAGAGCAAACTCGTCATCCGTCAAAAGACAAAGGGACTTGCGTAAGTTATTATTTTGCATTCCATTCAACTTGGAAGAGGTCTTGCATCACTCGGGTTCATTTCGTGAAAATGATCGGCTGACTGTATTACCCCACTTAAAATGATTTTTATTTTTTTCACTTGTAGATCTAATCTGCTAAGAAAAATTCAGCCCATCTACAGGACAAACACTGCAACAATGTTACAGTTTCTCTCATTCACTTTGGCTCATTTGTTTTAAATGCTCTTAACATTCTCTAAATTGTGTGTGCAATTGCCTCATTTGTTACATCACAACAGTTCTGCAAAATGTAGTAACTCACCCAAATGTTTACACCTGGTATTAAGATGCGTTTTGGTCAATCAGATCACAAGTGGATGATGCTAAATACAGGAGTAAACAGGGTCTGAGGGGCTGTTTACACTACACCGCTTTCAACTAAAGACGTAAATCTTTCTGTTTTGGCCTGAAAACACAAACTTTTGAAACCGGGAATCAGTGCAAGTTTTGAAAACTGTCTGTGTAAACAAAAAGTCGAATCTCTGAAGACGATAGTGTCTACTCTCCGCCTACTGACCTGATGCGTGAACATTATGGGAAGCATTCTTAGCCAGACGGGATTTAAACTTTGTCGGCTGAAGACCAAAGTTTGGTTTGAAGATGAAAAACGTACCAATCACAATGTTCTCTCACCATTCCTGATTTCTAACACACACTCAACAGCATTCAGGCAGATCAGAAATGAAAGCTGCTGCTCTTTGTGTGTTTTCTGTCATCTCCGGGCGCGTTCATAAATTGCACAAGCTTATTTCATCCATTCGAAAGATCTGAAAGAGCCCATACATTAACCCGCCGCCCATAGACCCTCCCCTAGAAGAAATCAGGACAGAAGTGGTTGAAAGTGGACAAAAGAGACAGATTAAAACACCATAGTGCAAATTATTGTACTTATTTTTGCCCTCCAAATTTGGTAAGTATGAAAAGAAAGTGACTGTGGATTGACATGGGAGACATGAAAGTAACACTGATATGTTGCCTTGGACAATGTCCAAAATATATAGCTTAGTGTTTATTATATACAAATATTTGATCGATTGACCAATCAGACTCAAGTATTCCAGAGAGCGCATGATTTACATGGAAGACATGCAGTGTTTCTTTATCGTCAACCACCCACAATCCAGTTCAAGTGGGCACTTTAAAAGAGCAGAAATAGCAATTCACTGGAATTTATTAAAATTAAACTGTTACCTAATTTGCGAAATTAGGTGCTAAAATAAACACAGACAGCATGTGCAAATAAATGTGTGAATCATTCCTCCCTCCAAGTCTAGAGTCTCATTTGACTGGATGAATATGAGTGTACGTGTGTATGCGTATCTGTATATGTCTTCAGTTCCTTATCTAGACCGGGTGTTTATTCAGATTCAGACTCAGTGATAGGATCAGTAAATACGCTGGTCGAGAGAGACGTGTCCTGGGACCCTGCCAGCCCATCCCTCTACCTCTCCATCTATTCCCTTTATTTTGTCTTCTTCCCATCTCCCCCTTAATCATCCAGCCCACCCGGATCCCCTCCGGAGCGCAGACAGATCCAGTGCCTAATCACGAATCCCGCCGTTCTTCCTCTTCTCCCCACCCGAGAGTGATTTGACAGCTCAGAACAGACAATGTCAGGTCGGCCCTACTTAATTTGGGTTGGAGACGGAAGCGCCGATGTCCCACGGTGACTCCACTGTGAGCCGGCCTGATCATGACTCACACGCTTTGGCTGATGAAGGTTGGCGACCCCAATTTGCCAGAGGGAGGAGAGATGGGCGGTCACGTCTACGTCAGCGGCGCGACTAACGGGTGGATGTCCTTGTCCTGACTGACGTAAATCAAGCACTGGAGAAAACCATCTCAGAGGAAGAGAACAGACGGTAAAAGGAGAGAGAGGGAAGGAACAGTGTGTGTTGTTTGAGTCGTATTATTACAAAGGCAGAGCTATACGAGATCTATTGTAAAAGCTTCTGAATCAAAAGTCCACCTGCACAAATGCTTGTTTTAGAATGTTGGTTTCAAATTAAAGAATAATTTTTGTTTTTTTTCCCCAAAGTAACATTCCAGTATTATCATAGTTTTGCTAGTTAGTGGTTGAACATACATTCTAGTGTTGTTAAAATAGTTAAATTTTAAAATAGTCATTTTCCCTGTATTGATACACTGATACCATCTGTGATTTCTCCCTCTCTCTTCTCTCTGAGAGCGAGTTGATACACACCGCACTGTGTGTATTTTAACGCAATAGTCTGTTGCGCTGCGTATTTCAGAGTGAAGTGCGTCACTGTGTTCATTTACACATGAACCGCTCATGATCCATGTTTTCAGCATCTCAGAGTGGCTCGCTTCACAGTAAATGCAGCAAAACTTGGTCACCATGAAATCAGTGGGGATTTCTTTAAGACTGCAAGGGAAGCTCGGCTTCCCCTATAATGTCAAAAAAATTAATGGTCAAATATGTACTATTGTGTTAACATTTTATTGACTAAAAATGCGTTCGAAAACGTTAGTTCGTTCAGAATCAGCTACATACAGCAGGTCGGCTGACTCGATTTCCTTCTCATACATTCCCGTAGCGTCACAGACAGTGCATTTCCCTGTTGAAGCCCAGCGTCCATTGACTTCAATGGGGCTGCTCTGAACAGTTTTTTTCAGCGCTTCGAAACTAGACGGTCATTGGATAAATGCTGCGATTATGTCCTGCCCACGGACGCTCAGCGTCTCTGGGGGTGAATGAGGAGTGGGCTGGCCCGGACTCCGGGCTTCCACGTGATGATTGGAGGGGCTGCATCTCCTTTTGATTGACAGCGATTTCATACAATAAAAAGTCGCTGCCGCTGAAGCTATTGGAGCTCAGTCCCATCGCGGATTTTTCAAGTGATAGTCAAAAGACAAACTGCTGCTACCTCTTTCTTGGTATTTGCTTGTCGAAATTGCTAGCCATTTTTCATAATACATTTCACACAATTATACATTTATACCTTTATTATATTATTACAAAATATATGGGGATATTTGGGGGATATTTAATTTAATTTTATCAATCAATAAATTCCACTAGAAACAAACCTTGTTGTATTATTTTAATTTAATACTGTGAAGCTGCTTTGATACAGTCTGTATTGTGAAAAGCGCTATACAAATATACTTGACTTGACTTATCAAATCAAATCAAATCAAGTATATTTGTATAGCGCTTTTCACAATACAGATTGTATCAAAGCAGCTTCACAGTATTAAAATAAAATAATACAACAAAGTTTGTTTCTAGTGGAATTTATTGATTGATAGAATAAAATCAAATATCCGAGAGCGAGTCCGAGCAACGAACAGTATCAGGAAGGCTATTCCAGAGTTTTGGAGCCAAATGTGAAAATGCTCTCCCTCCTTTGGTTGATCTGGATATCCTAGGTATGACCAAAAGCCTCGAATTTATTGATCTTAAAGAGCGCGATGGATTATAGGGTGATAGAAGATCCGTTAAATAGACTGGAGCTAAGCCGTTTAGGGCTTTATAAGTCAGTAGCAATACCTTATAATTAATACGGAACTTTATAGGTAGCCAATGTAGTGATGATAAAATCGGTGTTATATGATCATATTTTCTTGATCTAGTAAGAACTCTAGCGGCTGCATTTTGGACTAACTGTATCTTGTTTATTGAGGATGCAGGACAACCGGCTAATAAAGCATTACAGTAATCTAGTCTCGAGGTCATGAATGCATGAACTAACTTTTCTGCATCAGAAACTGATAGCATATTACGTAGCTTAGCAATGTTTCTAAGGTGGAAAAAGGCTGTTTTTGTAACATACGAAATATGATTTTCAAAAGACAGGTTACAATCGAGTATAACACCCAGGTCTTTTACTGTAGAGGATAAAGTAACAGGACATCCTACGATGTCAAAGTTGTATTGTGAGAGGTTCTGTGGGCGGTTTTTTGAACTGATAATTATTACCTCTGTCTTGTCTGGATTTAATAAAAGAAAATTACGCGTCATCCAATCTTTTATATCTTTAACACACTCTGTCAATTTGGATAATTTAGCGTTTTCATCCGGCCGTGATGAAATATATATTTGAGTATCATCAGCATAACAATGGAAACTAATTCCATGTTTCCTTATAATATTTCCAAGTGGCAGCATATATATTGAGAATAACAGAGGGCCCAACACAGATCCCTGCGGCACTCCATAGTTTACTGGAATTATGATCGATTTTTCTCCATTTAAATAGACTTATCCTATTATATTTTTTATAATATTAGTAGTAATAATTAAAACAATAATTATTAAAATAATTAAAAATAGCCTATATATTATTAGTAGTATTATCATTATACTTTATTATATTATTATTTATACCTTTATTATATTATTACATTTATACAATTATACCTAACTCTGCTGGCCATTGAGAGGACACTGGTCAAGTCACTGGAAAAGACGCCTAGTTGGAACGATATAGGGTCACAGAGCATTTTCTTGAAAAGGAACGTTGGGCAGAATTTACGTATAAATAAATGGACAATTTTTATGATGTAGGCCGAAAATGAGCTTCCCCTCTTTGAAAGACCAGCAGCCGCCACTGCATGAAATCAAAAGTGGCAATTCTTGTTTTTTTTAATAGAATATTGCAGTATGTATTATAAATGTTTTATCCGTACTTATCATTATTGTTTTAAAATCATGTTCCTCGTAATCTTATGCAATCTCTCAATCTCTTCTCTGATGATGAGGGGGGCGGGGCAACCTGTCACTCACAAGAGATCAGCCAATAGCAAACCACAACCATCCAATCAATTCCCCACAGACAAATCAAGCCCCGCCCTACATTTGTATTTGTTCTAGAAGCGTTTCACTCGGATATAAGAGTGATTAGAAGAAAGATAAGAATGTGTCTACAAACTGACATAAACCCAGCCATAGAAATACTCACTGGAATAAAATGTGTGTAAAGGGCCCATGTAATCATATCTGCTAGTTGTTCCACCCAGTCAAGATGATTGTGGTCATGAAAAAAAGGATGAATGTAGGAGAAAGAGAGAGGGAGGGGAGGATGAGAGCAATGTAACAGGTTAGAGGACATGGGGATGGGATGATAGGAATCCGTCGTGTTTTTTTTTTTTTGTAATGAATGTAAAAATATGCACAGAAACTGTCAGCAAAATCTGTGCCAGAAAGAAAGAAGGACTCCTATAACATTTTTTATTTCATATTTGGCAAAGACCCACTTGTTAATTTACAGTTGTTATTTATTACACTCCCTCATGCCATTTAAAACATATATTACCACAAAACATCACGAGAGTCAATGATGACAGATTCTTTTGTTGCATCAACTTTGCAGAATATCCCTTTAATCATTAAAATCTGTTCTCTCTGCAAACATGCATTACTCTGAAATATATGATTGACCTTAGAAGCAACTAGACCAGTTTCATAAAGAAAACACACACACGCACACACACAGTGTTCCTTTGTGTAGCCTGTCCACAACATTCCTTAAGTGATTCAATGTAACTACTTGAATAAATTGAGGGAGATTAATAACGTGTTTTGACAGAAAGCCCTTAAACTGCCTCTCACCAGAGAAGAATGCCGTTCAGCATCAAAATGAAAATAACTCTGGCATGGCAGGGTCCCAATTTTAGGACTTGGACCAACAACAAATGTACTGGCTTCCAACAGGAAACCACTCAATAGATATTGCTTGTCTACTTCCTGTTTTTGTCTAATTAGAGAATTATTATAGCAAATTCTTAACAGCTCTCATTGTCTGCCTGTCAGGCCTAATACTCTCAACGTGAAACCTCCTAAAACCTGTTCAGTGAGGTCGCTGAACACAAATACTGATGCTTTTGCCTGGATCATTCTCCATGCAATTCACACCAGACGTGTGTATCAGTAGTGATAGTATTCTTTTGGGAAAATGATTGGATGAAAGATGTAATGCAAAGCACAGGTGATATCGAAAAAGATGACTTGTGAATCGCACTTCATGACTTAGAGTGATTGTGCAGTATTATTGCATTATTTCAGATAGTATTAGTTTCTATTTTTTCTATTTTCCATTAATTTTAGAATGTCTAATAGTTTTTATTATGTGCGTTTTACTTATTTTAGTACATCAGGTTAAACTAAATGAAGATGAGAAATGCTATCTTGGTAACTCTTTGCCACATCTTTCGTCTGTTTCGTCAGAGCATTGCAGTTTTTGCAGACTGAAGAGATACTGGCCTTTGGAAAACGACTCCATAGCCAGTTATCATGTTCCCATCGGATAGTGCGTGGGAGAATGGTCAAGTGAGCTTCCCCATCAGAGAGAGTTTAATGTCATCTAAAGCAGCGCGGTCTCTCATTAGCACAATCTTCCTGTGTTTAATCCCAGAGGGGTGTGGGGAGAGACCCTCCACTTTGATTCAGATAAAAGCAGCTATCTCTCATCTCTTTATAATTAGGATCTGCTCTCGTGTCCAGTTCTTCCTGGCTAGACAGAGGCCGTGTGTCCCACCCAATCTCCACCTGTTTGCCCAGCCGATGTGGCACAACAAGCGGCGCGTCCGAGGAAA